>OY986435.1:148619121-148816621 GCA_963920525.1 Dichetophora obliterata | reverse complement strand
ATATCACCTTCATCCACTCATGTCTTCTATTGTTAAAAAGGAAATTTTGCTAGCTTTACCTTTTACCTGTAATTTTATTTATTTTTATATAATGTTCTTCGAACCCCTTCTTTAAAATTAATAACCTTACCACAAGGGATAGAACCCTCAACCACCAAAATTTTTAAAATTATTTTTAGATTTAAGTCCCTTCAATTACCTTTTCAACGGTAGCTCAAAATTAAAATTCGATGAAGAAACTCGTTTGTTATTCAAAAAATATTCATGCTTAGATGTTAAAATGATCATATCTCATAAGCCTATTAAGTCCCCACCCTAACTTTTATATTGCTGAAAATGTAATTTTACCAGCAATTTTTTTTGTTTTCTTAAACAATTATTGAAAATTTTTAAATGGTATTCTTCAAAGCCCCACCTTTGAAAGCAATTTCCTCAATACAAGGGATGGCACCTCCAACCAAAATTTCCAAAAATTATTTTTAGAATAAAGTCTGTTTAACGACCTTTTCAACAATTGGTTCAGATGTAACAGTCAGTTTAGAAATGTTTGAGAAACGAGTTTTTGTAAAAATCAATTTTTGACGTTTTTGTGTAGCCTGTAACTCCGCCAAAAATCACGTCAAACTGATTTCTTCCAAATTAAGTTTTTAATTTTAGTCAGTCATGGAAATTTTCACGCAAATTGAAGATGGTTATTCCGTAATTTTTTATTTTACAATACGTTTAAAACGGAATTGCTGTACACCTTTATTTTTCTTAATCAACAACTTTTCATACAAAAATACGTTGTGCTAAGAAAATCTATAGTTTTCAAGATTTCGAAGTGATTTTGATATCAAAATAACGGGCATTTTTCATAATTTACTATTTGTAAGAAATTTAACCATGACAATATATAATCACACATGTTACATAAAATAAATTCTTTTTGCAGGGTATCAGTAAGAGATGGCGAAAAATGACTGCATAACTTTTTACACATCTTATCAATGCCTAAAATTCAAAATTACATCATGTTCTTCCATCTCTTATAGTTTAGCCTTCATTTAAGAAACGCCCTTTTTACTATTATGTTTTAGGTCAAACTACGGTCACCAATCTAAAATCCAATTATATTGTGAAAGCCTCCTTATCCAGACTGGAATCCCTTACTAAAATGAAAATACACATACCTTCAACGCTCATATTTCGGGTAATGTTTCTGCACATCTATGGTGCAGTATCTTTCGAATGAAAAATGCTTCATCATCTTTTTTCTAAAAGAATTTTAACCGCCAAAATTCAAATAACCAGATTAAACTTTTTCCGAAATACCGTATAAAATATTGAAGAATTTGAATACAATATTAAGATAAAAATATATTTTGTGACGTAACGCACGACCGAACCCTTTTACAAACTCCCTCCCTCCACACTCCTCCCCTAAGGATATTAAATCGAAAAATGTCTACAAAGAAATTAAAATATCAACACTGGCTCAATAAATCTGCGTTCTATTTTAAAATTAGTGCGGGTACTATTAATTAGAAACAATTCGGCTTGTCAATGCGGGTTGTCAATTCGGCTTCAGTTAACCGGTTAACCGTTTACTAAGAATAATAATCGTATAATAATAATAATCGTTAACGAATAATAATCGTACCCGATAACCAGTTATTTTTGGTAGGCTTACCGGAATTTCAGTTAATAATCTTTAATATACAATAAAATGTTTTAAACAAAATTATTTTTTGACATTAAAAATATTTTCTTTCACATACTCCAATGTTGTGTAAAAGTTGCTTAAAAACACATCAAACCATGATGTCAACACATAACATGCAACCTTGTTTTGTTATCGATAATGTTATTCTGTAATGTATTCATCTCAATTGACAGCTGTTCAAATAAATGTCTTTGTTCTGGCTACAAATTTTGTAAGACAAATGCTTTCATTGAATTTGCTTAGAAATTAAAGAGTTTTAATTATTTCAAGAAAAATTAAAGTACCAATTGAAAAATACCATATCAATACTTTGAGCTTAGATAAATACACTTTAAAGCACTTTCAAACTCCTTTTTAATTTATTTTGGATTCATTTTAAAATCCTGCATTTTATTAATTTTTATAATTAGTCATTAATTTTTAAAATAACATGGAAATAACAAATGTAGTTTACTTATTTTTTTTAAACTGTCAAAAATTTTATATTTCTTTTAAAAATAACTTGTCATTGAAATAATTTGTGAAAAACAAAGAATGAAATATATCACTAAGTGATCCATTATGTTTTTTTATTGTTAAAGCTTATTTAAACTATTTTTTATTGAATTGTAAATGTGTTCAATACATTTATATGCGTATGAAACAAAATTTGTGTTTGTTTTTTAATTTATAACTAACCGGTTAATTTTTGGTAGCCGTAACCGATAACCGGTTAATTAATTTGTTTGGCTATTACTGTTAGTCGATAACCGGTTACTTAAATAAGTCGGTTAATCGACAACCCTATAGAAACTCCTTTATTTTGTGTTGTCTCTGTAACACTGACTGAGTATGTCCGAAAAGAGAAAAAAAACGACAACACAGCCATGTTAAAAGAATAGAGGTAGTCGCACGGCTGACAGCGAACTACCATAACTGTCAAAAGGTAACTGACAGCTCATATAAAATCTGCAACCGATGGGAATGCGATAAGAAGAAAAAATTAAAAAGAATCTGTCATGGCTGAAACTATTTTGCTTTTTTAATGTTTTATTGATCAATCAATTTAAATAAGATTTTGTGCAGCTGTTGAAGTTATCTATATGATTCTTATTAAATTTGGATGGTGGTGGATGGCAAACTACGTTTTAAATTACTAAAAGCAAAATAATAGAAACATGGAGTGGAACTGCCGTTGTCTTCTAGGCTCGTCAGCTGAAACATGAAAACTCAGTCCATTTTTTTTTGCCCAAATGTTTTTTGTTTCCCCAACGCACTTCATTTTATTTCAAAATAAATAATTCACTTTTAATCAAGTTTTTAAACACAACACAAAAATATGCAATTGGAGTAATTTAATATTTCGCTGTTATATTTATTTTCTTAAAAAAAACTGATTTTGACAATTCTGGTAGTAATGTGAAAGAGATCTCGATTAGCCACGAGACTACCTGTATTATTCTTCCATGCACACAGCTCTGTTTTTTTCACTCTCGTGACTCTCAATAATGCGAATGTGTGAGTAGAATGTGTGGCTTGGTTTCTTGTTGCTATTTTTTGTAAGAGCCTTGTTGGCCTTGTTATGGTGGTCGTCATATGATCCCTGATCATGTCACTTATTACTCTCTTTTACCACCAAAATTTTTAAAATTATTTTTAGATTTAAGTCCCTTCAATTACCTTTTCAACGGTAGCTCAAAATTAAAATTCGATGAAGAAACTCGTTTGTTATTCAAAAAATATTCATGCTTAGATGTTAAAATGATCATATCTCATAAGCCTATTAAGTCCCCACCCTAACTTTTATATTGCTGAAAATGTAATTTTACCAGCAATTTTTTTTGTTTTCTTAAACAATTATTGAAAATTTTTAAATGGTATTCTTCAAAGCCCCACCTTTGAAAGCAATTACCTCAATACAAGGGATGGCACCTCCAACCAAAATTTCCAAAAATTATTTTTAGAATAAAGTCTGTTTAACGACCTTTTCAACAATTGGTTCAGATGTAACAGTCAGTTTAGAAATGTTTGAGAAACGAGTTTTTGTAAAAATCAATTTTTGACGTTTTTGTGTAGCCTGTAACTCCGCCAAAAATCACGTCAAACTGATTTCTTCCAAATTAAGTTTTTAATTTTAGTCAGTCATGGAAATTTTCACGCAAATTGAAGATGGTTATTCCGTAATTTTTTATTTTACAATACGTTTAAAATGGAATTGCTGTACACCTTTATTTTTCTTAATCAACAACTTTTCATACAAAAATACGTTGTGCTAAGAAAATCTATAGTTTTCAAGATTTCGAAGTGATTTTGATATCAAAATAACGGGCATTTTTCATAATTTACTATTTGTAAGAAATTTAACCATGACAATATATAATCACACATGTTACATAAAATAAATTCTTTTTGCAGGGTATCAGTAAGAGATGGCGAAAAATGACTGCATAACTTTTTACACATCTTATCAATGCCTAAAATTCAAAATTACATCATGTTCTTCCATCTCTTATAGTTTAGCCTTCATTTAAGAAACGCCCTTTTTACTATTATGTTTTAGGTCAAACTACGGTCACCAATCTAAAATCCAATTATATTGTGAAAGCCTCCTTATCCAGACTGGAATCCCTTACTAAAATGAAAATACACATACCTTCAACGCTCATATTTCGGGTAATGTTTCTGCACATCTATGGTGCAGTATCTTTCGAATGAAAAATGCTTCATCATCTTTTTTCTAAAAGAATTTTAACCGCCAAAATTCAAATAACCAGATTAAACTTTTTCCGAAATACCGTATAAAATATTGAAGAATTTGAATACAATATTAAGATAAAAATATATTTTGTGACGTAACGCACGACCGAACCCTTTTACAAACTCCCTCCCTCCACACTCCTCCCCTAAGGATATTAAATCGAAAAATGTCTACAAAGAAATTAAAATATCAACACTGGCTCAATAAATCTGCGTTCTATTTTAAAATTAGTGCGGGTACTATTAATTAGAAACAATTCGGCTTGTCAATGCGGGTTGTCAATTCGGCTTCAGTTAACCGGTTAACCGTTTACTAAGAATAATAATCGTATAATAATAATAATCGTTAACGAATAATAATCGTACCCGATAACCAGTTATTTTTGGTAGGCTTACCGGAATTTCAGTTAATAATCTTTAATATACAATAAAATGTTTTAAACAAAATTATTTTTTGACATTAAAAATATTTTCTTTCACATACTCCAATGTTGTGTAAAAGTTGCTTAAAAACACATCAAACCATGATGTCAACACATAACATGCAACCTTGTTTTGTTATCGATAATGTTATTCTGTAATGTATTCATCTCAATTGACAGCTGTTCAAATAAATGTCTTTGTTCTGGCTGCAAATTTTGTAAGACAAATGCTTTCATTGAATTTGCTTAGAAATTAAAGAGTTTTAATTATTTCAAGAAAAATTAAAGTACCAATTGAAAAATACCATATCAATACTTTGAGCTTAGATAAATACACTTTAAAGCACTTTCAAACTCCTTTTTAATTTATTTTGGATTCATTTTAAAATCCTGCATTTTATTAATTTTTATAATTAGTCATTAATTTTTAAAATAACATGGAAATAACAAATGTAGTTTACTTATTTTTTTTAAACTGTCAAAAATTTTATATTTCTTTTAAAAATAACTTGTCATTGAAATAATTTGTGAAAAACAAAGAATGAAATATATCACTAAGTGATCCATTATGTTTTTTTATTGTTAAAGCTTATTTAAACTATTTTTTATTGAATTGTAAATGTGTTCAATACATTTATATGCGTATGAAACAAAATTTGTGTTTGTTTTTTAATTTATAACTAACCGGTTAATTTTTGGTAGCCGTAACCGATAACCGGTTAATTAATTTGTTTGGCTATTACTGTTAGTCGATAACCGGTTACTTAAATAAGTCGGTTAATCGACAACCCTATAGAAACTCCTTTATTTTGTGTTGTCTCTGTAACACTGACTGAGTATGTCCGAAAAGAGAAAAAAAACGACAACACAGCCATGTTAAAAGAATAGAGGTAGTCGCACGGCTGACAGCGAACTACCATAACTGTCAAAAGGTAACTGACAGCTCATATAAAATCTGCAACCGATGGGAATGCGATAAGAAGAAAAAATTAAAAAGAATCTGTCATGGCTGAAACTATTTTGCTTTTTTAATGTTTTATTGATCAATCAATTTAAATAAGATTTTGTGCAGCTGTTGAAGTTATCTATATGATTCTTATTAAATTTGGATGGTGGTGGATGGCAAACTACGTTTTAAATTACTAAAAGCAAAATAATAGAAACATGGAGTGGAACTGCCGTTGTCTTCTAGGCTCGTCAGCTGAAACATGAAAACTCAGTCCATTTTTTTTTGCCCAAATGTTTTTTGTTTCCCCAACGCACTTCATTTTATTTCAAAATAAATAATTCACTTTTAATCAAGTTTTTAAACACAACACAAAAATATGCAATTGGAGTAATTTAATATTTCGCTGTTATATTTATTTTCTTAAAAAAAACTGATTTTGACAATTCTGGTAGTAATGTGAAAGAGATCTCGATTAGCCACGAGACTACCTGTATTATTCTTCCATGCACACAGCTCTGTTTTTTTCACTCTCGTGACTCTCAATAATGCGAATGTGTGAGTAGAATGTGTGGCTTGGTTTCTTGTTGCTATTTTTTGTAAGAGCCTTGTTGGCCTTGTTATGGTGGTCGTCATATGATCCCTGATCATGTCACTTTTTACTCTCTTTTTTCGTTTGATGAGCTGTGTGACGAAAGTACGTTATGCTAGTGGTCATATGATGCCTAAACACAAATACACTTCTAGCTACTTTTAATACTTACTTTTTTATTATTACTTTCTGCTTTGTTTTTATTAGCTATAACAAAACAACGTTTCAAGAAAAGCAATTAATAAACTTTTCAACAATTAAAGTGCTGCAGTCGATGAGGGTTGTTATTACGCAGGTTTCATTACTGCTTTCATACATTTCTTACTAAAAGTGTGCTATTTTCGTGCCTAAACACAAATGTGAATAATTCCACAACGCAACACTGTTTTGATCCCATGATTTCAATTTTTTGTCGAATCATTTGGTGACCGTGATAGTGAAAATTTACTCTCTTGCTCTCGCTCTCAAATTTTTAATTTACATTGAAACAACAACAATGCATGACCGTGATGAGCCCATAATGACCACCATAACAAGGCACTAATGGCGGTGTTATGGTGGCGGTCATATGATCCCAGATCACGTCCTTTTTTACGCTCTTTTTTCGTTTGATGAGCTTAGTGACCAATGTATGTTATGCTCATGGTCATATGATCCCAGAAAAATAGTAAACTTTTAGTACTTTATCAATCGATAAGTGTTGCTATTAAGCAGGTTTTATTACTTCTTTCACACATTTCGTACTTAAAGTGCACTATTTTAATACTAAAGCACAAATATATTGAATAATTTTACGACGCAACACTGCTTTGATCCCGTGATTTGGTATGGACAGCCGAATCATTTGGTGACCATGGTGGTCAAAATTTGTTCCCTCGCTCACTCTCTCAAATTTCCCATTTACATTGAAACAACAACAATTCATGGCCGTGACGTGCCCGTGACCGCCACCATAACATAGGCATAAGGGAACAAAGTGTTTTTAATTTCTAATTTTAAACTTTAATAAAGACAAAACATTTGAAAATATTATATTGTGCATTTTCTGTAAGCCAGAGTTTTCAAATGATATAAGCTTCATTCAAATGATATAAGCCGGTAAAAAGGAGGCTAAAGATATGTGTTTGCGTATTAACACTGATATTCTCTAAAAAGGAAGAAATAAGATTTTTTTTTAAATCGACTTCAGAATCAATCCCTACAAAGTAAAAAATAATTTTAGATTACTTTCCTATCAGTTTCTTGGTCATATTTGTTAATTATTTACATATATATATCGCTCATTTCGTGCAAGACTGTCTCAACTCAAAATTCAGTATTTTTCAGGAGAGCCTTACGAAATTTTGAAATGACATCAGAACCATTATTTGTAAAGGTAGATAGAAAACTGTTAAGAATATTTGTAGGCCATTATATTTTCTACAAAAAATATCATAAATTTTTCATTTTGCGTCAATAGGGAATTTTTAAGCGATATTTTTGCAGGTGTCTGTTTGAGATGTTACATTATTACTGCAAAAAATAAATTAAAAAATGTTTCATTTTTAGTTGTGATGAATTTGCTACAATATGATAACATTCTTTTGAGTTAGAGACAAGCGCGTTCCCAGAAAAAAATTTCGGGGGGCGTTTTTTTTTGGAGTTATTCCAAATTTTCTTATATTGTACAATATATAGGTTAGGTTAGGTTAGACCGGATGCCTTCGTGAGGCTCACATAGACCAATTCAGGTCCTTAGTGGTACCGGTAGCGAACAAAAGGAACCTTTGTGTTTGTTTTAAAAGTCTTTAAAGATTTGCGTTGAGTTCGCAAACCTTAGGAGGGATTCTAGAGACACCCTGGCTACATCTTTAAGTGACGGGAACGTCGATGAGCCTAGGTATTTTAGTCTCGATCTAAATAGGGCGGGGCATGTGCATAGTAGGTGCTCCAGGGTCTCCACTGTGCCCAGTTCTTTGCACTTCCTGCAGTTGTCATCCGTGGTGATGCCAAGCTTCCTCGCGTGGGCTGCCGTCATGCAGTGACCAGTGAGCATGCCCACTAGTGTCCTGCAATCTTTGCGCGGGCGTGCCAAGATGAGCAGAGTTCGTCAGAGTTCATAATAATATATATTTTTTTCGGGCTAGTGCATTTAAAATTTCTTCCGTGGTTTTTTCCACATCCCTGTAAACATTCAGAAGAGCTTATTCATTGAGCCTCTCTTCTACAGATTTACTTCTGTATGTTTTAAGTCTTCGAAAACGAGGGTTCGCCTGAAGCGGCTGAAACCGGCAACGTCGCACTAATCTTCAGGCTTATTGATGGATATAAAACGTATGGATATATAAACGTTACAGGTTGGTTGGTCTGATTCAAGCAGTGCTTAAAAATATGGGGTTCAAAATATTTGTCAAAATTAATGTATACACTGAAAAAATCAACCCGTTTTTAAATTCAACACAATGCCTTTAATATCAATTTATAATTTTTTATACAAAATTTAAAAAAATGTTTCAAGCTATTTTTTTTAACCACAACATGTCATAAAAAAAATTTGCATTAGCTAAACATATTTCGACAAAGTAGGAACAAATTGTTTTCAATATGTCGCCCATTTCACATTGAAGTGTAATATCAGTTGCAGTGACCATCTCCGATTTGGCTCAAATTTGGGCTTAGATTAGTTTATTGTTTAGAAAACCAAGTCCGGAGTTTGAGATTTTGATATTTTTTTCGCGGACCCATAGCCATGCGAATGCCAAATAGGGTAAATTTTGAGACAACGTAGCTCAGTCAATTTAAATACGATATTCATAAATAGGGTATCATTGGATTTTTTATTTTGGGGGAAAAATAGAAAAAGTTTAAAAAAAATTGCAGTAACATAACCCATTATTAATTTCAAAATTTAAAACCATGCCAGCAACAGGCGCTATAATTTTTTTTTCTCTTCATAATTTTCATTTTTTTGACGTTTCATTAACTTTCCAAAGATATGAAATGAAAGTGTGTTCTTTAAGGGTTCAGAAGTGTTGGCGTAAAACCTTTTTTAACGAATTCAACCAGCGTTGATATTTACTGCGAAAAGACTACAATATATCGGTCATTCCATGTCGAATCGGACGCTTTTCGAAACTCACATTTCTGTAAAAATTTGGTACTTTGCACGTGGATAGTACTTTAAAAAAGAAAAATATTTGCATATTTTTTTTGTAATTTTCAATTCTTTTTTGCAGTTATACACAGTGAAAAATTATAAAGAAAAACAAAAATTGTCATTCAGACATGTACACAAACAACTATATCTTAAAAACCGTTAGTCCTACAAGAAAATGTCAGACATATTTTAAAGATCTTGAATTGGTCTTTATTGTGGTGTCCCTTTTTGCAAACACTTTCGTAAAAAATTTTAAATTTTTGACCTCTAAAAGTTTCTTTCACATTTTCCATAGTCAGCACCACTATTTTTTTGGCACTTTGAAAATATTATCGTATTGAGGCATTCATTCTTAATGCATTCTCAAAATTTGATGTTGGAGAAGCAATGTATACTATTTTTAACGAAATTTTCAAAAACTGACTACACAATTTTTAAGTACATCTTTAGTAGATCTTTAAAATATGTCTTTGACATTTTCTTGTAGGACTAACGGTTTAGAAGATATAGTTGTTTGTGTACATGTCCGAATGACAATTTTTGTTTTTCTTTATAGTTTTTCACTGTGTATAACTGCAAAAAAAATTTAAAATTACAAAAAAAATATGCAAATATTTTTAAGTATATATACTCGTATGAGTCGTTTTACATATGTGTCGTTTTATTTTTTTCCAATATGCAATGTCATCTAAAGATCATTGTCGTGACCATAAACACACAACGGCTGCCATGTTGCGCTGAGTGTTTCTCTCGAAGTTCGTTAAAATTCGTTCATCTTGGGGGGCTGGGGGCGTCAACCCCCAAAAACCCCTGCGTACGCGGCTTTCTAGAGAGATGTCACGTTTTGAGTTGGTATTTACGAAAAAGATTAAGTTACCTGCTTAGATTTTTATTTAACAAATGGTTTATGATATAATAAGTCGTTGCTGTTTCAAAATTATGGAGAAATTTAAAATAAATTTTGGTATAAATAGAAATGAAAAGTTATTGCTGCAAAAATGTGATGAAAATGCTAAAAGTAAAAACGATGCAAGAATCTGTAAAACCGTCAGTTAACAGCAAATCGGTCTGGAATTAACTCAAATTAAAGATATGATTACAATGCATATTTCTTTACATTTAACTAAAAAAAAACCCAAATTTTGAGTTGTGACGGCCTTGCACGAAATGAGCGATATGATTTGAGCGATTAAAAACCTTATTATTTCTACTTTTTTACAACATTTTCTTTACATAAAAATCGAAAAAAACCCAAGCACCGTTTCAAATAAAGAATTTATCAAATGCTTATAAATAGAGCTAGATAGAGTTAAGTTATCTTTACGAATCAGGAAATTTCCTTAAAAATCGTTAGTGCATATTTTTTCATAGTTTTCAATAAATGCATCGTTTAACCATTAAAATTTAGTGCGACATATTTTGGGAAAATATAACTTTTTATTATTACTTATAAGTTCACTTCATATTTTAGTTGTTTTTGATAAATAATTTTAATCATTTTTTAAAAATGAATTGTTTTTAATTTTCTTGTTAAATTACATGCAATATTTATTTTTGAACCGATACAAATTAACTGTTTTTAGTGCATATTTTAGAGTTTTATTTATTTATTTATAATTAACTGTTTTTAGTGCATATTTTAGAGTTTTAAGTGCATGTTATATGAGCATATTTTCATGTTTTTAGTGCATGAGATTCCTAGCCCTACTTATAAACATTGAGATTATGTTTTTAGAATATAGACGTTTTTTAAGCACAGTGGTTTTGTTTATTGTTTAAAAAATCACTTAGATATTGATAATTTTCATATTTTGCAGAGGCATTTTTCATCTCATTGTTTATTTTATTACCACAATTCTCATATAATACTTTACGAGGTTACAAAACTTTCAGCTTGTTAGGATCAGAACAAATTTAACTATTTTCTAGTCTAGAAATTAAATTTTCTCAGTCAAACTCATTTTTCGGGTCATATGTACATAAATGATGATTTTGTTTTCACTTAATGTCAATTGAAAGCGGCAGAAGATAAACTGAAGCATTAGATCACCCAGTGGTGTAGGGACACTATATGATATACAACAACATGCTAAGCGCCATGCATTATGCAACTGGCCAATAAATCATATTGCAAATGCATGCAAAAACTATCAGTCCTTGTTTGAAAACGAAAAAGAGAAAGTTTCGATCCTTTCAGGCATCCTTTACACCGGTGGTTTTGTTATCAGATCTATAAGGGCGCGATAGGTACACTAAAAGCAACACTCAAACGTAAGCTGCTAACAAGTATAACACCGAAAGCCGATTCTATTGCCAATAAATATTTAGAACCGATTTGGTGTGATGTTTGTACGAAGAAAAACCAGAAAAAAATAAAACAAAATTTTATATATATCAATACACCATATTATGAGGCGATCCTAAATGTTGGTTACCTTCAATTCTAGGTTTATGTTAAGGCTAGGGAGTGTCCGAGAGTAAAAGAGACAGAAACAGATAGAGCGAATGGAACACGATGGCAATAAATCTTAAACATATTTTTATGATTTACTACCGCATGCAGAATCGACCGGGACAACAATACGCAGGCGCTCAAGCCTTAGAGCGCATAGAATTCTTCTTGGGCACTTTCAATAAATATCCATTGTATGCATGTCCTTTGGCTGACTCTAATTTTGATTCGGCTAGCTGTCTGTCGCCGTGTTAAATACATTTTTTAACAACTTTAAGATGCAACCAGATAACAAGCCTTACTGACAGTTTATCAACATTGTAAGGATATTCGCCAGAAGTATCTCTGTCTGACTTCCTTAGTTTTAATTTCAAGTAGTTGTTGAAATCTCTTGCTAGGTAGATTCATTTTTTAATTTTTTTATGACTATATGTTTTGCTAGGTTCTGCAATATTCTTATATTGTTTTTTTTTTCATCTTGTGTGTAATTTTTATGATTTATGAATTATTTTGTTTTTACACACGCTTTGTGCTCATCTCACGGCCTTCAATGCATTTAGCGTAACGTTCACATTAGCGTTTTTTAATGTTCTGCTTTGGTACAATATCAGCAGCAGCCTTGACTAGACTTAAGTCTGTTTTAAAAACAGCAAAACATTTTTTAAGGAACGTTTGAAAAGGTCTTTGCTTTGACATTTTCTAGATTAATTGTTTTATCGCCCTGTATGTTTATAGAATGTATCGAATTGGGTGATCATTGTAATTTTATGCATTAGTGCTTATGCACAACAAATAAATATAACAATACGATACTAACAAATTGTTCTAAATACCCATTGACTGAATAATGCAAGAATTTTAAACTTTACTTGAGGTTTCTCAGTAGAGAAACCGCTGCAAATAAGCGGTAAAAATAGGAAAAACTATTTAAAAAAAAAACACAACCATAAATACAGTAGAACAACAAGGGAATGATTAGTTGTTATAAATAAAAGTCATCAAGGTTTTCATAAAAAATCATATCTATTTTGTGTGAATTGGCTTTTCTTTTGCTAAGCACAGTGTTGGAAGAAGAACAAATTAGGGGACAAATGTCTAAAAATGAAAGTTATGATTTTTATTTCATATAAAGTTTGTTGTCAAAATAAATGTTCAAAACAACATTTTCGAGTACGAAAGTCAAAAGCGTTTATTTAGCGCGTGCCATTTTTACAACGCCGTAAAGTTCATATTTCAAAATAAAACCAAAAAAATATTATTACATTAAAGCTTCACTTTGAGCGCATTTAAAAGAGTTTTACTAAATTTTTTATTTTTTTTTAATATGGATGTCATCTCTGGCGGTAAGTTTTCTTCATTTTTTATGTTTTCTTAACCATATCAATTTCAGTGTTGTAAGAACTTTTAGAAATACATTGAAATTTAAAAAACTATATAACGAGTTTTTCACTGCATTTCATTGTGATTTAAAAAAGAAATATAAAATTATACTATTTCCAATCCAAATTTTTTAAAGCATTTAGACATTTGTTCTTTAGTATTGATAAGATTTATGTGCCTTTATACGCCAATGACCTATATTTTCCGCTTTTAAGGAAGAAACGTACCAGTAGAATCCCGTCACCGAATAACAAATGAAGATGTTTTATATTTTGTTCGAGAAAAATATCTTCTAAGTCGACAGTTATCAATTGTGCAAATGAAGTATTAAAATATGCACTGTCAAAGCTAAAAATTCATAACCTAACAGTTCCTGAACGCAGAATATACCAGAATCAAGTTAAATTTTTTGTTGCTCCTCTGTTTAAGAAATGGATAGGGCGAATAAATAAATAAATCTTTTTTAAAAAATTAAGCCTTGTGGTTAAGCAAAAAATGTATACTAAATAATAATCATAATAAAAATTAAATACCTGGAAGGCCTCCAAAAGACTTCTCAGCGCTTTGTGAAAAAACTCTACAACGAAATTGAAACACTTGCCTCATCAATTATCTGACGAGCTTGCTTGGGAATTCTTAGATACTATAAAATATTTAATTTGTTTTAAAAGTTATAGAATGAAATATAATATAAAATATTTTCTGAGGACTTGCCAAAATATAACAGAATCTTGAATATGAAATAAAGCATATTTCGTAGGAATTTTGGTTACGATGTTCTGCCTTTAAGTATCGATATATATTATATGTGCATAGATTAATTAGTCACCACTCTGCCATCATATTTACATTTTGATTCATAAATTAATAAAAAAATTTTAAGAATATTTTTTTTCTTAAATTAGTTCTGCTATGCTATTCGGGAAATTGTGCTATTACTCATTTTTTAATTTGCAAATCTAATGTCATAAATAAATATACTTAAATCCTTTTTTTAACATTTAAAAGTCGTCAATTTTGTATATCAATTTAAATTTAAAATAAACATCCTTGTATATTGAAATTGGATAATATTGGTTTAAAGGAAGAAATAAAGGTCTGATGTAACTTAATTTGTAATCCCGGTATTGCTCTTGCATATGGGCATTTCCACCAAAAGGTCTACCGCGACTGAAAATTAAAATGTTACTGAAAATTTTTTAAAACCTTCATTACAGAGAAAAAAGTCTTAAATTTATATTGTGAGAGTACTGAGCGCTGATCTCAATTTGAGTTTTGAAAAAATTGCAAAAAACATGATGAATGGCAACAAAAGTAGAAAAAAGGTGACAACAGTTCAAAAATTTTTACAAAAGTAGGAATTTTATAAGTTATTATACTCGTATAATACAAAGTTTAATTCAATTTTTTTCAGTTTTCTATTTTTCGGCCTTGAGTTAAACTTTATATGATTTTTAAGTTCAGTTAAATAAACAAAACTATAAAAATTAGTACTTCTTTGCAGGAACAAATCTGTATCGTTACGTATGTATCGTAACGTATTATGTTACGATGTTTAACATACAATCAATTTACAATTAATTGTTCTTACTTTGACCTAAAGCTCAATAAACGATTTTAAACTATCAAACAACTAGAATTTGTATTTAAAATCAAGCGAGATTTAAACTATCAATCATTTAGAATTTGTATTTAAATCATATAAAATCAACATAATTAAAAAAGAATTTTCAACGAAACAATTATGAATATATAGCAACATCATTCCAGAAAACATTAAAATATATTTAATAAAAAAGCTCGTACACACTTCTCATATTTATTGATTATATTAATGCAGAGAAAAACCTCCTCCATTTTTTGTATCGTAACGCGTCCTCTTTTGATTGCTTATATTTTTGGGCAATTCTTTCGATCGCTTCCACCTTTTACTCTAAATATAGTACTACTAGAATGCTATCCAAAAATTAAAACAGGACAAAAAAGTTTAAATATTTCTTTGCTTTTTTAAATTCTTAACAACAGAAAAGGCGTACGAACGTTACGTGCGTGACGGGAAATGCTCATATAAATCTGATGTGCATTAAATTTGTTTACGTAAGCAGTTTATAAGTTGCAGACTTTTGTCCCTTTATTGTAAAAGGGCTTGCTAAGTCAAGTGGTTCTGACGTTGAATATTTAATTGTTGAAAATTATAATAATAATATTAAGGTCTTTCTCTCGTGTGTGTACTACCCGAATCGGAACTGTAGTTTAGAACCTTTACTCAACGAAATATTAAACTGTGCAATAGCCTTTCAGCACTTTATCTTATGTGGTGATTTTAATTTTAATATTTCAGCTAACGATAACCTTTCCATCAACTTTATCGAAAATCTGGCTGAAGCGGGCGCTGAACATTAACCTCTCTTCAGCTGCTGCTAATACCAAATTCTTTTTCCGAAATTTTAAGATCATTGAGCACGGATCACTGTATGATGACTTGGGTCTAATTAATTGGACTGATTGTTGGTATTTGAACACGATTAACGACAAACTAAATTTATTTATTGACAAAATATATGAACTCTACGATAAACATGTTCCGATTTACACTCGCCAAATCACTAATCTTTCATGCCCGTGGTTTACGTCCCCCACGAAAATGGCTCTAAAAAAACGAAATAAAACCAACAGCAGGTGGAAAAGTAACCAAACAGCACAAAACGGGGGAGGCATATAAAGTATCAAGAAATGAAGCTACCTCATCCGTTAGATTGTCAAAGATTAAAGTTTATTCGTCCAAACTCAGTCCTACGTTGCCGTCAGAACAATTGTAGATAAAAAATATAAATGAAATCGGTATCTCCAATAAAAAGGTTGAGTCGTGCAAGATTGATCCTATTCTATTTAGATTATCCTATCCTTTAGATTCTTAAATTTAGGGTGTAAAATTTCTTCAGAAAAGAACAGTTTTTACAAATAAACTATTCGGGATTTAATATAGGAAAAATTGAAAGATTACATAATTCACATTAATTTCTTTAAGTAAACCATTTTCTAAATTCCTTAACTAATTTTTAATGCACTTTAATGTTAAAAAATAACGTTTCCCACTGCAATTGGTGGTCATGAGAGGCAAGTATATACGCAAGACAATTTCTTCGTTTGGTATGCAAGATTCTAAAGAATTACAAATTAAAAATTTATAAAATTACAGTTCTAGAGCCTCGTGTTTATTGCTGTCAATAACAGTACCTACATTGTTTTGAGCAGCTCAGCGAACTGCTCTAATTCGTCGCCTAGGTTGTCCTCCAAATCATGTACGCAAGCATTGACGGTAGCTGAAGTTTTTTTTTTAAATATTTTCTGCTGTAAGAGATTTTAATTGTCCGAAAACCTTAGTTACTTTATGGTATGCTTTTATTTGTTTAGCTAGAGCAGTCAGTACGTTATCAAAAATGAAAGCAAACTCCTGAATTATTAACCATTGTCCAGGGGTTCGATTTCCAACTAATTAGTCGAGTGTAGTAGAGCTTCTGAAATGGTTGTATTTAGCTTTCCTTGTCTTGAATGTTTCTTATATTCCGCAATGTCTAAAAAAATGGACCACATTGCTTGGACTTACCCATGTAACGATTCATAAATAGTGTATCCTGAGGTCTTGATCAAGCGACTGCAGCGAAACACTGGTCTCTTGTAAGCGTTCTAGGATTCTTTTCCACGTATTTGTCATTATTCCCATTTCTTGATTTCGTCACTGTGCCTTTTGATCCACGTTATTGGGAATTTCTTCCAAAATGTTTTTAATAGTTGTAAAACCACACAAAAGTGCCTTCGTATCATCAGCTCGGGCTGATAACCTAGTGTGCGACAATCTTTTCAAAATAGGAATCTTCGAATCATTCGAAATCATTTCGATTTACGCATCGGGTATGATTCTAAAAGTTTCAAATTCGTAGGTTTACGGATCAAAATTAAAGCAGTCATTAATCATGTTTAAATGAATACAATCAAGAAAGAATTTGTTGACATCACTTTAAATTATGAAATTGAAGGTTAAGCTAAGGAATTCTCATATGTTTTGATTAAGTTATTATTTAATGTTTGAGAATAAAATAACAGAAAAATATAATTTAATTTCTCCTTTCCATGATATTGAAAAAAATAACTGCAATATTTTATAAAATAAACTTTTTTGTCATTAAAATATAATTTTTTATTTATTTGTTATTTTTTCTGTTTATGAGTTCAAATCAGTGATGTGCGGCGTAGAGAACATGATGTCGACAATACTATTGTCGACGGTGTCGAGAATGTCGTGTAGACAATTGCTTTTAACGACGTGTAGATAATTAATGTAAAAGGCTGCATGTTTATTGTAATATTTAATTAAATTGGGTCCAAGTTCGAAGCATTCCTTATTTTTACGCCTTCTGGGCATGGCTTTTGTTTGTTTAATTGTAAAATTTGTTAATTAAACGACTTTTCAAAAGGTTTTAAGAATCAGCATAATCTAAATGGAACTTGCATTTTCGCAGTGTTGCATTTTGTTGACATTGTTTACACAATTCTCGACATTGTCTACATTGTCGACACATTCTGCATTGTCGACACCAAAATGTCGACAATTAAAGACGACGCGTCGAGGAACATCACTGGTTCAAATATTCCCTTATACAATATATAAGAATTATAAACACAAATATGTATTAGCAAAAAAATATTTTATTTAAAAAAAATATAAATTAATATTTTAATTATGTTTTTTTATCACAGTCTATTTCAAGTATAGTTTGTAATTTTAATAGATTTATTTAAAAAAATTATTGATAAAAAGACAGAAAGTTATGCACTGAAGTACACCAACGTGTGTCCATTATCCTGTATTTATTGTTGGTATAGGTATAAATAATGCTTATCTTAAATATGAAAAAATGTTCGCTTTTATTATAGTTGATTTTTTGTTTCGCTCAGACAGGCGTGAATGCGTGAGGCCCTCCAATACGCGGATACAAAAATTTTGAAAATCTTGTTTCATTGCAACCGATACTTCATCGTCAAAAAATGCACAAGCGACCGTTTCTTAAAATAGGTATCATAAGTGATCTGCCATTCGCTCCAAAACTCCATTTGATATCTCTTTATCGATTTTTGCATATTTTATAACATCTTTTAATTATTCTGTCTTTTCTTGGAGCAGAAATACCATTGATTTTGTTTTTAATCCTCTTTTTCCGACAATCTTCAAATAGTTGAACACCTGGTGTTGCCGCTTTGCCGAATTTAATATCGAATATTTTTCGTTAATATACCTCATGAATATGGTGTATGCATGCTAGTGGTATCAAATTACTATCAATGTGATCTTGAAGCAATTTTCAGGCAGTTAGAAGCAGTTGCATCAAATAGCATCGCCTTTGATATTTGGTGTTGAAGGAATACCTACACTGAGCTAAAAAATCAAAGGGGCTCTTTAGTGTGATTACCCTTCAACGAACATTTATGGTAAATGTATATGATTTAAATATAATGCACTTTGTTTCAAATGAAAAAGGACTTTGGCATGTGGTTTAAATGCCAAATCCTTAAATTAAAGTAAAACAAAATTATATTGAAGTGAAGCTAATTTAATTTAAATAAGGATGGTGTGCTTTTGAGTATTTTTGAAATACACTTATAATTAAATGAAATGCGCTAATATTTCATTTCACTTTTAATTGCGTTGTCCATGCAATTATTATGAAGTTTGATCGGTCTGTATATTCATCTGTTCCACTCTCACTTCTAAACTACTTATCATAATTTTACAAATGATGTATTATTGGAAGCGTTTTGATTGTCTAATGTTTAAAGGCTATGTATACTATTATATAAAAATGAAAGTTTTAAAAAGATAGAATGTTTGTGGCTGCCGGTTAACTCAAGAACCCTGAATGGATTTATGTGAAATTTTTACTATTCGAATCAGAATTGATCATTGATGGTTCATGTATACTCAAAATTTTGATACATGCAATAGCGAACAAGTAATTGACTGAGAAACTGGCTTAATTCTTAATTTTTGGTAAAATTCGGCACATTTTCCCATTTCCTGCCTAAACAGTAAAATATATCTGAAAATGATGTATGAATATATGAAAGATCTTCTCGATAACAATAAAAACGTCCAAAGTGACAAACATCTGCGATTAATGGTTTTGTCACAAAATTGACATTTTAATAAAAAATTAAATCATTTTCTTGCAAGCAGGCTGTCTGTCGTTGATTGACTTTATTGCTGTACTGCTTGCATCTTTGGTTTCGTTCTTGTTTTTTTTTAGACTGAACCAACGCTCAGGGGATGCCCCTATAAATGCGTAAGCATTGTGTTGATTCGGAAGATGGGTGATACTTAGTTGGAGGGTGGATAGATAGTAGTGTCGGTAAATATTTGTTTAAAATTTGCACAGCTCAAAACTGCCAGGAAACACGCTCGCAGGGAGACTATTCCACAACTTAAGCGTGCGACTAAAGACCGAATTATCATGGTAATGCTAGGATCTATTGGGCATCGATGCAATGGTAAAGGGGTGGGCTTGGACAGCTGCCCGAGTGGACCTGGAAAACACACGAGCTGGTGGGGTCAGGCCATGTATCTCCATTGAAACTTCCCATGGTAATACCTATACAGAAGGCTTAGACAACCAACATGGCGTCGATGCCCAAGAGAGTTGAGAGAAGATGAAATACTTTCATCCCCTATCAAATATATCGCACGACGTTGAATTCGATCCAGAAGCTCCAAATAAGATCTTGAAGCCCCTGCCCAAATGTGCGTGTTTCTTTGTAATTCCAACAACAGCTGTGCGTTGGGATGAAAAGAGAACAAAGTGTGTAGTTTTTATTGCAATTAGTTTACATATTACACGATGTCTGTTTGCACGGCGAACAATGAATGTACGGCAAACACTTTTGACATTTCATTACTTTTTCTCCTGCTATATTATGAAGCAAGGGTTTCATACAGCTATTTTTTCATTACGTTTTAGTAGAATAGTAGTACTTTTCCTCAAAATAATACTTTTAAAAAGCTAAAACGTTGCAAAACTTTAATTTCACCACCCAGCAACACTGTTTGTACGATGTTTGCCGATATGATCAGCGTACAAAATGAACATATTTTGTACGCCCTACAAAGTGTTCATCCGCTCGCACTCTCAGAGATTTTTGACAGTTTCACATTGGAGGCAACAACAAAATTATTTGTACGCCGAGCAAATGGACATCGTGCAATATGGGCATTAGCAAACCACGAAATTAAGCAATTATTGAGCAAAATACTAAGTGACACATTTTCATAGTAATAATTTGTTTGGCAAATACAATTTTAAGACTTATTGAGGATTCGAAAATTTTAACTAGAGTTTTTTCAATTCATTAATGTTGTGAAATGATTTCGTATTGTTTGAATGTTTGAAATTTGTTAGTAGTTAAATATGTTCCAAAATACGTTTGTTGAAGCATAAATTGAGTGTTGCTTTAGCTTTATGACTGTTTGTACAAATATTTAATAAACTCAACCTCAGTTTATATACCAATACCATCTTATTCCAAAAAGTTGGTAATAGGAACCTATTTTGGCAATCTTATCGTATTCTTTTTGCGTATTGTCAATACAAAATTTCAATATCCATACAAATTGCATGTTCAAATTTTAAATTATTTTTAACTTTTTTGAATACTGAACCAATTACATTCATTTTTTTTTTGCATAACGCAAAAATGGGTGAATTTGCATAAATCTGGATGTCTAAGAGAAGGGAATTTAATAACTTTAAAAAATCAGCTCTTGACCCGAGCTATATTATGTTACTATATTAGTTGTATTGTTGGAATTTAAATACAGAATAGGTTTCTCCTGCGATTATACAAAAATCATTTATTCATAGAAAATAAAAGCTTAACCAAGCTTCATTTTTGAAATAATAAAAAAACTATTGCTATGTAGCATACGATGAAAAATATGTAAAAAAAAGATTATGTTAGTTTTATATGCACTGGAAAAATGAAGAAAGTATTTGAATCCGAGTTAACGCGAACATTTTCTAGACGTTAAACTTTTTTTTCGATTGTTGTAAGCCAAGGATTTGTGCGCCATGAGTTACTTAGGTATAAGTTGGATTTACATTTAATTTTTGATATTCGTTTGTAATAATAGGCCAGTGCCATGGTCCTGCCTTAACTAATTCAAGTTTATTCAAATCTTCTTCACAAATTGTCACAATATTATTAATTGTGGGTTATCTTAAGAATAGAAAATCAGAAATAGGGAAGTCAATCCAGGATCCCGGGATCCCAAACGATTTAAGCCCCTTTAAATCCCGGGATTGTCTTTCCTGGATCCCGGGATTTTTAAATAAAAAATTTGTTTTACAAATATTTATGTAAATGCAAACATTTAATTTTAAGTTGATATTTATTTCAAAATTGTCAGAAATTCTGACTTAGAAAATAATTTTGTTTTGTGGTGAAGGCAATCGTAAACGAAACTTACAAATTGCTTGCGACTATTGTACAACTATTTCTCTAACTAGCATAGAATCAGAACTGTGCTTCTCATCAGCGGTTTATTTGTAACAATATTCGAAGAAAAAAACTCTCCAATAAAGAATAAAAAGCGTTGATCAGCTTAATGTATTGCTTTAAAAATAATTAAAACAAAAAATTTTATTTTGAAAAGTCTTTTGCAACCTTAATTTGCCTTAAACACAAAAAAAAAACGTGAAGACGATGTACAAAAAAAAGTCTTACATTTATATAGTAATACCTTAAACTGTTCTGTCTTTTATTTTTTTATATTTTTTGTTCTTTAACCCTTTCAATAGCTAGGCAAAACCAAGAACAAAATAATTTTTTGGGGTAATATTCCTATTATTTTGGTCCTTAAAAGATGAAAAAACATACCTTTGATTTTTAAACTGCGGTACTTACATTTTACAAGCTTGTACAAAGAAAAAATTGTTTTGCTGTTCGGCACAAAGTCTTTTTTTAATCCCTTAAAGGTTTTTCAATGCTTTTGATCTTTGTTTTTTAAACTCTCTTAATATTCTTATCACTAAAGTTATAAAAAGGCAAAAAAACTTACATTTGATTTTTGTCCGGTTGATTTTTTTCTTATAAAATGGGGCAAAAAAAATTTGTTTGCTTTTCTTCGGCACAAAATCGAAAATCCAACTGACTTTTATGTCAAATATTTCTCTTTTTTTATTTTTTTTATGTTGGCTCATCTTTTTTCATAGAACCAAACGATTTGATTTAAAAAAAGCTTTGAAAAATAAATGCATATAAAAATTACTTTCTGACGTGTCCAATAGGGCGTATCGAATTACAATTTTTTTCGAATTTCATATTCTAAGAGGTCTCAAAAGTTGCATTCGGTGGTCAGAATCTCCAAAAAAAAAATTTAGAAAAAATAAGGATATCTTCCTCTCCCGCAAGGACAAAGTTGTTTTTTGAGAAAAACAGTAAAAAATGACGATCTCAAAATGCTTTAATTTTTGTATCTATATCTCGGGCACCAGAAGAGGTACAGAAGATCATTTTCTCAATTCGGATTCTGCAAATAGTTTTGAACGAAACCCTGTCTAAAATATCTTTTTTAAAACAGCAGGAAAAGGCCACGTTTTTTTCCATATTTATATTTAAAAAAAGTTATTTCAAGCATGAAATGTAACAATTTTGTTCATATCTCCTTTATGGTTATTATTCAAGCGCGTCGGAAGCGAATTTCATCTGGGGGGGGGGGGGGCAGTACAAATGGTGGTGCAAAAAAAGTTCACCAAAATTTCTTCAAAGAAACATGAATGGGAATAAACAAATTTTTTATATTAGTTTAAAATAAAAAAAAAAATATATAAAAAATAATAAAATTTCATTATTTTTAAAAGTTCTTCCAATTTTAATATTAGAGATCATTCTTTAAAGGATCTTTCATATGGTAATATGAAAATATAAGAAATAATGGTTGCTTTTATAAAGCAAGACTAGGTATATCTTTACATGGTTGAAATGCAATAAGGTACAAAAAGTTATATCAATTTAAATTATTCCAAAATGTTTCTTTCTGTCCTTGCGAGAAACAAACTCTTTCACCACCTCCATCGAATTCAATTCTACGGTTTTATCTTTGTGAATGTGTATAAGTGCCGCATGAGTGAGTCGTTTCTGTGTCATAGTTGCTCGAAGATACGTTTTAAGTCGTCTTAGTGCACTAAAAAACGCTCAGATGAAGCTGCTGATGCAGGCACAGTCAAAAGCAAAGCAATAAGTTTTTCAACTTAATTTAATAGTTTTTTTACAGTATCCGAATTTTTTTGCAAATTGGGATACAATGCCACTACAATTTGAAGGTGTTTGGCCAGGCAATTGCTTCAGCATTTTAAGTTGCACGTGGAGGTCGCTCCCATCAAATTCATCTACATAAAGATCTAGTTTTGTTTTTAGATTTTGTTCAGAAGGCACTTTTTCGTTGAAGGCTTCGATTACAATCAGGGGTTGCAAATAAACTGTACGAAAAAACGAACTCTACATCTGCTAAATCTGCGAAAGCAAACAGTTTCACTATCTGCTTAGGTTTGGATCTTTGCTACAAACAGAAATGCGTACCAAAGCGAACAGAAAATTAAGAGAGAAAGAAAACTATTGTTTTGTGTTCTACGAAAACAACAAGTATTTCGTTTTTTAGATTTTGTTGTCACGATCGCAACCACAACAAGTAACAAATGTTGTGTTCGTTTTACTACGGAAGTTCGACAAAAGAATTTCGTCATGTTTTAAGCACCATTTTTTCAGCTTGCTTCGGTATCAGAGAAATAACTATCAAAAAGTGCATATTATTTATAATTTTAATAATTTGTTCATTTTTAAACACTCCTATTGTTTCAAATTCAAATTATTCAATTCAAATATTGAACAAATTTAATAAAAGCAAACAAAACAAAGAAAAATTCCAACGCAATAACTTTTTCAAAACAAAAAAAAAGCCCATCATGATTTGCATAAACGAAACGAACAAACATTACAGATCTCTCTTCGGATTTTGGTGCTTCCTGAAACCAACAAGAGATCGCTAAAGATACTTTACTTTGATTGTTTTTGTGCATGCGATTCAAAAGCATAACAGTCAGAGGAAGTTTTTTTTATTCGAAAAAAGAAACATTTCATTTTACTTTTCTCTCTCATCTCTACTTGCTTCGGTTTGTGCTACTTTTTGAATCGGAGAGCAAAAACTAAACAAACCAAAATACTTGTTGTGATCTTCAGAAGAAACAAACAGAACAGAAAAATACTTTTCTTTAGAGTTTGTTTGCGAGCCCTGATTATAATATTACAGTATTAAGCTACATACTTAAGGGTGCTTTTAAACTGAAGTGGTGGGTTTGCAGTACATTTTGTTCTATCTTTTTGCAAACACAGAGAAAGAAAATGGTTATCCGCAAGCATGCTTATGAAGAAGAAAGAAAGAAGAGGAAAATATATAATACAAAAATATTATCGTTGTAAAAAAAACTGATATTTTGAATAACTTTTGAAGTTTTCTTTTTAAATTGTTTATCTAGCTAAAAAAGTGGGGGCAACTGCCCCCTTTCCCCCCGCTTCCGACGCCAATGTTATTATTTCATTAAAACACTTCTAAGCAACAATTGTTAAGTCAGTTGAGACCCATCGAAGGGCCCCGAAGAGACCCATCAGAAACTCAAGCTCAAAACTCAATAATAAAATTCATGATAGGACGGAAAATTTAAAAAAAAAATCGAAATAGGAAAAAAATCGTGGTCTTAACCTGATGTTATAAATTGATTCTTTTGGACAGGGTGTTGTTCAGATATATATGAAGAATCTAAAATAAGGAAATTATCTTCGGTACTACTTCTATGACCGAGATATAAAACCTTATATTAAGTTTTTTGAACAAGTGAAAAAAAAATTGCATTCAAGTTTACATTTCTAAGAAACAAGAAAATGCATATGCAAAGAATATGTAATTTATTAATTCGCCAAATTTAAGGAAAACGTCAACACAATAATCAAAATTCAGTCTCTAGTTCAGTCTCTAGTTAGTCTTGATTCTGATTAGACGTGTTTTCCTATGTTGTGTACAAAGTGTTCGAAGTGTTTAGCAAGTGATTTGTTTATTACTTGCATATATTGCAAAAATGCTTATCATAACCAATGCATTGTGTTGGCTCAAGACCAGTGTGATTTTATAGCAAAGAATCAAAACATTTTATTTGCTTGTGATAATTGCTTGGATTCGCCAATTGATTTGGCATCTAAAGTTGATAATATATCTGTTGAGATTTGTAACATTAAATCTTTGTTACTAAAACATTTATGCATAAAGGGCAATGAACCCTTACAAACTTCTAACGAGTCGTCAGATGTTGTTGCTGCGAGCTCTCGCTCAATCGATGTTTCTTATGCCGAAGTTCTTAATGTGCCTCGCCCCGCACCCGTAAGCAAGCTATTCTTGATTCTAATACTACTGCATTGAGTATGCCTACACTCAATTCTTGTGATGCTCCTTCTTCTCGCTTGCGCAAAAGAAAGCCTGCCGCTACGAATAGTGCCTGTTGTTGCTGTTGCTGGAGCTCAGCTCTCTTATGCTGATGTTGTTATGGAGGGTCCTACCAGAGATTTGCATGAGACCATTCGTCAGTTTTTGCGACTCGAGTAACAATCGTCGTCAGCCGTAATCGCACACAAGAAAAAAATGCATATATACCGCTCGAGTTCGTAAACACCGATTGCTGCAAAGCACACTTTTTCACGATTGCGAATTGTTACAAAAGGCAGCCTCCAGACCACGAGATCATTCGGATGCTTCGCTTAAAGCTCGAGTGTCAGCTGCTGCATGAATTTTTGTTGTTTTCATACTTCTCTGAGCTTCTCTAGCAGCGCGTTCTTCATGGGCTGCTTGTTCCTTTTAGTTTATTGTTTTCTTTTCTCTAGTGTGGAGTAATCAGTATTGCCAGTAGCAAGTTTTATGACAGTAAATTTTGAAAGTAAGCTGAGCTAAAATTTGCATGAAAGTTAATCCTGAAAGCGACGTAAATTAGTAAACAAACTATTACTGAAAGTTTGTCGGTAAAATAACAACAATGTTTTGCTTTCAAAAATGTTTTATGAAAACCAACACAAACTTGTCATTAATTTGTTTTTTTTTTATAAATGTGAGAAAGTGCAGGTTTAGCAAATGTCACGAGCTGAGCTAAGTTGTGTAAGTAAAAAAGAGATCCTTCTGATAACTGTTGTAAAGAAACGACGTGTGCTGCAAAGTTTTATTAAACAATTTTATAGAAAAAGCCCAGAAAAATGAGTATTCAACCCAAATGTATGGAGTTTTTTAAAACGAGCAGGTATTTATTAATAAAACAAATTTTGAACAACTGTTAACTTTTCAAAGAACGGCTAAAATTTTAGGTTATGTTGTGTAGTCGAACTGATAAAAACACTTCAGTCTTTAATTTTGATTCATTTAATTAAATACCTCTAATTTCGGATGTAAGAACTGTGAAATTTCTACAAGAACTTGGTCTACAAGAACAGAATATGCTTAGAAAAGTCCAAGAAAAGCGTAGAATATGATTTGATCAAAATTATAGATGTCTGTGATATTTATCAAAAGCGGCGAATATGGACAATTTAAAATTATGTTACATTTAAATTAAAATCGGTTATGTTTAATAATAGATACAGTAAAACTGAAAACAAAAATTAGTTTAATATATAAAAGAGTTTGCTTAATCCTTGATTAATAACCTTAAAAAACATCCGTAAATGAAACTCACAATTATAACGACTCAAGAGTATAAATCTTAAAAATTTTTAAATTCGAAATTAGTTAAACCTTTTTTTAGTTATAAATAGTTTTTTATTAATTTCATTCACTAATTCTATGCTAAGAATAATTTTTAATGTAGTGCTACTAGGTGTAATCCACGCTTCTTTTGAAATCACACGTACACGTTAGTTTAGTCAGATTTTTCACATCACCATCCTAAAACTAATAGAAACTTTATTCTGCAAACTTACTTAAGTTTCTTACAGCAATACACGTTTAGTAATGTTTTATTTTAAGGCTTTTTTTTTCTTAATTATTTTATGTAACTGTTTGCGTTTTTAATGTCACTTACTTTTAATGTCAGTTTTTAGGTCATCAAAGTACGAGCCTTGGTTATTAATATATTTTTCTATGATATGCAACTGTTTTATTGTTTCTATAATAAAAATATTTTTTAGTACATAATAAAAAAATAATAAAACAACATTTTAGATACAATATAAATATCTTGTGAAAAAAAAAATATATTAAATATTTAATAAGAATATTTAATAAAATATTCGTTTCATTCGCCACATAACTCATTGTATTTTATTATATATTTTATCATTGTGCGTTGAATATTAAAGGCTGAAAGTTAAGTTGTTTGTGTCAGTTCCTCAAAATAATCCTTGGTTTCAAAAGCATTTATGAAGATTCTTCGTGTGATGCAATGGTTTAAATTAGACTCTAAAAATAAAGTTTTTTGTCAAAATATGGGTCGGTGTAATATTTTTAAGAAATAAACTGCCAGAAATTATATGGCGGAAAAAAACTCTTCCTATCTGCATCAACAATTGAAATATATGCAATCGGATAAAAGATAATGCTTTTTTCATACATATTTTTGCATTTGGTCATATTTTGATAAAGATTTAATAGCTACCAACGTAAACTATTCGCATGAAATTAATTTCGTAGATAGTTTATTAAGTTTAGACTTATTGCAAATAAATTCTTTTGCAAATAAATTAAATAGAATGTTAGATTTAATTTTTTTTTCTAATTATATAAAATATGAGTTATCAGAATGCTTATATCCTATATCTCCCTCTGATATGCACCATGTTCCGCTTGTTCTTAATATAGAATTTTATGACTTATTGCAAATAAATTCTTTTGCAAATAAATTAAATAGAATGTTAGATTTAATTTTTTTTTTCTAATTATATAAAATATGAGTTATCAGAATGCTTATATCCTATATCTCCCTCTGATATGCACCATGTTCCGCTTGTTCTTAATATAGAATTTTATGAATTTATTGTTAATGAACATGTTCTTGAAAGTCCGTTTAACTTTAAATTTTGTAATTTTGATTATTTAACAGAATGCTTTCAGAAAATTAATTGGAGTGCACTTTTTGATGGGAAAAGTGTGGAAACTTGTTCTGAATTATTTAAATATCACTTAAATAGTATTTGTAATGCTAATATCCCGCGTTTATTTTTTTAATTACCTTGGTACACTGAAGGGCTAAAAAAATTGAAAAATTTACGCAACAAATTTTTGAATATGTATAAACTGTCTAATGACCCTGAGCACAAAAGCAAGTACGTTCATTATATGAGGGAGTTTAATTTTTTAAATACATTTCTTTATAGGCAATATATCTTGCGATTTGAAAGTAGCATTAAATCCAACCCGAAATCGTTTTGGAATTTTATTCAATCGAAGAAAAAGGATTCCCACATACCTACGTCTATGCACTATAATGGTATACAATCTTCTGCTCTCGCGGATACCGTTAGTCTTTTTGCAGATTTTTTCAAATCCAATTATTCTGATGATTCTGTTTCGCCAGATGAGCTGGTGTTAGCCAATGTCGAAACATTTATGGATATTGGCTTGTTGACACTATCGGAGCGTGATGTTTTTGATTCTTTAATTGCAACTGTAAAAGGCGATATAGATGGTATTTCCTCTATTATGCTCAAAAATTGTGCACTAGGCTTATCTGCGCCCTTTTGTAAGATTTTTAATGAATCTTTATCAACTGGTTCCTTCATTCAATGTTGGAAAATTGCCTCAATTACTCCGATTTTTAAAAGTGGTGGTAAGAATGATGTGTCGAATTATCGTCCTATCTCTAAACTCTCCAATGTTTCTAAATTATTTGAAAGTTTAGTAAAGGGAAAACTATTCTTCCTGGTTAAACGCCACATTTGTCCTCAGCAACATGGTTTTGTTGCTGGTCGATCGACAGTGACAAACTTAGCTTTGTTTACTGAATTTTGTATTTCGTCTATTACGCATGGTCATAAATTTGATGTAATTTACACGGACTTTTCTAAGGCTTTTGACAAAGTGTCCCACAAAGTTTTGGTTGCTAAACTTGCAATATTCTTAGAATGGATAAAATCATACTTAGATGCGCGACCATGCGTTGTGTCTATAAATAATGTCAAATTTTATAAGTTCATCGCTACCTCTGGTGTTCCACAAGGAAGCATTCTTGGGCCTTTGTTTTTTATATTATTCATAAATGACATAAGCAAATGTTTCAAAAATTCAAGTTTCCTACTATATGCTGATGACCTAAAATTTTATAAGCGAATCTGCGATTTTACCGATGTTGCTCTCCTGCAGTCTGACCTTGAAAATGTTTTTAACTGGTGCATAATTAATGGTTTACCATTAAATCTCAGTAAGTGTTGTCATATGAGTAATTCTAAGGCGACAATGGTCGTTAATTCTGAGTATATTCTTTTAGACTCACCCTTAAAACTGGTAGATACTATTCGCGATCTAGGCGTGAGTTTTGATGTGAAGCTCACATTCATTGACCATATCAGCTTTATTGTTCCAAAAGCTTACTCCATCCTAGCGTTCTTACGTAGGAACAGTTCTGAGTTTTCTGACCCTCAAACGCTAAAATTTTTGTATAACTCTTTTGTTAGGTCAAGGCTAGAGTATGCCTCGTTTATATGGAATCCTTGCTATGCCACTCATTCATTTCGCTTGGAAAGAATTAAAAAATCTTTAACGAGACATGTTTTACGCTGCTTAAATTTCCTAGACTTTATGCCCTCGTATAATGCGCGTTGCTTGCTGTTAGAACTAAAATCTTTAGGAAGTAGGAGAAAGATTCAATATATGGTCTTTTTATATGATATTTTATCCGGTAATATCGATTATTCGTCTCTATTGGAGCTTATTAAGTTTAATGTACCTTCAAGACAGTTGCGGCATTTTAAGATATTTGCTATAAAAAAATCATAGAACAAACTATGAAAAAAATGAGCCTTTATCAAGAGCTTTGTCATTATTTATTGAATTAGCAGTAAATAGTAGTTTTGATTTCACTATTACCAAAGATGCTTTCAGAATCCATGTAAATAATTTATTTGTATCTTAGTTGTAATCATATAGTCTTATATTTGATTGTTAAATCTAGTCTGTAAGGAGTTATTGTCCAAAGACTGAATAAAAAATAATAAAAAAATAAAAAAAAATAATAATAAAAAATCGCAAAAATTTAGACAATCAGATCGGAATCAAAAGTTCTGTGCTACCTCGAATGTACCTTTAGATTCGAATATCCTTCATACAGGACCTTTTGGGTAAAAATCGATAAAGGCACCGTGTTTGGAGGGATATTGTTAGTTAAAGTATCTATTTATTTTTACTTTAAGACATATGTAGTTTTTTTGACAAAAATCAAAGCATTTTGAGATCATGATTTTTTACTGTTTTTCTCAAAAAATAACTTTGTCCTTGCGGGAGAGGAAGACATCCTTATTTTTTTCTAAAATTTTATTTGGAAGATCTTGACCACCCTATGCAACTTTTGAGACCTCTTAAATGCGATCTTAATTTTTCGATACGCCCTAGTGTCCAATATGTTGGGCAAGGCAACTGGAAAGGTTATATTTATACAGTGTGATAATCATTTATATTATTTAAGTTTTTTGTGTTTATTCACAATTGTGTGGCATAGTAGTATTGTGTTTTTTTTCCATAGTTAAAAATCATAATTATGAGTGTCCTTTAAAATAGAATTTGTTGTTGGGATCCTCCCACTATAGCTTTTTGTTAGTGTGCAAATAAATTAATTATCCAATTTGATATATTTTATTAATATGTGGCATAAAAAAGTTTAACTTGCATTTTGAGCTTCTTCCATTTTTGCATTTAGAAAATAACTGGCAACCAATTAGTTGTTTATGGAACTAATTAAATGCGACTTTCGTTAAACATATCATTGGGCTAACATTACAACTTTTTTGATTTTTAGAGATTTAATGTAAAACAAGAAAAAATATAAAAACCGCTCGGCAAAGTGTGGTATCAATACCACGCGGTTTTTAACTACACTTAAAACAATGCTTAATGTGTTTTGTTTTATTTTTGTTACTTTATAAATTAATAAATTTACATTTTTTTGTTTCAAATAATTAATAATAAAAAATTGTATTAAAACCGTTTTTAATTATTTACTTCTTTAAATTTTCAATACCGAACTAATCCCGGGATTGAGATTTTCAATCCCGATAATCCTGGTATCGAGAAAAGCTTCCGGGATTGGACTCCCTAGTCAGAACCCTAGGACCGAGACAAGTATCAAAAAAGTATCCAATGCGAACCATTATAAGGCAATCAAGAGCGGCTAACGTTTTAAGTTTTTGGTTAAAAAATTATTTTAATGCCATATGAGTTCTATGAAAGGTTGTTTAGTTTTTGTGTCATAGTTTTAACTAAGGTCATGCTAGAAGCTTCTTTACGTGTGCAACACAGCTGCATTAAGAATTCAGTTTTGTCTTAATTCGACTTAGCCTTATCGACACATACATAATGTTTAATCTAGGGTGGGCTATTCTTATGACACTTCCTTCGTGTCATGTTTTTAATAGTTTTGGTTGTTGCAGCTTTCATTTCACTATTATTTTAATGAGAATGGAATTGCAACGATATCTGAAATTTTTCAAAAACAATTAAAGCTGTCATTTCCGCTACTCACTGTTACAGCAAAAATAAAAAACAAGAAACTGTTTCCATATCGCGAGCAAAGCCGCGGAGGGTTGCTAGTATTATATAAAGCGCCTTCTAGAGGGCATAACAAATGTAGTGAATACCATTACTGTTAATACATAATTCATATGAAGTTTTTATTCGCACATTTCTTCTTCACATTCTTATGTTTAAAAAGCAAAAACAAAAACCTAGATTTTTCTTTTCATTTTTGTGATAACGGGAGCAACTAGTATATATAGCTATTAAAAAGTCTTCATTCAGTTTTAAAATAAGTTATTACACATTGGAAACAGTAAGGATAAATATAAAATAGTATTTTGTTGAATAGCCATATGTCTTTATCCAAATTTTATTTCAGATTTTGTCTATCACATCTGGTTATTGAGATATTGTTACCCAAAAATTTAAACAATGCTGTTTTTGGTTATATATTAGAGCATATTTAAGCGAGGGATCGAACTTTTGTAAATGACTAAATGAAGCATTAGATGCATTGTATTTAAGTATAATTTATTGCCTTCAATACCTATTTTGATTCGTCTCAAAATCTTATCTTTATTTGAGATAATGCTTGCAAGAATTTATGGTTTCAACGAACATTTCCATTGTATGGCTGATGAAAGCAAAAGAAAGTCATCAAAACTATAAATTCTTACAAGCGATATCTTGTACCTACATTTTTTTAACTTCCTCACATTTAAATCAAATGCGGATGCACTACATTTAAAGTATTCATAATGTTTTTATTGAAAACGTACCCTATTTGCATCAAATACTTTTACATTTAATTAAAATACAAGTGGATTACCCTTAATTATTAGGAATTAATCAAATGGGGCAAAATTGTTGTTGAAAATCATTATATTATATGTGTTTTTTTATTTCACTACCTTTTTTTCATTAGTGTAAAAGTTTTTTAATAATTAATAATTAATTTAAGTAATATAATTGCTGAAAGTCGTTCTTTTTCTGCTCTGTTTTTGTCAATGCAATTGCAAATGAAAATATTAAAAAAAATCTTTTTCTTTTATGCACTTGTGCAAACTTTAAGCCGTGTGCGCACGGGATTCTATGCATCCGATCTTACTAAAATTTTACACAAATTTTTTTTCATCCATTAGCGTAGTTTGAGCCTTTGGGACGCTCCATGAAGTGCTTGGAAATTTTTCCCATACAAATATGGTCCACTCTAAGCTACACGCATCTGTATTCTCTATTGTATTTATCTTTCTGAAAATAAACAAAACCAAAAACCAACTAATCGAAAAACGAAAATATCTAATGTGTATTTATATATGTACATTTTGCATATATAATAATAACAACAACCACAACAAAAGCAGCAATACAACAAATGACACGATTGCGAACCAAACGAACAACAACAACAGCATAAGCAGCTACTCAAGCAGTTTGTGTTTTTCTCATACGAATATATAATTTTTTTTTTTCTTCGTAGATTTTGTCTTTTGACTTTATTAAATAAGTGACAAAATTCAAAGATCCAAATCCAAATAGATTTTCGTTTTATTCGTACTCTAATTGATATTTTGGCATATACATATTTCTTCTTTGTACAATGAATATTTGTCGGATTGTCGGCTCTGTCGACTCGATCGGACGCATTTGTCGCGAGCTCTAAAATTTTACATAAAATAAGTATATATAATGTTTATTTAACGTAATAAAAGTATAATTGAATTGGAAAAGTTCGGTGGTGCAAACAGTTATGAACAATTAATAAATCAAAAGGCTTATGTTATCTACTTTAAATCACTAGTAACTCAGATTAGCTAATTTAGCTGAAACTAAAGTTTTGCTTTTTTTCCCGCGCTAACGTTGCACTCATATAAAAACTCGAACACTAAAACTACAAATTAATCGCATAAACAACAATTTACCGTAGTTCTACTTTGCTAGCAACGAACCTTACTAGCTCTTTGCTTCAGAGAAATCAAGAATCAAGAATCAAAGTTAGTTGCTAAAATCGATTCTGAAGTCTCTGTACTAAAAACTAATGCTATTGATTTTGAGAGTAAAATAATCTTGCTCGATAATCAGCTTCGTACAGTAAGTTCTCGGTGTGAAGAGCTAGAGAAGAAGTTAAGCTCCGTGCTCTTAAGCAACAACAACTCAAGCAACATTGTTGCTGATAATTTAGCAGATGCTGTGTTGTTTGGTGTACCGTTTTCAAGTGACGAAAATCTTAAGGGAATTTTTAATAGAATTTGTCATTTTATTGAGTATCATCCACCGCAGCTAAGAGACATTTTTCGAGTTAAGCCGAATCTGCAGAATCCTAACTCTTCAATTATTATAAAATTTTTCTCGCCTTACGATCGCAATCGTACTCTTAAAGTTTTTGGAGCATATCGGAGGCGAACCAAAGCAGCAGTTAATCTGCGGTCTGCAGGGTTCGAATTGGATAATAATGTGTATATACATGAAAGCCTATCTAAGGAAAATCGTAAAATTTTACAAGTGGCTATATCATTCAAACGCCAGAAACTGATTTTCAATGCATTTACATTTCGTGGCTCTATACATATTAGGTTGGAAAAGCATTCTGAAGGCATTTGCATTAGCAGTGTGGAGGATCTTCATAATGCAGTCCACGGTGCAACTGCGTAATCGATTGGCAATCAATTTACTATCTATCTTTATTTTATTTTTATATATATATTTATTATTTTCATTCTTCTATTTTCTTTTTATATTTGTTGTAAAGTTGTTTGATAATTTTATTCTTGTTTTCATTATGTTGACTATAATTAAAGCTTTTCGTTATTCGTCTGATGGTTGTGTCTGTTTCTCGCATGTTATCTAGTCCATCTAATGGCGTTGATGTTAATCACAAATTGCTAATCAACATTTTATGTAAACAGCGTAACGGCCTCTCTGTTGTTCATTTTAATGCCAGAAGCTTAAACTCTTTAAAGCTTGATTACGTTAAAAATGTTTTTGAAAATTCTACTGTCGACGTTTTATGTGTTTCAGAAACCTGGTTTAATCCTGACATTCCTGATAGTTTTTTAAATATTCCAACCTATAAGCTTTTTAGAAATGACAGGATTGATAATAAGGGAGGTGGAGTTGCTGTGTATTGTAAATCATGTCTTTGTTCAAAACTTGTAAACAAATCTTGTGGGTCTGATGTTGAATTTTTAAATGTTGAGATTTGTAATAATAATAATGTTAAACTATTGATTTCTTGCGTTTATAATCCTAATAGATGTTACAGTCTTGATCCTTATTTCTCTGATCTAAATTGTCGTTTAACTGATTTTGAATCTTTTATAATTTGTGGTGACTTTAATGTGAATTTGCTGACTAAAGACAATGTATCTGATAGCTTTAAAGACAAAGTCAATGCAGCTGGTATGACAATTATTAATCATACGACTCCGACTCGTTTTGCTCCTGGTGTCCGTCCTAGTTTAATAGATATCTTTATTTCATCAGATATTTCTTTAGTTTTACTTTTTGACCAAATCTCTTTTATATCTGACCATGATCTCCTTTTTTGTTCTATCGACTTTAATGCATATCGTAGCTCAGTTCCAATGTCAATCTCGTATCGTGATTATAAGTCTATTAATTACCCTTTGCTGTATGACTATTTGTCTCGTATTTGTTGGAATGACTGTTGGTTTTCTCAATCTGTTGATAATAAATTAAATGTTCTTGTCGCTCAGGTTAACACAGCTATTGAATATTTTGTTCCTCTTCGTACATTTTTTGTGAAAAACAAGTCTTGTCCCTGGTATACGACAGAAGTTAAATCAGCTATTAAAAATAGAAATAAATTATACACTAAATGGAAGAAAAACTGTATTGATGTTAACTGGGAGCAATTTAAGCTTGCACGTAATCGGGCTGTCTCTGTAATTAGACAGTCGAAAGAAAGATTTTTTCATCGTAAATTGAATTGCTTTCTTCCTGCCAAGGAACTGTGGAAAAACATTCGAAGTCTTGGTGTTTGTAATTATACCGAACAAAATTGTAGCATTGACCCTAATATTTTAAATGATTTCTTTCTTTCAAATACTTCAGCCTATAATGATAACTTTCAGTGTAGTGCTCGTCAGTTTTGTGACGCCAACAAATTCTCTTTTTCCAATGTGAATGAGAATGATGTTATAAAATCTATCATGAAAATTAAATCAAATGCTATTGGGCATGACGGTATTTCATTAAGATTTATCAAAATCATTTTACCCTATATAATTGGTCCCCTAACACATATCGTTAATCACTGCTTTACAACCTCATGTTTCCCACAATCATGGAAACTAGCTTCTGTTATCCCCGTTCCTAAAATAAATTCTGCTACTACCTTGAGTGATTATAGACCAATTAGTATTTTGACCTCTTTTTCTAAAATTTGTGAGTCCCTTATGGCTAATCAGATAAATCAATATCTTTCAGCAAACAAACTTTTATCTCCATACCAATCGGGTTTTCGAACTGAACATAGCTGTGCGACTGCAATGCTGAAAGTTATCGACGATATTCGAATGTCATATGATGAAGGACATCTTTCACTTCTTTGCCTCTTAGACTTTTCGAAAGCATTCGACTGTGTTAATCACTTTATTTTAGTTAAAAAGCTCAAGCTACTCTTTGGTTTTAATGATAATGCTTTAACCTTAGTAGGAAATTATCTTGAAGGTAGAATGCAGAGAGTAAAAATTGGTGATCTTTTTTCTGATTATAAGAACACAAAATCAGGTGTACCTCAAGGATCAATTCTTGGGCCCCTGTTATTCAGTGTTTTTATTAATGATATTTTTACGGTGTGTAAAAACGTAATGATGCATGGTTATGCCGACGATATTCAACTTTATTCTTCTAACCGCGTTGGACTAGTTGAAGATTTATGTTATAGAATAAATGAAGATCTCAACGCAATTTCCAACTGGTCATCTAATAACGCTCTTTGCCTAAATGAAAAGAAATCGTATATTCTTCCAATTTCTAAAGATAAAATTGACCTCACTAATATTCCACCGATATTTTTAAACAATAATAGGCTAGAAATGGTTGCTAAGGTTAAAAATTTAGGTTTTTACGTCAATTCGAAGCTCTCCTGTTCTGACCATATAAATAATGTTGTCAAGCGCATTTATTTCACTCTGCGCTGCCTACGGCTTTCCTCACAATTTGTTCCCATTGAGACTAAGAAGAGACTTGCTGTTCTTTTAATAGTCCCCTTAATAACATATTCCGAATTGGTTTATAGTAATCTTGATTCACAATCTTCGCACAAAATCCAAGTTGCCTTTAATAATGTGACAAGATATGTGTTTGGCTTAAGGCGCTTTGACCATGTATCCCAAATAAGTAAAGAAATTTTGGGATGTAGCATTATTAACTATTTAAACGCAAGAAATTGTTTGTTTTTGCACAAATTAATACATAATAGGACTCCATCTTACCTCTATACTAAACTACGCTTCAATATTTTAAACCGAACTAGCAACCTCATTATACCGAGATTTAATAATTTAATTTCAAAACGGTTATTTTTTGTCAACGCCATTAAACTTTGGAATTCATTACCTGTTAGCATAAAAGCTACTGTTAGTGCGAATAACTTTAGGCTTTCTCTAATGTCATACTATTCAAACATCTAACTATTACTACTATTTATTAATTATCTTACAACACTTATCACTTTATTGTTTTATTTCATGTTAACTACTGTTTTTCTTTATTCTTTATGTAATTGCTTAAATTCAAATTTAATCCAACCAAAATTTAATTCATTCATAAAACTTATTATACATTGCTAGTATTTGCTAGTTTTTTTTTTATATAGTTTTTGTTTTATATTTTTATCTTATATATATATGTGATTTGTTGATTATGTATATTATTCGTTGTACTATAAAAGATGTTACTTTATCTTATTGTACTAAACAAGTGTCCAATAAATAAATACAAAAAATACAAATACAAATATTAAAGGCTGTAGGTATACCCCCAAGTGTCAACTAAGCTTTCTTAATGTGTTTTAAAAATTTTTTTGAAAATGACCCCCATACAAACCGCACTATAAGACGTAGTTCTACGTCAAAAACTTAAATACAATTCGATAATGTTGTTAAAATTCTTATGAATGTTATCAGCATTTACCGCAATAGCAAAGTATATTTTTAAGGAAATATAAAGCTCAAGAACGCGACGCACAACCGCTTCAAATGAAAGCCATCTAGTTTGACATATTTTGGGTTAATACTCCAACAATTTAAAAATTTCGATTAAGTTTTGGTTTTTTTAGGGCTGTTAGAAATATAGTTGTAAATATCCCTTTCCGATGACTCAGCCGAAGAGGGTAACTTGAGGCAAGAATATGACGAACATAATGCAATGACAAGTACATTTTAAAATGAACAAATTTGGAACATCTTTTTTTAAATGTTGTTCCACAGAATAAAATTGACCCGTCATATTATTTGCGCCATCCGCAAAGCCTATCATTTGCTTTCTATAATCAATTTTACCTTTACATAATTTTAACTGTAAGCTCAATAACGTTTTGAAGAAGACAACAACAACAACAATAACAAAGTCTCTCTCTGTATAGAGTCAATCACATAGGAGACTAGACAGACTATTTCGAAAAAAGCTAATTTTCCATCTTCAGTAGTCATGAGTGATTAAGCTGTGACCAACCCACTGTTAAAGTTTTATATTTGGCACTTATTTTGAATAAATTCTTTTGTTGAAATCGCACGAATTTATTTCTCATGGGCCATTTTTCATATGACGTTAAAGCAGTGAAGTTATTTTTATATCGCGACTCTCAAAGCTGTTTCAAGGTTTGAGTCATATCATACTATATATCAATCTACTGTGATTGCAATTTGAAAGACAAGTTCACTTTCTACCTTTAAAACATTTTGATATACGGGGAAAAAATGCGTTTATAAAACACGTCAAATATGCCTCACAATACGTCAATCGTCATTTGAGCCTTAAAATACGTCAAAATGAAGTATTTAACGTCAAAATAACAACGCCGTTTTCAGTTTCGCAAAAATATGACCCAAATTATTTTCATTAGCGACAGCCATAGCTGATTCACTGACTACACAGACAATACTTTTGTGTAGTGTCCGACCGAAACCGAATATTCAGCCATTTCATAATATTCGGCCGAAACCGGAACTGGTTATTAATATGAAAATGTAAATTTTTACACATAATTTTTTTTATTAAAAGGAAACAAAAGTACTGTCATACATATTGAAGTTATAATAATGAATTGAAGTTTACTATAATAATAAATGAGATCATTTCTTATTTTATTTTTTATTACAAAAGTATTGCATACTTTATATCTTCCGTACACACTCAAAGTAGTATGCACCTACAATGTCCATTTTTATATAAGTACAAAACAAAGTATTTTTTTTAAAGGTTTAATATTACAAAAATAGAAGCGGCCGTAGCCTAGTGGGAAGAGTGCGTGGCTCCTAAGCTAAACAACAGCGGTTCAATTTCAGCTCAGACAGAATGTTTTATAATTGAATTAATTTTTCTGTTCGGTCGTCACCTCTCTGCAGACAATGGCAAACCTCAGAGAGTAAAAACTGCCATGTAAAGCTTCTTGAGAACATAAGCCGTTCGGAGTCGGCATAAAATTCATAGGTCCAATTCTTGATCATTTGTGTTCCAACATGCAAAAACAATCACCACACAATTGATCATTCAGAACTGAAATGGCCAATTTATTTTATTTTTCTATTTTTTTTAATATATTATGAGAATAAAAATATGTTGTTTTCTTTTCCTTTATTCCAAACACACAGACTTTGGTCGGAAGTTTAACTATACATTTTTGGCTTCAGTACCAATAAAACTTTAATATTAATTGCATTAGAGATGATAAAATCGAAAGTGATAGTATTGAACGCATAAAATTAACCAAAATAATTTCCGTTAACACGATAGACGAAATTAATTAAACACGATTAACAAATTATAGACGAATTCATAATTTTTGTTTTGTAAAATGCATTGTTAATATTTTTATCATACCAAACTTATATATTTGAATTAAATGACTGATGCAAGAAATTTTTACCAAAAGTTTCGGCTATTCCTATTAAAATATCTTCTTCAGTTCTAAACATACAAATACAATTTTCTCGAATAGTTTTCGTTTTAAGATTGAGGTCCTCAAATAAACTAAGTTGAACAATAATTTCTGTATTTCTGTTTTTCACTCAAATAATTTTTCTCTTAACAAAGTTTTTGCAGTGGTATAAACTCATTCCTCATTCAAATGCAGTTTTTGAACTTGCTAACAAAGGCCGCATGCACAAATTGGCACGCCGGTGTGACCTCTATAGTTGCCAAATATAAAATTTTGGTTCTATTAATTTTTCATCAACAACAATTCCTTTCAAAATACCCATTCATATTTGCTTCCTTCTAAGTGTCCCCAACCAAAAAACAAACAAGAATAATTTGTTCCCCTTCTGGGAGTCTCAATAAAAAAAAAAACAAAACAAAGATAAATAGTTCAGCTTTTTCAAAAAACACCTCGGTAGATTAAATTTTAGCACTGATCCTATTATTTTTTCACTGCCAACATTTCATTTAAGACCACCCATCCTATATCTTTCACTCAAAAAACAAATTTTTAGCTCAAGGCTAATTCCCAAAATATTTTCCATCTTTCTTCAGATAAAAACTGAATAAGTTTTAAAAAAATTTGTACGAACATTTGACGAAATGTTATATTGATTTTGGGTTATAATCAAGCTCAAAGTCACTTTTTAATATAAAGCAAAATTGCATTTGTTTTAGTTAGTTTTTTTTATTTTGTCCAATATTTCGAACTCCACCTGAGTTCAATCAGGGACACTGTATTTTAACAAAAATATAAACATTTTACTATTTTAACATATTGAAACAGAACACTAAAAAACTTACATATGAAGGGTTTATTGCAGAAACATGATAAGCCACAAAATAAAAATTTTGACATAATCGCATTTGAATCTTTAAAAAAAAAATGTATAAAATAGACGTTCCATGTAATCGTACTCTTAATACTTGTAATTATTCATAATGGAATCCTTCTAAAACATGTACAAAAATTAACGAGAAAGGATAATGGAAACCAATAATTTAAAAAAATGCGGATTAACGTGTTTTTGCATAAAATTTATTTTCAAAAATTAATAAAAAAAATTATTACCAGAAACGAAACAATATATTAAAATCAACAAACATAGAAAACGAAAAGGAAACTCCAAAAATTGTTGAAAGATTATACATAAGTAGTCTTATCTACTGGAATTTCCTTTTCGTTTTCTATGTTTGTTGATTTTAATATTTTATAAAAGAAATGGTATACTGGTGGAAAATAGGGTAATAAAGATTTCACGTTTTGGATTTTTTTTGCACTTCTATTTTAACGCATTGACGCGGTCTTTCTTTTTTTAAGTATATTTACTACTGTATACGCTTGATTTAAGTTATAGATTGATTTAAGTTATAGATAGCACAAAAATATCGGTGTTTCTTGCATAACCTGATGCAACAAGATTTAAACATCGAAATAATTATCTGATTTAGGATAAATCGCAAAAGTTTTGATTTTAGACGCCAGCTCAGCAAACTACTGCACTAAAAAACCGTGATAAGGTACTTCAAATTTTAAAGTAAAAATTATTTCTGTAAAAACATGATAAGCCATACAAATATGAAACCAAGTTTTTTTTAGAAACAACAGAAATAAGAAAGAAATAAGAAATAAGAAAGGAAATATGCGTCGCTGGTTTCTCAAAGCACTTCATCAGTATTTATAGTTACAAGCTTCCGAACCATTTTCTTAAATGGAAAAACATGATGTCACGTGAAGTTTGAAAGTAAAAATTATTTGCAAAAAAACATGATAAGCCAGATAAATTAAAATAAATATTACTTAATTTTTTTTTATATATTTCCTTTAGCGGTTAATAAGAAAGCTTCGTCTATAATACCGTCATCTCTTTAGTCTACAAAATCTTCAAGAAGGCAAGACGAACAGATATTGCAAATATGTTAAAAGTCATTCCGTACTTTTCAGTTAAGCAAAACAATAGTTTTCGTTTTGAAAGAATCGAAACATAGCTGCGTTTTTTCGTAAAAGTTCCAAATATTTATTCACACGATTTGGTTCTATTTAAGACCCTTTTTTATGTCACATTTTGTCACAAAATATTGACCCCCTTCCCCTCTCCACGAAGTCACTCTGCATTCTCCTTTTCTAAAATTTTTGGGTTCTTTTTTACAATTCGTGATACAAAAATTTTTCTTTAATTTATGTTTTATAATTTATAATTTAATTTATAATTTAAAAAAAACTTTACAACAAAAAAAATGTTTGGCCTATTTATTGAGCAAAAATTTAATAATTAAGAAGTTCTTAAAAACAATATAAAATGTTTATTTGGTGAGTTAATGGTTAATGTTATATTTTTTCCAAAGATATTTAATTTAACTTTCAGATAAAAAAAAATGTGATGCAAATAGATTCAAAAATTGCTGAGATATTTTCTTGCAAAATAAAAACTTGAAATTTCGAACGTTTTTTTTTCATTCTAAGGCGATGGCCTTGCTTCAAGGAAATGTGTTGTACTGAGGAAATGTACATTTTTCGAGATATCGCAATAATTTTGATGTTACAATAATGGGAGTTTTTTAACATACTATCCGTGGAAAATATTACCAAAAATACTTTCGTATATAGCTATTTTTCGTTACCAACGACTTTTCATACAAAGATACGTTACACATTATACGTAAATTTAATGCTAAAATAACGGGCATTTCTTAAAATTTATTATTTGGAAGAAATTTCACAATCACAATATAAAGGGTCCGCCAAATAACTTTTTTTTTTGAAAATTCTATAAAAAAAAACTACTAGATATTTTCTCAAATTTATTTTTTTATTTGAAAGTACAATTCTTCCGGTTAATAATGGAAAATAATTTCATTCAAATGGCTGCCTCGGCTGGCCATGCAGTAGCCTACACGATCGGTCTAATTTTTTAGCACATTATCGATTGTGTGCAGCTGTATTTCACCAATGGCTTCACGAATATTGTCCTTTGAAGCGTCAATTGTCTCTGGCTTGTCGGCGTAATACTTATCTTTGGTGTCACTTAGAATGGTGTCAAATCGCAGCTCCGAGGTGGCCAAACGACATCAGCTCTGCGGCTGATAATGCGATCTTCAAAAACAGGGCGCAAAACATCGAGTGTAGCTTCGGCTGTGTGGCACGTAGCGCCGTCCTGTTGAAACCATAATGTTGCCAATATCCTCCTCTTCAATTTTTGTGAACAAAAATTCGTTCAACATGGCCCGAAAACGATCGCCATTGACTGTAACGGCCACTCCTTGCTCATTTTCGAAGAAAAATGGCCCAATTATGCCTCTGGACCAAAATCCGCACCAAACAGTGACTCGTTTTGGGTGCAGCGGCTTTTCAATGTATGCGTGCGGGTTTTCTGTGCCCCAAATGCGACAATTTTGCTTGTTTACATACCCGCCAAGATCAAAATGAGCTTCATCTGAAAAGATGATTTTTTTGGCAAAATCGGCATCTTCTGTAAATCGATCGCAGGCCCAATTAGCGAAGCGAAAACGCATTGGATGGTCAGTTGGCTTCAACTCCTGAACCAGTTGGACTTTGTATGGCGTCATACCAAGGTCTTTATGCAAAATTCGTCTCAATGATGTCTCCGAAATGTTCAATTGTTGAGAACGACGGTGAATTGATGTTGATGGCGCTTCACGCACACTTTCTGCCACAACAGCAATATTATCGGGTGTACGCACTGCTTTTGGCTTTTCACGCTTTGGTTTATCGATGAAGATGCCAGTTTCTTTCACTTTTTTCACAAGATAACGAACATACGGAGCTGACAGTGCTTCTCTTCTTCCAAAATCAATACGCAATTTTCGCACACATTCTGCAACATTACCATAATTTTCAAAGTAATGTCGCAATATTTTCCAGCGTTGTTCAAGCATATACACAAACATATTCGTTCAGCGGAAGGATAAAACTAATTATCTGTCAAATCAGACATGAGCTAAGTGTTACCATTCACGACCTAAACACTAGTTGAAAAAAAACGTTAGATGGCAGACCCTGTATATTCACACATGTTACATAAAAAAATACATATTGTAGGGTATCCGTAAGAGATAGCGAAAAATGTCTGGAGTGTTTTTTGTACATCTTAGCAATGTCTAAAATGTGTTCTTGCACAATGTTCTTCCATCTCTTTTAGTTTAGATTTTATTTATGAAATGCCCTTTAAACGCTCATAGTTCAGGTCAAGAGTCACTAATCGAAAAAATAACCAAATTGTGCACTCCTCCGCATCCAGTACTTTCATTCAACACCTGATTTACCATTCCAGACCCTGCCAATCCTTACTGAATTCTTAATATATAAAAGGCAAGCACGCTGTTCCGTGCCCAATATCTCTCAAACGATTCATTCTGAAAGTATGCACATCTTATTATATAAAAGGCAAGCATGCTGCTCCGAACACAGTATTGCTCAAACTGTAGAGGAACATCGGGTATTATGGTATAGGAGGATAATATGGTATAGGCTAATATCTCCAGTTCCGCTAAACTTATTTTTTCCGCAATCTTGCTTAAATTTGTGTAAACTAATAAAAAAGAGAATAGAGTTGAAGAAAATCAACGAAACCTAACGCGTTTTCGATCAGTTGAAAAAAACATGTGAAGGCGCGTTTGATCGACTTTTTTTTTGTTCCAAAGTCAGTGAATTTTTTTAAGGAAAACAACGAGCTATTTATTATTGTGTAATTTTTGCATTTAAGTTAAGTTAAGGTAAGCTTTGATTAATTTTCGGTATAGTTTTTGAGTTCTCAACACTATTCAATATAACATTTTTTGTACCTGATTGTATCAAATCGGCTTTTGTGGTATACATCTTGGTGGCTAATGTGGTATAATAATTATGTATGCTATGCCATCACATTTAAAATTTTTTTTAATACTTTTTAACTTGCGCATAAGCAATACTTTTTATTTTAAGTTTCAACGATACCAAATGTAATGAGTTTATTAAGCAACCCTGTTGTCATTCTGTTTTCATTACTTTTTCTTATTTATTGAAATATAATGGTTTTTTTTTTTTGTTAAATTTGAAATATTTAATTCTAATAAATTTATAAATTAAAAACCTCTCAAAACAGTCCAAATATAAAAAATTGATTTTTTTTTTTAGATATTTCAAAATCAATTCACTCAAAAACAGTATACCACATCACACCTATGTTATGTACCACAATACCCTCCAAATTTCTAGGAAGGAGGTTTTTGGGTTTTCTCAAACTTTTCCTAATAACTTTTTATGGGTTAACCTAAGATTCTCATTCTATGCTATTTTGTTACCAATACTTGAAGCATTCAAACTAATAACAATTGACAAGGAACACACTTATAGTTTTTTCACAAATCGCAGAATAAAAATACCTATACCACAAAACCCAAAGTTCCTCTAATTATTTTTTGACAGTAAAGTACTTTTACAAGACATACTGTTCTCAAAACTGTTCAGCATATGCACAGAAAATATATTTGACACTTATCAGTTGAAATATTAGGTTTGTACAATAGTACGTTTTTGATCTAACTACCTTTTCAACACATAAAGTGTATAAATAAAAATCAATTGAATAAAAAATCAAGCTTTATAAAGAAAAACTGCTTTCGGCAAATGGTTCCAAAAAGGAAGTGTGCGGAGGACCTGTCGTAGGACAGGCTTTTAAACTAGTAGTCTATATATTAGCAATAGACTTTAAACTTCAAAACTATTTCTGAAAAACTGTTACCAAAAGTAAAATATAAAAACAGAAATAAAAAAAAATCTTTCTAGAAATGGCTAAATTATTCGCGCTGGGAATCACACTTTCTTGTTCACATTAAAGCGAGTTCGTGTCTTAAGTCTTTTTGCTATTCTTTAAACTTTAAACGCTCATATATCTTTTACAGTACCACCTATCGAAAATCTATACAATTTTGTGCATAGCTACAGCTCAAGACCTTTATTATGATATATCAAGTGTTTCTATAGAGGTTGTAGATTTCCTGGAATAAGGGAATAAATGTATATACAGGAATAAATATATACATTTTCTGTTCAGATTTTTTAAAGAAATTGTTCAGCAAAATAAATTGTGCGTTTAAAAATAACACGTACTTATATAAGTTTTAACAGTGATGAAATCAAGTGCTTTTATTCAATGCTAATACGACGTGATAAAATAACTCTACAACAACCACTCAAATAAAAGTCATCATTAAAATAACAACTCAGATACATGCACTCATTTCGAAACAAAAACACTAACAAAGCCAAACATTGAACTTTATAGAGCTTCAAAAGAATTTCAACAGCTTATTATAATCAAAATAATTGAACACATAATACTTAAAGACTCAGAATAACACGCTTCACGTGAACAACAACCAGTTGCATTGCTATTGTGGAAACCTCCGACACCAGCAACAACATCAACAATAACCATTGCAAAAACAATAGAAACCATTCCATATATATACCCAACGTCTTGAAGGTAAAAGGACGTTTAAGAGAATCACCCATAAAAGCGAAAGAAATGCAGTGCAGTCAGTTTCAGGATAAAATCAACCAACGGGTAGAACCAAGAATGAAAAAAAACTTCGAAATTTCGAAACTTAAATGAATGCAGTAACCAAATCGTCAATGAACTTACTCGAGACTCACATCAAAAACACGCCAAGAACCCAAGAAGAAAACTGAAGAAAACAACAACTATAAAAATGCAAAAAAACAACAACATAGAACTTTTTAACAAGTGCAGAATAAGTCACGTGAGGAGCAGCAGAGACAGCATCATGAAGGGGTGGAGCACCGTAGGGTTGGCATGAATAGCTGCCGCTGCTGCTGCTACTGATGCACTGGGGGAAGAACTCAAGCCAAACTAAATGAACACTTTCGGTCGCAATAACTATGACATTTACGATTATTTTACGGGCAGTAAAAATCAAAAGACTAATTTACGGAATTGTGTATGAGTTGAGAAGAGCTACAACCACAACACCAACTTCAATAAGAATATCAAAAACTGGCGCAACATGCGAAATTAAGTTATGGCAGAGTAGAGGGAAGAGAAGGAAAAAAAGAATAAGCCGAAAACCAGTTTAAAGTTTGGCAACACGTTTAGTTGCACTGAACTTAGCTACATTTGGTAAGTTTGGGTTTGTTTGGCCAACAACAGCGCCATGTTTGTATGTCTCTGTCGGATGGAGCTTAAAGCTGCACTTGCTGTGTATTTCCGCTGCACTTTGGTTACATCCACTTTTTTTAATTACTTTAAGATTTTCTGTATTATTTTCTGTGTTCTTTACTTGATGCTGTGTCGTTACCAACATTCGAAGTATTTTCATACACCTGCCCACTTTGTAAGTTGTCTTTGTGATGTTTATATTAAATGGAAGCACCACGCAAGTCGTATCTTATTAAAGTTATGACTAATTTACTTAGCTCGTGAAAAACCTTAACAAGCTAGTAAAATTTTTATGTAAAACAAAAACAAAAAACAAAACGCGAATAAAATATGTTACAAATTCATTTCTGGAACTCAGTTTTCAGTTCTTGTTCGAGTGTGTTTTGATCTCGTTATAAGAAATTTTTATTTAGCTAGTTTTCTTACATCATTACTTATTTTTTATTATTCTCCATAATTATTACTCTAAATTGAACTCTTATGCATTTTGTATCGCCTTACAATAAATTGCTTTTAATTTTTCTACATTCCGCTTATTCATCAAAGCTCTAACTGCAAAAAATTTAAAATATTTACAGAATTACCAAATCGTTGAAAATGGCAATTGCAAACAAAATAATAAGTCACATCACTAAAAAATTTGATAGCAGTTAGCAGTAAATTAGAGACCTAATTCTAGACGACATGCTAGACGGAATTAATTCAATATCGTATTTTGAAATTTTTAACATGTAGAACTCTTAGAAAGTATCCACTGGTTCAGGATAAATTTTTTACTTTCCTTTGCTTTCTACAAAATATACAAAAATTCCTGTAAATAAATTCATTTACAATAATGATGAAATCGTCTACACGAAATTGATACACTTTAAGAAATTGACATTGAGATCATTTGAGGTCTAAGAGTTCTAATACGGGAAATAATTTTAAACGTGCTTTTAGTGATTTAATAAATTTTTGTGGAATTTAAAGAAATTTTACCGTTTTTCTAAAGTCACTTTCTATAGCAGGTAGGCAGGGTTTTTATCCGGTTTGGATAATTTTCAAACTCAAAGTGTGTAAATTAATGTGATAAAATTAGTTTTTGTTGAATTTAAAGCAGGAGTTGGAAATAAACTGTACGAAAAAACTAACTCAAAATCTGCTACATCTGCGAAAGCAAACAGTTTCACTATCTTCTTAGGTTGGGATCTTTGCTACAAACAGAAATGCTTACCAAAGCGAGCAGAAAATGAAGAAAGAAAGAAACCTATTGTTTTGTGTTATACGAAAAACACAAGTAATTCGTTTTTAAAATTTTGTTTTCACGATCGCAAGCATAACAAGTAACAAATGTTGTGTTTTTTCACTACGAAAATTCGACAAAAGAATTTCGTAATGTTTTAAGCAGATTTTTTTTTTTCTAAGCTAAGATTTTTTATGGCTCTTTCCGTTTGATTGTTTTGCATGAAAATTTCATAAACCGATAGATTTGCACGACATGGTTTTAGTGGCAGGTAGAATGTAGGGGTGTTCAAAAAAGTGTTGAGGGGAAAAAATTAATGTGACCAGCTCATACATTTCACGCCACTAGTCATCGAATTTTTGATATCTTATGCTATTAAACGAGTAATATTTGTTTGTTTATTTGTTTGTTTATAAATTAGTTCTCGAAAGGGGCCCAAATGATTTCGATGAAATGTTTAGAGAAGAGGCTTAGGGGGGGAAAATCGATCTAAATAGGTCTCATTTCTGAGAAAATTCATTTAGCAGCGCACATTGGGCTATTTGAATGATTTAGGCAGCCGAAGTTATTTTATTCGGTAAGTAGTTTCTGTTCAATTCCGTTTTTCATTTTGACCCTATTCGACCATTGGAACATATTCAACACTATTCAACACTTCAAAAATTATTTTTCCCTATCAAACCTGTCTTATAAAATGGACTTTTGGCAGCCCAAATCGGTGAAATACCCCTATATACATCCCAAAAAATGTTTACACCTGAAGTTTGATTACAAAAATCCCAGGATTCAAATAACTGCAGCCAGCCCTAATTAGGACATTAGGAAAATTTATATCCCTAGCGATTTCGATGAAATTTCCAAAAAAAGGGTTTACGGGAGCAAAAAAACGATCTAACTAGGTTTCATTTCCGAAAAAAATGCATCGAGGCGTGAGTCATAACATTTTGTAGGTTTTGGTTTGTAATATGAGCTCAGTCGCGTTTGCATGTTATTGTTTGTATTTTTGCTGCGTATAAAGGTTTAGTTTTCCCGTGTATTTTAATGTGGTAGCGCAGAAAGCATTTAACAGCCCACATTGAGGTGTTAGACCTATTAAGGTGGCCAAAATTATTCTATTTGGTAAAAAGTTTCTATTATATTACAGATTAATAATTTTTTCGGATCTACGTACATTTAATTTTGCTTTACGTACGTTTAAACTGTGAGGTGAAAATATTGTTCGGAAAATTCCTGATTACAGGTGCTTTAATAAATTAATTAATTTATCGATAAACAATCAAAAAGAAAAAAAATTAAATACATGGGTTTTGGCGGGAAGCCGATTTAAGTATTTCGGACAAGGCAATGGCTGTAAAAATTCAATGAATGTCGGCACAACAAAATTTCAACACTTCAACTTTAAAAATAAATTTAAAAAAGTTTTAATGATATTGAGAGGTCAAATCAGGTGCGATGGACACTTAACATGTTCCTCTTTAAGAATATCCATTAAGTTTGGTTGTGCTTTTTTTTGTCGATTTCGTCACACTGTTCCATAATTTAAGAAAAATAACATTTGTTATTAAATTGTTAAGTCGACTTTTTTTACCGTTAGTGTAGCTTCGACGTCTCTACGCGTAACCATATGTTGTGCGACGAATAAATAAAACTAATAGGTATTACTGAACTCTATTTAATACCTCTTCTGGTCAATTTTCAAATTATTTTATGCATGTGAAAAGAAAGATAAAGAATGCTTAAATGTACTATTTTCCTTGACAAACTCAACTTTGGGAGAAAATAAAACTATTTTAAGACCATCTAAATAAAAAAATCTTTTCATATTCTAAAATATCTTTAAGGGATCCTTGAAGTTGCAAAAAAATTTTATTTTAGTATCAACTTTCGAAAAAATCTGCTTTGAAAACTCTTGAAATGAAGGAAAAAACTTCCTTATTAGTGCATTTTGGCAAAATCATAATTATTTTGGAAAAATATGGATGCATATATTAAAAACTTATATAGTTTTACTCAAATAAAATAAGTTGAATAATTTTATCTTTATTGGTTTCCAAGAAATAACCATCAACAAGTGCATATTATTCATAATTTTAATAATTTTCGCATTTTTAAACTCTCCTTACTCTCAAGAAATTAGGATGGAAATTGAAAATGTCATTTCTAATATCTAGACCATTCATTAAATTTTAAATACTCTATCTTCCTCTCTGTGCACTGTCCAATCGCAACCACTTCATTTTATCGCTCCAGCGTTTATTCTAACCGAGACATAGTATTTTTCACGATCAAAACGTTACCTCATATACAAATTGTTAAGATAAACAGACTTAAAATAAATTTTATATTTATTGAAAATAAGTCGAAACGTTTTATTCAATAAAATGTTATAAGAATGTTAAACAATTAGTTTCAAATGATATTATTATAGAAACACTTTAAATGGTTTGTAATTCAAGAGCACTAAATCATGCGCTTCGTTCAGCGTCTGTGCAACAACTGACTTCGTTGATGTTCATCACTGACTGTTCGTGACAGCTCGGCCTTTCCTGACCGTCCTCTTCGGGCGAAATAAGGGGTAGATCATAACCTGATAAATCCTCATCATCGATATTTGGATCTGAATGACACCACGGCTTTATTTGGTCACTCGACAGGACATTGTTGTATCGCTTCTGAGTTCGTGGCTTGTCGGGAAAATCCTCGGTTTTTTATCTGTTGAAATCCAGAACTTTAGTCACCTGATACGGTCCTTTATAGACGGGATCTAGTTTGTGAGATTCCCCCCGTAGCTTGAGGCACATGATCGATCACTACCAGATCTCCAATCACATATTGACGTGGCTTGCAATGTTTGCTATAATACCTCTTTTTCGATTTGAGTCTAGCTTCTGCGACATTTTCTGCTGCTTCCAATTGTTTGGTCGTATCGACTTCTGTGATGCTGTCGTGAAGAGCTTATATTTGTTTATTTTGACTAATATCTCGAGGGTTAAAATGTAGCATCGTTTGGTGAAAACTTTGTAGTGTCGTTACGCTGCAAATTGAAACTCCACTGAATCATCGGTAATTTCTGGTGCCATTCTTTGCTGTTTGGAGTTGAACATTTAAGGGCGCTCAACACCGTTTTGTTGACATGCTCTGCTTGACCATTTGCTCTCGGGGTTTTGACAGCAGTTTTAACATGTTGAATACCATAGCGTTCCAAGAAACTCTCAAACTCTCTAGAAGTGAATGATGTTAGGACGTAAGGTGTAATGGTTGACCAAAAAGTAACATAATGTCCTGAAGCATTGAAATCACTGGTGTTGACTTTGTATTTCGTACGGATCTCAAAATGGTGAACTTACTGTAAGAGCAAACAAAAACTTTTAGAAATGCATTACCTCGTTTGCTCTTCGGAAATGGACCCAAGTGGTCTATATTAACGGCGCGGAATGGTATCGTAAACACCTTTATGATACGCATTAAGCCCTCAAGCTTTCCACCTTTTATTTTATTAAGGCAACATTCCGAACAAGCTTCAATATATGATTTAGCATATCTTCGAATCCTTGGGAACCAAAACAATTTTTCAACACGTTCGATAGTTTTCTCCACACTTTAGTGTCCGACATCATCGTGACACGCTTTTAGAATTCGCCATCTTACATTACTCGGAACTACTAACTTAACCTGATTCTTTACTTTCCGATACAATCTGCCCGCTTGCAATATATAATCAGTTTTGACTTGTTTCGATGTTGACTGGTCGCACGATGCTTTCCCGCTTAGAATAATAACTATATTTTGTAACTTATCGTCCTTCAGTTGCATGGTGAAAACCCAATCATCATCATATGTAAATACTTGCAAGATTTTATCTGCTACAGTGGTGGTCTCACATTGAGGCAGTGTTGGTGCTCGACTCATACCATCAACATGTTGCATTTTAGTGCCGGCCCGATGAATGCATTTGAAGTCAAATTATTGTAATTTTAGCCACCATCGTGCTATTTGGGGCGGCAATGGAGCTGTATTTTTTATAGTTGCTACAGCATTGCAGTCTGTTATGACCAAAAACGAAGTGCCCCATAGATATACCCGAAATCGTTCGAGGGTTTGAACAATAGCTAGTACTTCTAGCTCGTGGCTTGCATATCGACTCTCAACTTCACTGCATCGTCTGCTATAGAAAAACACCGGTTTCATATCTTCTTCTTCGATCTGCATTAAAAATTCCTGCACCTCGTGATGCTTTTTATAGTCGAATAAAGTTTAAATTGGATTGCATATCAGAGCTTCCTTCAATTTCTCAAATGCTTCGATTTGTGGAGAGTTTTATGGGAACAATAAATCTTTTTTCAAAAGCATTGTTAGTGGTTGTGCAATCCGTCCATAATTATACACAAATTTCCTGAAGAACCTGGTGACACCTAAAAACTTGCACACATCTGTAGTATTTTCTGGCGGCTAAATGCCTCATTTCCCGGCTGAATGCCTTTAGCACTTATAATATGACCTATAAATTCAACTGTTGTCATCGTGAAGGCGCATTTTGATGGTCGCAACGTTAAATTGGCTTCTCGAATAGTATCAAGTAGTTCTGTAAGCACTACTAGTCCCATGGCCGTTGTTTCTGTTGCTATAATAACCTCGTCTACGTAGCTATTACATTTTGTCGATGCTTCAAGCCTTTTATAATGTTTACTATCATCTCCTGGAAATACATTGGAGCATTTATCAATCCAAATGGCATTACATTATATGCAAATAATCCTTCCGGTTTTAAAAATGCCATGAAACGTTTGCTGTTTTCTTTTAATGGTATCTGATAATACCTGGAAGTCATGGCCAATGTTGTGAAAAATTTCTTGCCAGATAATAATAACGACAATTGTTCTTCTACAATAGGCATAGGAAAATGTTTTTTAACTGTGATGGCGTTCAGAGCTCGGTAGTTGATACACATTCGGCTCTCTCCGTTTGCTTTTTTAGACAATACCACGGAAGCTGCGTATGGTGAAGTACTTGAACATATAATTGTGCGAACAAGTTGTTCACTATTCCTGACAGAGTATCACGTTATGCAAATGGCACTTAGTATCGCTTTCCGACTACTGGCTTATCATTCATGACTTCGATTTCTATCTGAGTTGTATTACAGCAGCCTAACCGTTCTATATTTTCAGAAAAACAGTCTGAATCGACGACGGTTCGCACCTCTTTCTGTACGCTTTCGGTCAATTAATTATTTATTTTAAAATCCATCTGAGTGTTTTGTTGGATCTGTTATATACCGTCTTCAATTATAACCCTTTGTTTTTCTGGACATAAGACATCGCGACCTAGAAGAACATTATGCTGCAGATGTTCATCTGGAATGATATAAAATTTAGCTTTGATGCATTGACCATCTTATTCAATATTCGTGTTAACTGCCTCGATTGCTTTGAAGATTGATCCTCTAAAACCTTTTAAACGTTTATCACACGTGCTTCGTTGGCTATTAGCCGGTGCTGACGATACGTTTATTAATGAGAAATCACTACCTGTGTTTATAAAGGCATTTACTTTTTGGCCACCTATCAAAACCTCTTTTAACACCGGAGGCGTTATAGCCATATATTGTGCTCAATCAATGCTTTCTTCTACTTTTGCTACCGTTGGCCTTTTTGCAGATTTAGATAAATTCTTAGTGCACTTAACTGTACCGACTCAATGCGTGCCGTTGAAACACTTGGTGGCTGGAATACGTTCGCGACTTCTGCATTTTGAGTTTCCGTTGAGTCTCTGTTTCTTTGAAAGGCTCCTGTTGATAGCCATGAAACCGCCTCTGCTAAATCCGCTACTACCGTTTGCAGCTCTTGGATTTGTTGTTTCTACGGCTCCAATTCGTCGAGCTCCTCCACATCAACCTCGCCCATGTTAAGTGTCATTTGAAGTCTTTCTACCTTTTCCAATTTGTTTCCACCCGTTTGCAAGCTTTGTTTGCGTAAAAGACGATCCAGCTGCGTCACCTTTAGAGTACTTATTTTGACCAATTTGACCATTTAAATACTTTTGTTTTAAATAAAATTTATTTGATTTATTGTTGCGCTCGTTCGCGTGTTCATTAACGTCTGCCGGTTCTTTTTTTTTCCTTTTTTTCACAAGTGCTTTCGTTTTCTTGTAAGTGATATTAAAATCATAATTCTTGATCCTTTTTATGTTATTCTTGCGTGTTTTCCCTGATTAAGCTTCACGTTTGTTGCTTTTATCTATATTAGAAACTTTGCCGTTATCTTTGTTTGTATGCGTTGCCGACTTATCGTTTTCGTTGCTCATATAGCACTGTGTTATGTGCGCTTTGCGTTTGTGTTATTGTGTGTATGCTTTGCTGACTGAGCTTTACCGTTTGTTGCTAGCTTAGTTTTTGAATTCGTTGAAATTGTACATGCGTGTTACTTCTTGTTTTTATTTTGTTGTGCAATTCCAAATAACTGTCAACACGCTTGCTCATATCCCACTTCTGACGTTGTCAAGATAAACAGATTTAATATAAATTTGATATTTATTGAAAATAAGTCGAAACGTTTATTCATTAAAATGTAATATGACTAATGTTAAGCAATTAGTTTCAAATGATATTATTATAGGAACACTTTACATGGTTTGTAACTCAAGAGCACTAAATCATGCGCTTCGTTCAGCGTCTGTGCAACAACTGACTTCGTTGATGTTCGTCACTAACTGTTCGTGACAATACGCACAAAAGCACAATGCATCTATATAAAACAACAAATTCAATAAAAGCAACAAAACAAAGAAAAATTACAACGCAATAACTTTTCCAAAAAAAAAAGTCGCAACATAAATGAAACGAACAAACGTTGCAGATCTCTCTTCGGTTTTTGGTGCTTCTAGCAACCAACAAGAGATAGCTGAATATAATTTACTTTGATTGTTTTTGTGCCCGCGATTCAAAAGTATAACAATAAGAGGAAGTTTTTTTCTATTCAAAAAAAGAAACATTTCATTCTGCTTTTCTCTCTCATATCTACTTCCGAGTATGTTCAGAGAAGCATGCATACTCGATACATGCATGCTGTATGCAAGCAGAAGTATGGATAAGGAGGCATGCATTGTCATAAAAAAAAATTATCCAAAATCGATGAAATGCTAGTTTTGCCGTTATTTTTTTGCTAGCAGTATGCGTGTTGTTTATGAACAGTAGCGTGCATACTATAATATGCATGCTGTATTGGTACTAAGACTGTGGTCATCGACGCAGAGTTCACACAACAACAAAGGCAGCTTTCCGAGTGCGCAGCTTTACACTGAAAAAAGACTTTGTAAAAAGCTCTCGCCAAATGGTGCAATTAAATATTGTCGAGTGATAGATTTTCAATGTAACGTTTTCTTTTTGTATTTGTTGTTCACTATTTCAATACCAAAAATATCAAAAAAGTGAAAGTGTTGAATAGAATGAATATTTACGTACATTTATGAATAAAACAGCGACCTACACCCTTACCGCATGAAAGCTCAAATCATACTGACTTCGAATTAAAAGCACAGCCGAAAAAACAAACTTTAACTCAGTGTACAAAAACAGCGAGCCGATCGAGCCGATTGATACTTCGTGTGCAAAAACACAACAACATACGACGCCCGCATGATACAAAGAACTACAGATAAAGTATTCCCAGCGCAACAAAAAATATTTACTGCGCACCTTGTCATCGGTGCTCGTCAAATGTGACACTTGATGAATATATACAAAATAAAATGTCAACAAGAGAGAACTAAACAACGAAGATTGCAAAATGAAAATAAAAAATTCTGTCAAATACATCAAGCAACGTAGCTGCTTTTTATGTTAATGGGAAAAAAGAGGAGAAAACACCCCTGCAAAGTATGCAATTTTTTCACAATCAGAAATAAAAAATATATATACCTTATTTTGGAAATGTGTTTTATTTAACAATATGATTGATAAATTCAGTAAAATAAGAAAAAGTTGATTTCAGTAAAATAAGTTTTCATAAGAAAATTTCGACATTTTCAAATCTTTACACCGTATGAATTAATTTTGACTACGGTTGCAACAATGAGCTCCACGTCACAGCCAAGATGGCGGACATGCGCAATACGTTATCTGTAGTTCTTTGTATCATGCTACGCCCGCGTTCTATGGGAAAACATAAGTTGATGGCCATTATACTAAGGTATGAACTCTGATTGCATAATAGTCTTGCTTAAAGACTATGAACTCCTATTGTTCGTTTAAACTTTAAAGAGTGCAGTTGTACATACTTTATTAACAAAATACAAATTGATATAACAAAGTACAATTTAAAACAAAAATAAAAAAGATGAGTAATTAATGGCAACAGCCATTTTTTATTGCAATATTAATGGCAATGTATGCACACAGTATTAATGGCAATGTATGCATGCAGTATTAATGACAAGGTATACATAGAGTACTACTAATTCCCCATGCATACAGTATTAGTGATTATACGGGTACTCAGTACACATGCTCTTGTATGACATCACCATTTAAGATGGAAATGAGCTTGAATTTATGCTGGCATGCATACAAAATATCAAACGTATGCGTACATCATCAATGCTGTATGCATGAATGTACTTACTGGGTTGCTTCGCTTTGTGTTACTTTTTGAATCGGAGAGAAAAAACAGAGAAAGCCAAAAACTTTTTGTGATTATAGGATAACAGAGAAATACTTTTCTTTAGAGTTTGCAGCCCTGATATAAAGAGATTTTACTGTTTATATAAAATCTGTTTATATGTTTACTGTTTATATAAAATCTCTTTATATCGAAGGTAAACGGGGTTTTTATCCAATTTTGCTCATATTCAAACTTAAAGTGCATAATTAAGGTTTAAGCTTATTTGCTAAATTAAATTGATTTAGAAATTTTTTGTGGAATTTAAAAAATATTTTACCGTCTTCATTAAGTAACATTCTTGGGAGGTAGGCATTGTTTTCATCCGAGTTGGTTCATTTTTGAACTTAATTTTTTGTGTTTAGATAGAAGCTTATTTATTAGATTTGATTTAGATAGATAAAACATAACAACTGTAATGGTGACTACAGATAGATACACGGACAGAGAGACATGGATAAATCGACACGGGAGGTGATGCTGATCAAGAATATTTACTTTTATATACCCGTTATGTCTCCTTTTGGGCGTTACAAATATTGAAAAATAATAATTTGCTGCAGTAATTTGTAGCGTGTTCCTTACTGATGCATCAGAAATAGCAGCAGTGCGGCAGTTTCATTTTCCGTTTTTAAATTATGATTCAGATAGTGAAGAATGATCCGATGCTGAGAGCGATTCTTTTTCATCGTACTAAAGCAGAAAATCCCAACCTTATTATTGTTAAAATATGAAAAAATCAAAAAATTTTAAAATAAGTTAAAAATTTTCTCATCGCAGCCATTCTTAGTTATGGGCAAAAATATATTTCACATTTATGGGAAGTGCTACGACTACTTGTCCAATCCCATTGACATTTTGAAATAATTTTGAAGATCATATATAAAGATCCACCGATAATTCAATTAGCGTTGCTGTTAACGTACTTTTAAGATATAAAACAACATGTGTTTAAGTTATGTGGCAGCTGCCACGTCCACATGTTCAATCACGCAGAAATATTTTAAAATTTTTGGAGATCACATATTAGATGTCTTTGTTTGATTTTGTTTTCGTAGTTTATCTCATTTCTAAGATAAAGCTCTCATACAAAAGTTGGACAAAAATAGAAGGAGTGCTCCAATGATAAAGCAATTTTGGTTAGTTTAAGCCAATTAAGAAAAATTTCAAAAATGGTTGAAATTGGTCAGTCTCTAGGGGTAGCTCCCTTGGACCTATAATTACTTTTACTTGATTTTGTATGGAAGGTGCAGACGCAGAGCGCGCCAGCTTTAAGCTAAATTAAGCTGAAATTTTAGCAGTCGATCTATTTTGAGTACTAGATGGTTTATCGCCCACAAATAAACAAAAATGCTATATTTCGCACGGTTTCAATCGTAATAGAGTAAAATTTGGTTATTTAATTCATATGGTTCCTTTCGGCAACTATACTAAAAATGGTAAATATATTTGGCACTTTCGTATATGGCAGTAAGGCTTTCTGTGGCAGGACAACGTCTGCCGGGGAGTACTAGATAATGCTATAAAATCTTTATTTGTCAACCTAAGGAGTGCGCACGTGCAAATGGTAATATACTATTAACTTTTTTCTAACTACTTATTTTTCAAGCGTGCAAATAAAAATTCAAGTATGGAAATACCATTGTATTTAATATTAGCTCTTCTTCAAATTATTTCTTTAAATTTTTTGTGTCAGTCTTATTGCAAAAAGGTCGATCAAAAAGAATAAAGAAAAACAATAGTTTAAATTTCGCAAAAAAAAAAACCAAAATTTGTGAAATTTAAAATTTAAAAAACAAAATATTGTCTCCTGCATGCCAAAACCATGAATGAGAAAAAAAAATTCCATTTTGGGTTTGTTGCTGTTTCTGAAGAAATTTTACATAAGAACAATGTTATTGTATCAATATATGGAATAGAAATATGGATCAGATCTGACGCAATTCTATAGTTCTACATTCATTGTTCTGGCACCAACATTTAACATGCCAAAACAATGAATGTGTTCTAAAATACTTTAGTAGTTATGTAGGCCTACCAGATTTAAATCATAAATCGAGGGACCTTGTGCCTACAAGAGCTGTAAAAGAATGCATTCATTCATTTAAATCATTTTTTGTTTATTTTTTTTATTTAATTTAAAATATTTTGTTAGAAATTACAAAATTCAAATTTTTAAGGCGTGCAAATTTTCACAACATTTTCGTCAGAGCAGTACTCTGTTCCGCTGCGTGAAATGATCGCAACACGTTTCTGAAGATTTTTGCACGACAATTTAATTATACTGCCTGTTTATTACTACGTTAACCACTGGGCTATTGCGCTATACAAAACAAAAGAAATAAACATGCATACGAACCGAATAGCCTAATATTGAGTTTCAGCATTGCAATATTTCTTTGGTTTAAATTTTAGTACAGAAAAATTTTTATTATGGGTTAGTATTTGTGAAAGTTTAAATTTTAAAACACAAGATTAAAAAATATGCAGTATACTTTCAGCTGTATGAAAATGTATTCCAAGATTTTTAACCGTGTATAAGGAACTGAAATATTAAAAGAGTAAGCTAAACGTGTGAAAGATCACGAGAGCGAACCGAAAAATAAATAAAAAAATAAAATAAAAAAAAGCTCTTAAAAAAATTAATTTTGCTTACAAGTAACAGAGATAAACTGTTAAAAAAATAATATTAGTCTATGAATTTCCAATACTTGTTCAACAGAGATATCAATACTTTTGATAATAAGATATGTTACAGAAAAACATGGACCCCCGCTATAAAATTTTTTTCTCATGTTGTCCCAAGGACTCAATCGAAGCCAGATTGAAGCATTGATCCAAACATACTGTTTAATAAAAGATGTCTTACTTACTTCACACTGATATTTTAAAACATTATATTATTGAGATTACAGTGACTGTTTTCAATGATTTAAATAAACGAATGAAATATCGTGAATGCAGTCAATAATTTCCAACCAAAGATTTGAAAAAATGATTGCATACATTTTTTCAAATCATTGATTCAATTTCAAATCATTCATACAGATTGCAGTGATTCTGTTTAATTAAATTCAATTCCATACATGGACATAAGTTCTATGGACATCATGACCGTTCCAATCAGCCATTAAGTCCATGGAACTTTTGTCTTCTTCGCAAACGAACATAATGTCTATGGACCTTATGTCTGAATTAAAATGAAGAGTATAACCGTTTTTCTTCCACATAATGTCAACAAATTCTAAAAAGAACTTATCCAATTACAATTTTATTAAGCATGTTCTTTATAGTATGAATTTGCCCTTATACGAAATGGTGATAACAACATTGAAACAACATAAAGATCAAGCATATAGTTATATGTTCTTTTATTCGGGCTACTTAGTTACGTTTTTGTTAAATATCGCATATCCCATTGTATTAAAACCTATTAAGGTTTAGCAATCAAATAAATAAATAAATAAAAAAAAAACATTAATTATTTGTCTGCTTTGTTAATTCGTTCCAAGGTCTTCTTGGAGTCTTTCTCATTGAAAGGACAATAAATCTCTTCCAAAATATTATTGTATGTTCAAATCGGATCAGTTATTTTCAACACCCAATTCTTACTAACGCCAATGATTTTATTACTAACATACAAAAACGGTACTATCGATTTTAAAAGAAAACAACTTTTTTTTTATTTCCGTCAGTTTGGACCTTATGTTTGCTTAATATGGACATAATGTCCACGGACCCTCTGCCATTAGGAAGGCTCCAGTACAAAAATCTTGGAAATCTACAAAAAAGTCAAAATGGAGAGGAATACATTTTTTTCATGCGGAAACAATACCCTAGATTCCTTTTAGATATGAGCAGTTTAAAGGTGAACCTATCTTTTTTATTAGAAAAAAAGCAATAATGGCAATTATATGAAAAACACAACATGATATATTTTTTTTCTGTAAACAAGTGATGCATTTTTTGCGAAATTGGAGTGAGAGCCTTTCACGCCCTTTTTGCATGAATAGCATATAGTGATTATAGTATCATAAACTAACATCTATACATGAATAAGACGAGTTCGATTTCTATTGGACCAAGAAATATGTCAAATATACACATAATATCCCAACAAAAATTGTATATGATAAGTAGGTGAATTGATGAAAAAAAGATAGTGCGGATGGATTTTCGGGGTTGCTGATATAAAACCAGAGCCAAAAAATGAAATGATTCTTTTAAAAAAGTATGTTTTGAAAAATCATTGCTTTTTTAAAAACTTAAACTGAAACAAAATTGATTTATAAGGTTGACTTAATTTTAATTTGCTCCAAAAGAAATTACCGTTTCAGAAAGAAACAAGGAGTAGAATGCGTTAACCGATTCACGTGATTCTTAAGATCTTAAGAACAAGAAACATAAAATCCGCGGTTTTGGAACAAAAGTCCCGAGTAAATCCGTTATTCCCTACCACAAAAGGTGTACTGGACAAAACATCTTTAAATTTTTCTAAAATCTGCAAATACATTGCATTTATTACACTTTTGCAATTGAAAATATGTAGGGACTGAATAATTTTTGCTACACCCAGAAAAAAACTAGTAAATTCAACAAATTTTGACTTAACTTTAAGTAGTTTTTGCATTTGTTTTGTGCTCAACAAAATAAGTTATTTAATTTAACAGCAATCGAGTTGTTAATATTTCTAACAATTTATAATGTAGTTACAAGAGCAGAAGTTGTTAATGAAACAATAAAGTATTTAAAAAACTAAAGAAAAACTCGTAAATTTAACAATGTTTTTATTTAAACGAACTAAATAAGAAGATTGTTATTTTAACAATGCAATTATTTAAATAAATAAGAAGAGAAGTTGTTGTTTTTAATAATGAAGTGCAAAAAAACCCAGCTTTACAAATAAAACCAATCAAACTCGATTTATAATCATTGTAATTTTATTTAACATATTTAATTACATTTATTTATTTAAAAATTAAAAATGAGTACTTATACAAAATGTATAATATACATTGTATATCCATACCTTAATATAGAAAAACCCTATATCATTTTTTATTACTTTATAGGAGATGGGAAAAATTCATTGAAAAATAAAGTTATGTAGTTCTAATTTTTTTTAAAAGCATTTATTTGATAACAACTTTAAATAATGCTATGATGCTATGAACATTTTTTTACTACAAAAGCTGCAAAGCTTAATTTTCTATTAATTTTTTTTGCCTTCTCCTATAAAGTTATAAAAAATGAGATAGAGGTTTTGTATATTAAAGTAACGGTATACATTATGCAAAAGTTTTAGTTTGTGCTAATGAAATCTTAGAATAAGATCTTAGAAATCCATATTATTAAAAGCTACAATTTTAGCTGGAATTGATATATATTGTATTTTTTTTTAAGTAAAAGCAACAACGTGGACAGAAAATTTTGAATGACTGGATATTTTCAGAGAACGAAGTATTAAATTCTTGACAAATAACATATATTTGTTCTTCAGACTCAAAGATAAACATTTTCTTTTCCTAACAATACTATTCTCAAGAAAAACAAAATCATTTTCGCCTTTGTAAGTTAAACTATTTACTCGGTAAACCTGATCGAGAAGTGTGCTCAAATTTAGATATTATGGAAGTTTTTTCAGTACAATGTTTGAAATGTTCTTAAGTTTAGTGATATCTTTTTGAAAAAAACTATTTTCAACAATATTTAGTGAAAATTGAAGTTTCTGTTTAATAGCAATAATTTATGGAATGTTGATACGAGACGTAATAACGTGGGCATATTTTTTAAAAGCTTGATATTTGCTTTCAAATCGAAAACACCATAAATGTTTCAAAGGACCTACTAATTAAAATTTGTTTTGTATTCAATCTTGAATACTCGACAAAGAGCAAATGTGTTTGAATGTTTTTGAAGGTATTTCATAAATATACTATAAACTTTTTCGATTTTAAGAACTTTATCAATAGAAGGTATTTCATAAATATACTCCTGAAAAAAACATCCAAACATATTTGCTTTTTGTCGATTATTCAAGATTGAATACAAAATAAATTTTAATTATTAGGTCAATTGCTCTTAAAAGTGTTGGCACCTTATACAAAATTTGGTTAGTATAAATGTAAAATTCACAAAGCTTGTCCGATGATTCTCCAATTGCGAATACTTTCGGCTGCAGTTTCAGATTTTCAGTCCTTGAGATTGAATTCAGTTCCTTTTCTTTTCTTTTTAGGTCATTAATATATACTAAGTGCACTATCATATCGTTTTGACCGTCAGCGATAGTAGGTTTAAAAGTTCGTGTTAAGCGAGAAGGAAGAATGATAGTATGCAGCAATTTGAAAAAGTACTAATGTGTAGTCTGAAAATTTTTTTTATTAGAATCTCAGTTTTTAAAATATATGATTCAGGGGTGCTCTGGAAACCGACCATTGGTTTTGAAAATTAGAAATCGGTTTTGAAGATGACACAGATTTTATTTTGGTGTCATAGAAACCGATTATCAATTTAGAAACTGGTTTCATTTTCGAAATTGGTTTTGTTCTTCTTAATCGATAATCGGTTTCTATGACTTCCATACTTACTTAGTTGGCGCTTCAACCGTATGTTGGTCTTGGCCTCATCTAAGAATTTGCGCCAGCCATTTCTGTCTTTCACTTGCTGGTGCCAGTTGGAAATTCCAAGCTTCGTCAGGTTTTCCTCTACTTGGTCTTTCCAACGAAGATGCGGTCGTCCTCTTCTGCGTTGACCGCCGCTGGGTACCGAATCGAATGTTTTCTTCACTGGAGCATCGTCTTTCATGCGCTGAACATGACCAAGCCAGCGAAGCCGCTCGATTTTAATGCGCTTGACTATGTCGATGTCAGCGTACAGCTCATACAGTTCATCATTCCACCGTATTCGGTACTCGCCATTGACGCAGATTGGTCCGTAGATCTTACGAAGAATCTTTCTCTCGAATGCTCCTAAAGTCTTTTCATCTAAACTGCTCAGCGTCCAGGTTTGTGATGCGTAAAGTAGGACGGGCATGATGAGCGATTTATAGAGCGTGATTTTCGTTCGTCGAGAGAGGGCTCTGCTTCTCAATTGCCTACTGCGCCCAAAGTAACACCTGTTGGCAAGAGTTATTCTTCGTTTGATCTCAATGCTGATGTCGTTGGTTGAATTAATGCTGGATCCCAGATAAACGAAGTTCTTCACAACCTTGAATGAGGTATTGTCAACGGTAACGTGGGTTCCAAGACGCTGGGACTGTTTGTTTGTTGACACCAAGTATTTCGTCTTATCTGCATTCACTGACAGACCCATTCGACTTGACTCTCTTTCTAATCTGGAAAATGCTGCACTGACCTCGCGCGTATTATGGCCAATGATATCTATGTGATCAGCATACGCAAGCAGCATAACACTCTTGTAGAATATTGTGCCACTACGTCTCAGATCAGCAGCTCGGATGATCTTTTGCATCATTAGGTTGAAAATGTCGCACGATAAGGAATCACCTTGTCTGAAACCTCGTTTGGTAATAAATGGTGGGGAGAGGTCCTTCCCGATTTTAACTGCGCTGCTGGTGTTGGTCAGTGTCATTCTGCAAAGTCGTATTAGTTTTGCAGGAATACCAAATTCAGACATGGTGGAGCACAGGTGCTTCCTTATTGGGCTGTCGAAGGCGGCTTTGTAGTCGACAAAAAGATGGTGGGTGTCGACTTGTTTTTCTTGATTCTTCTCCAAGTCTTGAGTCGTAGCGTGAAAATCTGGTCGATGGTGGACTTTCCAGGTCTGAAGCCACACTGATAAGGTCCAATCAGTTCGTTTACAATGGGCTTCAATCTTTCACATAAAACGCTCGACAGGACCTTATATGCGATATTAAGAAGGCTTATCCCACGGTAATTGGCACAGATAGTGGGATCGCCTTTCTTGTGGATTGGGCAGAGCACACTGAGATTCCAATCATTCGGAATGCACTCTTCCGACCATATTCTGCATAGAAGCTCGTGAATGCATTTAAGTAGAGCTTCGCCTCCGTTCTTAAACAGCTCAGCAGGTAAGCCATCAGCTCCCGCGGCTTTGTTATTTTTAGCCGAGCTATAGCTGTCAGAACTTCATCATAGTCGGGCAGCGGAACCTAGACGCTGTCATCCGCAATTGGGGTTTCCGGAATATCATCTCTATTGGCGGGATTGTTGTCAGCGTCGCCATTTAGAAGCTTAGAGAAGTGTTCCCTCCATAACGTCAGTGTACTCTGGACATCTGTCACTAGATTCCCGTTTTCATCCTTGCAGGAAGAGGCTCCGGTTTTAAAACCATCGGCAAGGCGTCTTATTTTTCGAAAAATTTTCGGGCCTCATTCCTGTCACCATACATCTCAATCTTCTCCTGCTCGCGCTTTTCTGCCTCTTTTTTTCCGCCTGAAAATATGTCTCTCTTCCCTCCTCTTTTCTTTGTATCGCTCCTTAGCAGCGCGCGTTACAACCGACTGCAGGGTGGCTTTGTAGGCGGCGTCTTTCTCTGCAGTGGCGTCGCGACACTCTTGGTCGTACCACTGGTTTCGGCGAGGGCGTTGGTAGCCAATCACCTCTTCAGCAGCCGCACGCATGGAGTTGGAAATGTGTGTCCACTGCGCGCATATATCATCGATTGGAGGAGTGCTTTGAAGCAGGAGTGAGAGTCGAGTGGCGAAAGTATCGGCTGTCTGTTTCGATAGCAGCTTGTCGACGTCTAGCTTTCTCTGTGTAGGGTTGCGTGTATTCTTAGCTGCGCACAGACGTGTACGGATCTTGGCTGCAACAAGATAGTGATCTGAGTCAATGTTTGCACCACGGATCGTGCGTACATCCAATACACTGGAAGAGTGCCTTCCGTCGATCAAAACATGATCAATTTGATTTTTTGTTTTTTGATCAGGGGACATCCAGGTGGCTTTATGAATATTGAGATGCTTGAATCTTGTGCTACTTACGACCATGTTTCGTGCTGCGGCGAAGTCAATCAGCCTCATTCCGTTATCGGAGGTGTTGTCGTGGAGGCTGAACTTTCCGACTGTTGGACCAAAAATATTTTCCTTGCCCACCTTAGCGTTGAAGTCAACAAGCACGATTTTTACGTCGTGACGGGGGCAGCGCTTGTAAGCATTTTCAAGGCGCTCGTAGAAAATTTCCTTGATCTCATCGTCCTTGTCTTCTGTCGGAGCGTGCGCACATATTAGGCTTATATTGAAAAATCTAACCTTGATGCGGATTATGGCAAGTCGTTCGTTCACAGGTGTGAATCGCAGGACGTGGGGCTGTAGTCTCTTGCCAACTACAAATCCGCATGCAAACTCGTACTTCTCCGCATGGCCGCTGTAGTAGATATCACAGGGTGCATGCCGAATGCAACCCTGTCCCTTCCATCGCATTTCTTGGATAGCAGTGATATCAGCTTTGTATCTTTCCAAGACATCAGTCAGTTGGATAGAGGCACCTTCCCAATTAAGGGTTCGGACATTCCAGGTGCATATCCGTAAATCATTATCAGTTTTTCGTTTGCGGTAGTCGTCATCAGATTTGGGGATCATTTTTCTTCTTTTCTTATTTGTTTTCATTGAAATGGGTTTTTACGGGTGGGCTTCAAACCCGACGCACAACCTATTTTAAGCCTAGGGAGGCCCGCCGCTCAGATTAGCCGCCAAACTAACGGTTGTCAGTTTTGACGTTGCCCAGGAAACACCACGTGGAGGTTTGAGTCGACTTGAGGCGATTTTACAAAGATTATGCTGACACCAAAATGAAATCTGTGGCAATTTGAAACCTGATTCAATTGTCGGTTTCCAGAACACCACTGAATATTAAAATGAATACCCTTGCACGTATCAAAAGTCAACAAGTATTGCATGTTGTATTTTGGTAAGAGAGCATCACATACTGATTTTTTAAAAGTGTCGAATTTTTCATATAATTTATTCTGTTTACCAGTGAAAATCGTTTCAAAATCTATATCAACGAGTTCCGGTCCATTAGGATCTTTATATCTCGGCCACTTTCCAAATATATTGGTTAGAGTTTTTCTACCTGCCATGCGATAAGCGGATGTATCTTTCAAATGCGTTGTCAAATCCCTTGGATTATTATGAGCCAACCGTTGATTATTACATAATGTAGCGTATCAATATAAGTTTAAAATAATTTTATCACAATACTTCGATTTATTTAATAGCTATTTATAATTTTTCAATTTATTCACGAATTTTCTTCACACTTATTACAAATTTCTTTTTTTTTTGGCGGATTGCTCAATGTTGCATTAGTACGTATTTTCGAACCATTTGAAACACATTGGTATTGCTTAAGTACGAAGTACAAAATTTTTGTACTAGCAGTTATTTCTACTAGTATTCACGATTCAGTGCACTTGCTTGTGCAGTTGACAACTTGTGCAGTTAGGTTTTCGTGAACACACCTCTTTCAGTTTTGCAAAACTGTCAAAATTTTCAATAAGCACAGGTTTCCAACTGCTTAAGTCCTCAAGTTTTAGGCTACAGTAGAAAAACACTTGCGCAGGTTTTACTTTTACGTACTTTTATTTTATTTTTGTAAAGTGCGCAAGTCCTCAACTACACGGCAAGTGCACTGAATCGTGAATATCCCTAATATTTTACATGGCTTCTACACGTGCAAGTATAAGTTCAGAAAAATCTATGCATTAACATGTTTACTAACACATTCACATGTGATTCAACGAAATTTCAGACAATTGCACAAGCAACTGCACAAGCAAGTGCACTTAATCGTAAATACCCGTAATAAAGTTATTTCGAAGAGCGCTTTTAAAATTGTCCGTGGCCGATTGTTATGTTTGTAGTTTGCTTTCATCATAGCTTTAAATAATGTTTTATCATCGTAGTCATTTTACTAATGATTAGCACTTGCTAATCTATTCAAAATTAGGAAATATCTCTTCGAAGAACTATTTTTATTAATTTTTAATTCAAATAACAATAAAAGCAATAGGGGAATTCACGGGTTGATGCGAAAAGCAGTTGCGAAAATGCAAGATTGCGAGCTTTTGAATCATTCCAACAACAAACACATTGGAAGCAATTTTTCAACTCTTATTGAATTACGCACTGCTCAAAGGAGAACGCACAAGCAATGATGCTGAAACGCTGATTCGTGTTTTGATTGCTTTCAAAGATAGTTGCCACCTAGGTAAAACTTTAAAAAGGCTAAGTTTGTAAGTTGATTTTAATAACTTTATGTGATTTTGAAATGAGGTGGTAATATTTCGATTCGTTCATTCGACATTTAATTTTTAATTGAAGAGATCAGAAAAAATGCAGAATATTTTTTAAAGTATTATTCCTACTAAATAGGGTGCAATTAAAACATTTCTGAAAAAAATTTTCTAAAATACAAAATATTATTTTTTATTTTATGGTGAGTAGTAGTTTAGATTCTAGATCAATAATACTAAACACGTACTAAAAATGTAAAACACCCTGTATCTTGACAGTTTTACAATTTGAGAGGAAACTCCATAAAGTTTTATACTCGCCTTATCAAGAGGAACCACCACCCGAGGGAATTAATGCTATATCTGTTGCACCTTGTATGTAATTCATGCAGCATCATATATAAAAATACAGGTGTCCCTATTTATTTTCACATGACTGTTTATGTAAATATTGTTAATTTTTTCAGTAAATTCTTTATTTATTAACACTTTTTTACTTTCTAGACATAAGAGCCTTCTTACGCGACATATTTGCATATTGCATTAAAAAATTTAGTGAAGTTATGGTTTTTGAATGTGCAAATATGATGACATACTGTACTTTTTTACAATAAATTCATTATTTATTAACACTTTTTACTTACCATACCTAGGAACCTTCTTACGCGACATATTTGAGAAATTAAAAAGAGAGCTAATGGGGGAGGATATTTTCTCGATCCATAGCGCCAATGTTTGAATGAAATAAGAAAAAAAATCAGAAAATATTTCAATACAAAAACAAATGTGACCATTTTACCTGTAGAGGTCAATGCTCACGCATTATTGCGTAAAATATCTTGCATGTTCACACTCTTTCAATTCACAACAACCCATAAATACCCCTTATGTAATTTTAGCAATTTTAGTTCAATAGCGTTTTGCTTTCTTATTATATTTTAGCTGTCAATTTTATTTTATTTTAGTATCATTCTTATTTTCTACCATTGTTTTTACTATAAAATTATCATTTCCTTATTTGTTCGCCTTTTTCTTCATGAATATAAAATAAATATAAGTAACTGCAAAATTGCCAGTATCAGTATTTAAGAATTGAAATGCATACCAAGTGTGCGTATTTTACAAAAAAGAATCCCCCGTTTCTGTAATTTTCTTATCGTTTTGACACTATCTGCTTTAAATTAATGTTTAGCCATCGCAATTTATAAATCCTGTTAACTGTACTATTTTATTAATAATACCTTGTAATTGTATCATAATAGGTAAGATTTTTATTGATAAAACGCAACCCTGTAAATTTTGTAAATTTTTGCAAATTTTGTGAAGTGAAATAGAAATCTTCACACCGGTGTTTATTTTGTATTAAATACTTGAATTGAATTGATAAATATAGAAAATTACTTTATTTAAAAACCTTATAAGAAGCTTTTAGCAGTGAAATTCAAAGTAACACATAATATGAGCATTGAAGTATTTTGTGCAAAAACATCAAAGCCCTATTGCAATATTCATGTTACATCAGCGGCGACTTGCATGCTTATTTTCACAAGACACTTAAGGCTAAATCGACTCTGGATAGGCAGTGCGGAAATTCACTAAAGGAAATCGACACTTTGCAGTCGCTTAACCCATATAACCTAGAAAAAATGTGCATCAAGGACAAGGACTGGTTCACAGATCTGTTGAAAAATCGTACTCTTGGCAGAGCATGTCGATGTACTTATTGTGTACGTGATCTTTTACACGCGTCTAACGATCCTCTACGATAATATGGCAGATTTTCCGATTTCGCTGACAGCGCATATTGCGGCTGGCTGCTAAACGGTTTTGTTCTGTGAAATAGGAAATTTTTTGTTAAAATTGTTTAACGTAGTGTATGGCCACCATACCTATGAGATTGGCTTCTGGGTGGCGTTCTCGCTGATGTCTTGCTTGCCTCCTTTGCTCTTTCCCTTTGCTGCCGCCTATCAAATGACGCTCTTGGAAAGCATCAAAACTACAAAAAGGAATTGAATGATTTATCCTAAGGTCGTCGCACGATTTTCCCATTCGTACTTTTAACTTTTCTTATATATTTATGTATAAATTATTGGCATAGTTCGATATACTTTATGCAATAACGCATTTGATTCATAAGTTGAAGAATTAAAATAAAATATAAATATACATATTTGTCTAATATTTGTAACTGAGTTAACAAACAAATGTTTTATCTTAGCAACAGAAGTGAATAGTTTTGTTTTTAGAAACTAAAAAAAAAAATTACATATCTACATTTATAGTAGCTGATGCACAGTCATGACATTTTTTAAAAAAATCTTATGAATTTCTGAAAAATAAGCAAGCATATAGAATATATACATGCAAATATTGGGCTTTTTCGATTCATTTAGCAACAGTTTCATTGTTAGTGTTAAGAAAACGGTCTTAATATCAACAAAGTTATTTTGTCACCGTAAACAAATGTAAAAAAACTTTAAAAAAACAAAATTTTGCAGTTGTCCTAACAATTTTATAATTTAAATGGATCAACGAATGTTTCACTTTAAAAGCAACATTTTTTTTGTTATTCATACAAAGTTAAAATTTTTAAATCTACAATATATTTGTTAACGTTACAAGTTTATTGTTGAAATAACAAATTTTTTAATGAATTTATTTAAGTGTGAATTACTATTGAATTTACAAATTTTTTTTTCTCGGTGTACCATTTGAAAAAACGCAAGTAAATAAAATTAACAATCTTATAAATTACTAGAATAATAAAGTGTTTGGGTTTATTTAATATTATTCTGTATCATGACTACTTTAGGGCTCAGAGATATCAGCACCTATATTGAAAATAAATCTAATATCATAATGCACTTAAGCAAAAGTTGTTGCTTTATTAAGGATCTGTAAGCATACCAAATTTTATCAAATAAATCAACTTTACAAGCTGAATTTTTATGGCTTTTACTTGAATATCATCCACACCCGCAGACTTGTTGTCATTCATATCACTAATAATCACTTCAATTTCTTCAGCTGAGGAGTGCTTCAATTCAAATCTCGTGCTAGACTCATGAAGTGTTGGAAACGCGTTGATGTTTATTTTTAATATCATCCTCGTAGGCTTCTATGGTCGCCGCTACGTCTGCTGCTCGGTTGACCAAGAATTTATTTAGACAATTGGCCATCTGCGTCGGGTCTGCGATTATTGCCATCTTCTGCTTTGATTTTCTCAATTTAATTTTCTCTTTGCTTCCTGCTTAGAGTCCCATTCAAAACCTTCCAAGTACCTCTTATGTCACCCTTAACCTTTGAGACCTTATCCCAATAATAGTTGGCATAAAGTATTTTCTTCGCTGTTTTTATAACATCATTAAATCCTTATAGGCGTAGAATAAAATCGCGCCTATGGGACTGTCTTTTTAACTTTTTAAAAATATTGTATTTCAAATGAACAAGCGAGAAAAAATTGACATTTGCCATGTTGTAGCTTCATACGAATAGTTCATTGCGTTTAGTTGTTATCCACCACATTAACTATTGTACGCTCAATTTCGTTGTAAAGAACATCAGGATAAGAGAACACCTGAATGCATGTTTGTGCTAGACTAGTTTCAATTTCGCTCTTAATTATATCAAAGGCATAAATAACTTTAGTTTTTAATTAGTTTTTATGATCTATTGAATAATTACATGAATAAAGATTATTACATTTGGTTGTGAAAATAGCCACCTTTCAGTTAGAACACTAGCTTCTGGCGAAGCAAAAACTCGTTTCATTTCTATGGTGCATTTCGACAAACAATCGAACACCAATGAATATTGAAATAAATGAAGAAGCAACTAGAACAGATGGCAACCCTTGATAGAGTTGATGGTGGTGATCTAAAATGGCCTCTTGCTTTGAAGTGTCATATGATTAGCAGCCATACAATTCATGAGAATGAATTAGAGGATCTGTACATTCATATGCTAGTTTAAACAGTGAGTTGATCACAGCTTAATCACTCAAAGACTACTGATGAGGAATATGTAGCGATTTCCGAAACAGACTGTCTAGTCAGCTAAGTGATTGACTCTATACAGAGTTGTTGTTGTTGTTGTTGTTGTTGCCTTCTTGAAAACTCATTTGATCTAAAGCTCATAATCTTAATTCAACTTTAGTTTTTGTTTTGTATTTTTCCTATGGACAACGATTTTTTATAGTGCAGCATATTATATTGTGATCACTTAATGAGCATTCTGTTGATTTTATGTGCAGCTTCGAAGCGGTGATATTAGTAAAAACATTATCTATTGAAAAGTTTGATGACACCCGAGTAATTAATTTGTGTCCAATCTGCAGAGAGTAATAGTTTAACAACAATCTTAGTAACCGCATTTCTGGAGAGTCTTTCAGCACATCGATATTGGAGTCACCGAATATTATGCAAGTTTTTGTATTTAAGTTGATTTCTTCTAGTTGAGCTTCAAGCAGATCAATAAGTAACTACCGTGCTTTTTTTTGTTTATCAAAACAAATGATAGATGCTGCTTTGTTTTCTATTTTAATCCATGGAAATGACACACGTATCATTTGAACGTAGCCTTGATTGACTATAGCCTCCTGCCTAAAATTCACTGCATCAGAAATATATACAGCTACTCCTCCATACTGATCGTCTCTACAACAGCAAATTTTACTGTATCCAGGAAGGTTGTAAATATCTTGAATGTCCTTGGAAAACTCTGTCTCTTGCAGACAAATTATGTATGGTATTTCAGCAAACGTAGCTATTTTCAAACGAAAACTGTTAAACTTGTCTACTGACGCAAGAGTTGTTGTATTAAAACTGAGTATTTGTAAAAAATGGAATTTTAAATTGTTGTTAGATAATGTGATAACTTCTATGTTTTTTGCATTGATTTCATTAAAAGATTAAAGGGGTAAACGTATTTTAATAACTCTAATTTTAATTTTGATGTATAAGTTGTTGATTGTTAATATGCTCATGAACTGTCTTCATCAGCATCGAGATCTGATGCCCACGTGCATTGGCTACCACGGCTTCTTGCGGAAAACATATTAGATGACCTTTATGTATTGCTTGATAGCCTGCTTCTGTTGTTGCTGCACGTGAACTCTTCGCTTTCTTCGTAAAAATCTGGTTGCCCTTGTATAAACAAACATATATCCTACAATTTTCAAGGACTTCGCATGGCCAATTAATTGCAACGTATCCTTGGTTAAATAGTCATTAATAAAGATTTCATTTTTCAGCTCCGAATCTTTTTTGGCTGACATCAATTTTATTTTTGCATCGAGGGTGTTGAATTTAACCATAATCTTCTTGCTGCTAACATTGCAACTGCCACCTCTGACAACCACCTCTGACAATAACTTGCGTGACCTATGTCTTTTGTTGTGACCGGAACGTTAAGCCATCAACTAGGAACGAAAAACGAGGTCATCAACTAGTTCGGTTGCTGATTTTTTCTCTGACGGATCATCCAGGCCACGCATAAAACTTGCGGACTTTATCTTCCATAAGCGTCTTTAAATTTATTTTAATCCCATTTAACTCCTCACGAAGCGCTGAATTTTCTTTCGATATCTGCTCAATCTTTTTCTTCGCTTGATTAAATCCGCTAAGGAAGTACTCATATCGCTGAGATAAAAAAGTTAGTGAGTTTTGTCTCTGAACTCCAATATTATTGTGTTAAATTGGTTTGGCGGAATATTATCCGAGGTTGCCACTGCTCCTTTGCAGTCAAAACAGTTTAATTCGGTGTTAACATCAGCAACTACAATTCGGTATTCCTTCTTATTAAGGCCACTACAAATATCGTGCAGCCATTGCTGACAATTTTCGCATTGAATGCAGTCTTCATCCTCGACCGACAACTTGCACCGTATGTATTTTAGCTTCACTGCATTGTTTTGTCGCTTTGGTGGCATTTTACGATTTCAAATTGTTTATTATACGTACTCTTGTTTACTTCAGCTTGAAAAGCTATTAACATTTACAAAAAATCTAAAATTTAAGTAATTTTGCAAAAATTTCGCGAGATCAAAAAAAGGCGCACAACTTTGACGTTTCGGCCAGCGTTGCCAATTCCATAAAGAAGTGAGATTTAGCACTTTGACTTGGTTAATTTATAATGCTCTCTCTATGTTTAATTTCCATTCAACACAATTGTTCGCTTGTTTAAAGTGATAGTGACCCCAGACACAGCATTTGAAATTAGACTTAAGAAGACTGCATTCGCCTCTAGTTCTATAAAATATAGAATGTAGAATTATTAAAAAACTATCACGGGTCTGTTGACCTCAGCTTCACCACGGACAATCAATTAATTTCCTTAAGGCAAAATATACAAAAGAAATAAAATATGTCTTCTTTTCTTGTCTTTTGTTTATTTTTGTTTTTCTTTAAAGTGCCGCTCTGCGTTTATATGTATCTCACTTTTCACCTTTAGGTGTAAAGTGGTAACATTAAATTTACATTTCAATTTTATATAATAATGTGTAACTTAAATTGTAATTTTATTCATTTAATAATAAAAGTATACATACAAACATCCTTAAAAATTTAATAAACAAATTTTATCATTCACTAAAATAAACATCAGCATTAATTTTTAAAAATAAATCAGCCAAATTAAACCATTAACTTACGAGCTACAAGCTCTCAAAAACTGTTAACTCGATTTTATCAAAACAACGTTTTTTCTCTCATGCATTTTTGCACCCAACCAATTTATAATAAAAAAAAATCAGTTTCCCTAGAATTTGGGAGATCTAATTTTTAGCTTTTAACGGTATTTATTTTTAAATTGGTACAAGTAAATATTTTTTATGCATTTTGTGGTACAAGTACATCTGTTTATGGATTCTGTGGTACAGGTGCAACTACTGTGTGCATTTTGGAAAAAAACATGTTGCATTGCTCCAAATTCAAAAATTCTAAAATTTTTGGAAATTCCAATTTTCTTAAATTTTTAAATGGGGTTAAAACCCAACTTTTCAATTTTAATTTCGGATTAACATTTTACTAGGTGTTCGTTTTTTTGTATTCTTCCCAATCAACCAAACAAGCTTCGAATAAGCTTTAAACAAGCTAAAAATCGTGAGCATCAAGCTTGGAAAAAACTTACGATTACTATTGGAAAATGCTAACAAGCAATTGTAGAATAAGCGAAAACGATCCCTTGGAAAAATATTCCTTACTATAAGCTTAATCCAAGTGTTTCTTTACAATTGGAAATTAGTATTTGAATAAGATTTTTCCAAGTTGTTCCTTTTAATTGGAAATTAGTATTTCAATACGCAACTTTTATGAATAAATATATTTACAAATAATGCGCAACCATCTTAAATTGACAAATAAGAATAAAAAAAGAAAATTCGTCGGTTCGAGAAGCTGCACCGTCCTCATTTCTCACTATCAACCTGCCTTGTTGCATTTTAAGCCCTCAGTTGTGGTTCTTGTCCTTTAAATTCAATATTTTCCACAATGAAGTCGTGAATTTCAATGTTTAGTTTCCATAATTCTTAAATGTAGTAAAGAGCAAAAAAAAAATAAAAATAACCACTACCGAACCCGGATTTGGTTGATAGTCTAGCGCACTCTTCACTGGACTACGCAGGCCAACAGTTAACAGCAATCGCAACTTTGAACAGTTGCAAAATTATTATCTTGGCTAACATTTTACAAGTATAATTGGAAAACACTTACTTAAAACAAGTCTTTCCAAGTATTATTGTACAACACTTACTTTTTGTTTTTTACGCAATAATTCTACAAAGCAACTTGGAAATTTATTACCTACGCAAGTGTTTTACAAGCGTGCTTGGAAAAGGCTTGGTTTTTGCATTGTATGTAAGCTTAATCCAATCACTATTTCTAAATATCTGATTGGGTTTGTTATAGAACTTTGAAATAAGAAACTAATAACTTTCTCTGAATTCAGTCATTTAAAAGTATTTAAATTTAGGTATTTCTTTTTGATTATTAAGAAAACTCTGATAAATCTATTATCCCTATAATTAGAAATTTTATTAAATATGGCGCATGCACATTTAGTTACAATTGAATCTTTATTTATTAGTTAGTAATGTAAGCACTATTGGATAATAAACTTACATTATACGTACAGTGACTAAAACAACTGACCACGTGTTTGCTTACTCTGTTTTCAAATCCTTACAACAGCAAAACTACTTTTCCGATCTTGCTTATCAAGCACTTGTTTTTTGTTATTATTTTTTCTTTAAAATTAGTTTATGCGGAGAACAATCTAAAAAACTCTTATTTTCTATTCTTAAATAAGAACAAAAAGTGTATGTGGTAAATTTTTTGGTCAACACTGAAAACAAGTGGTGCGTGGACTAGACAGATATATATTGTAAGAAAAGGATAAAAAGATACATCGTGCTAATTGTTTACATCTCTGAAACGTTACTATATCTTATCTCTTTATTCTTATTGGCTGCGGAAGAAAGAGCTCAATCTTGTTTTGGACACCTTATGAGCCCGAACAGAATCAAAAGTCATAACGACCGGCAATGTTGAATACACAACAGTACCAGAGATCTGCAATGAATCACATTTTTGAATAAATGAAGCACTTACTCAAAAATGAGTATGTATAAGTATAAGTAGTTTCCAAAGTAGCACTTATATGTTATTGATTCGAAAAAAAGCGAATCTCATACTTGAATCATGAGCCACTTACTCAAAAATGAGTATGAATAAGTATAAGTAGTTTCCAAAGTAATACTCATATGTGATTGATTCAACAAAAAGTGATTCATATTTTTTAACCATGAGCCACTTACTCAAAAATGAGAATGAATAAGTAGTTTCCAAAGTAGTACTCATATGTTATTTATTCGAAAAAAAGTGAATCATTTTTTTGAACCATGAACCTTTTACTAAAAAATTAGTATGAATAAGTATAAGTAGTTTCCATAGTAGTACTCATATGTCATTGATTCGAAAAAAGTGAATCAAATAAGTATAGAATTAATTAATTATAAATATTAGTTTGATTTAGAGTATTCCATTCACATTTTCGAATTTTTAAAAATTTTTGATGTTGACGTACTTTTTAGTATGAGTACATATTTTTTAGAATAAGTACATGTTTTGACGGTATAAAGGGGTCGCTGACTTCGAGTCTAATGTGAAAATATAAACAAATTTGACTGACGCTTGGATGGACCCTAATTTTTTAATTCTTTTTGTTTTTCAGTGCTTTTACATGTTTGGCAGTATAAGGGTGTCGCTGATTTCGAATCTTCTTATTTTCTCTAACGACCGAAGATTTCCTCTCTGAGTACAATTAGTCCTGTCATATTTTTGCGAATAATTGGATATGTTCAAAGCCAGTTTCATAGTTTTTACTATGTTCTCATGTTTCTTTTTTGTTTTTGTTTTACTTACACAACAACAAAAACATAGCTGCTAACAAAAATATGCTACATAAAAGAAACCCTGCATCGTCAGTCACAATTGCTTTCATTTTGGACGAATTCTCTGTTTCTAGCGACCAGAGAGGATCTATATTTGATCGAAACTTAACTGGTGACGAATTGAGAGAAACGTCAAGAACAATCTATTAAAACTACTGTCTGTCGCACATTTTTTTCTCCAATTCGTACTCGTATACACACTTCTTGGATTTTAGTTTTAGTACTATTTCAACTGCTTTATTTTCATTGTCTATGAATAAAAATTGGACAAAACAATGAAGTATCATACGGGCTTAAGTATATTTTTGAGAGTTTTTATCAATTTTCAATAATTTTTTTATCATTTTTTACGACAAAAATGATTTGTCCGTTGCCGAAAAATATTGTGGAGTGCATTCACCAGCTTTTAATGGAAGTTGAAAGATGTCGTGCATTAGCAGCAAAACTCGACGACAGCAAAAACGTCCTTATAAAAATGCATACAAATATGACCACACCGCCTCCAATTTGTGCAAGCGGACTGAAAAAAATCTTGAGCACAGAAAAAAGCGATGTATTCTTCGATATGATAATTTATACTTGTCAGCAGTACTTAAAAAAAACTGCGTTCTGCTGGTTTGCGAGGTCGAGCAAAGTAAAGAAACCTCCTAAAACGTCATCAAAAGCTTCGCCTAAATTTAACTTGAGACTACTCACAGTAGATTATGCAGAACTGTAAGAAGATCATATTGTTGAAATAAGCCAAAATGAATTGGATGAGATTAAATGGAAGGTAGTGGACTTGGCAATAACTAGGAAGCACACTTAAGACACGGCACATTTGAAGTTTTGTGGCGGTAGTGTTATGTTGTGGGGATGTATGATGGCGGGGGGAGTAAACACTATACAGCAAATAGTTGGCAAGATGGCTGCCAAGTATTTGACTTTTTGTCATCGAACCTCACTGACCTCACTGACACTGAAAATTTAAGGTATAGTCCTCAGAAATTGTGTTTCAACATGGTAATGATCTTAATCACATTGCCAAAATAACTTAAAAAAGGCTTAAAGAAATCGGAGTTAAAGTGCTATCCTGGCCACCCCAGTCATCTGATCACAATCTGATTGAACACCTTTGGGGTGAGCTGAAAAAGAGTGTAGTAGGTGTTCTAAGCTCCTTGATACCACCTAGTTTGTGCCAGAACCTGGTCAAAAGTATGCCACGAAAATTTGAGTCTGTTCTAGCTGCCAATGGTGAATACAAATCATATTAATTTAAATTATTCAGAAATTTTTTTGTATGTTTTACTTAACCCTGGATAACCAATCATATTTCTAACACGTTATAGCCAATGTTAGTCGATTCGACTAACACGCTCCAAAACTCGTTTTAGAGGAGCTGTTAGTACATAAAATACATCAAAAGCTGTTAAAATTGGAAAAACTATGTATATACTACTAGAAATAAAAAAACATTAATATTGGTCTTTGCTTTTTTTTATTTTTTAAATTTTTTTATAAGTTACTTACTTTATCAGTTCGAGATATATCACGTAAGATTATTGAAAAAATAATAGTAACTAAGCATAAAAAACTTAAAAGGCTCTTCTATCATTTTACGAATAAAGCATTATTTAATATTATTAAAATAAAAAAGTTGAAATCAATTGTTTAGCACAAGAGACACAATTCGCTGCACCACTTTAACAAACTTATAACCAAAACACTATACTCCTACAACAAAAGAATTAACTTCAACTGAACCGAAGTTAAAATACCCCCACATCCGTATTTTAGTATATACGAAGCTGTCAATGTTGCATAATTTTGATGCCGCCACTTTTATAGGGTGTGGTTTTTATCCAAATATATAAAATTTAAAACTCAGAGTTCATCCTAATTATCAAACCTTATGTGTAAAATATAAAGTATAAACTATAATTTTTTTGAATTTATGAAGGTTTTGTATTATAATTACGCCACTTTATGTGTGAGGTGGGCGTGGTTTTCAACCAATTTTGACAAATTTCAAATATGTGGTGAATATTTTACTCCAAAGCTAATGTGCAAAATTCCAAGTTCATATATAATTTTTGTAGCATTTTAAGAAATACCGTTTTGATAAAGTCACTTTTTATGGGAGGTAGGCGTGGTGTTCATCCGATTTTGCTCATTCCCGAATTTTATCTTCGTTTTTTGAATATAAGCATACATCTTTTATTTCATTACGATAGCTAATAATTGTGGCTGTAATCGTGTCGACAGACAGACAGATGGATAGACGGACATGGCTTAATCGACTCAGGAGGTGATTTTGATCAAAAGAATATCTCCTTATAAGCGTTACCATCGGAGTGACAAAGTTAATATACCCCTTACGCAATACGCGTGGTGGTATAAAAAGTTAAGTTAAAGCCAATGTTAGTCGCTTCGACTAACACTACATTTATAAAAAGATTCACCCCATCCAATTAAAAAGCAAATACATCCGAACGCAAGGAGAGCAGCTTTACAACTAATGTAGTTACTACGATATGGATAGAGAACACGATCAGATGAGAGAAAAAAGGCTGTAAGCAAAAAAGTGAGCAGTGCTAGTCGAAACGACTAATAGCCGATACACATTGATTGCGACTAGCGACGAACGCCAATTGTCAAAAAATAGAACGCATGTTTTCTTATGAAGATGTATTTTTTGAAGACGGCACGACAAAGAGAGAACACGACCACAATTGTTGCTGCCGCAGACTTCAATCTATTTCTAATTTGATAGACGACAAGAGCGAATATAGCAGAGTTTGTTTATGTTTTGTGTGAAATACTGATTGTCGCTGTTGCGTTCATTCGTTTCAAGCTTTCGTTTCGTCGGTGGACGACTGTTGCAGTCAATGTGTATCGGCTATAACATTGGTTATCCAGAGTTAAACACAAATAATTGACCACATGCACTTTTTGCACTCATTTGAGAATAAAAAGATAACGGTTTCTAAAATTACTTTACCAATGCACTCAGTTTAAAGAAAGCACAATTACAAGGAAACAAGAGCTTGATGAGCAATATCGGATCGGTAGTTTTGTTGTTGTAAGCATTTGTAAACAGAGTAATTAAACACGTGGTCAGTTGTTTGAGTCACTGTATGTATTATATAAGACTACAAGATACAAAAAATACACAAAGTGCTTAGCAATAATTTAAAATTTTTTAAAATAGATTTCAAATTTCTCATAATAACAAAAAATAGACTTGGTTCACGTTTAAAATAAACGATTTACATTTTTTTTAGTTTGAACCAACTTTAAAGGTCAGCATAAACTCTACATACAAGCTGATTAAAATGGATAAACCACAAGTTTGGGCTCATATATTTAGTTGGATAATGCTATTTCGTTGTTTGACAGTAACAGAATAATGTTAAAACTCTTATTGGAAGAGCTATCCCATACCTCGATATAATCCTATCTCATTCTTTACATAAACTGCTAAATATCATAGATACTAGATAGATACGAGTTTAATCAGCTTAATTGTAAGGAAAACATTTTCAAATCAGATTTTTACACATCTTGGCTTATTTGTTTGGGGCTGAGCAGCTACAAACCATATAAGCGCAGCTACAAACCATAGTAGTGATGCGAACCCTTTTCTTGCAGCACGTCTTTCGGACTTTCGGATACATTTGGCATGCACAACAGTTGCTCTCAAACTTTGTACTTCACATTGAAATTTTTATCTCTGCTTGCATAGCTTATAAATGTATCTATGTTGCAAGCATGAATGTGAAATTTTTCAGGTTTTTTTATTGTTGTGTGTGTGTAGTAGTGAACTTAAGGTTTCGAAATTGGATTATGCAAATGTAAGCGTCATCTTGTAGTTGCAACAGCAAATAAAATATCCTAGTTTTAAGGAAATTTTAATTGAATACAAAAGTCGGCTTTAGCAACATAGAAAACACAGGGAAAATCAACTATTTTCCAGTATGGCAAATTACGAAGCTTTTATCGGTCAAATACATTTAATAAAATAAAAATTTACTAAAGCCACAATCCAATTATGATAAAAATGATTTGATGTTGAATTTTCAGTAAAATCATTTTGAGCGTTGAATTTTTTAAATCAATTTGTTTTTGGAAAATTTTTTTATAAAACAAGCAATTCGCACAAATTTTAAAAATATAGAATTTCACTACACACAAGCTCACAAACAACAAAAACAACAATAACACTTTTGCAAAAAAAAAAAAAGCAGCAGCGATTAATTGAGTATCTTTAGGATATGAATACAAATTCAAGTTTATTCAATTGCTGCGCAGGCAACGTGTGCGCTACTCTGATGTTCAACTGCAAATGGAGAAGCTATGAATCGAGTGCCCAACCAGAGGATAAGAACAACAACCACCATCAGCAGTCGTAACAACAACTACAACAAAATCGTCTCTTAGCATTTCATCAAAATGAAATACAAAGAAAAAATGAAAAAATGTCTTCGAGGCATACATCAAAATTCAATTTCAACTCTTGTGCGCCGTAGTTTTTGTATTGTTGGTCTACTGCTCAGTTTTTTTTTTTTTATTAACTAGCTGTGTTTTGTGCTTGCCTGGGCTTGACTCAAATCGAAGTGTTTGGGATTGAGCATGTATCTATAATTTGAGTTACTTTTAAAATCTGTCGAATTTTTAAGCTGAAATATTGGTTTCGGACTGTGTTTTTTGTTATTTTTGTAAATTGTTAAATTTTTCTTCTTTTTTAATACATTTTATAAAAAATATTGTTATATATCGAACATTTTCTGTAAAGTTACGTTATTTTGTTCTCTTTTTTCGGCGATAGAATTCAAACCTGATTAATTTTTATGAATGATCGAGATGTCTTACTTTATAGTATTCTGCTAAATGTTAAATATGATAAGGTTTTCATAAGTAATTCTTAGTAGATAAATCTCTTTCTAGCTCTCAGGGCGTTTTTGGTACGAGTTTAATGTCTAGTTAAATTAAATCTAGCTTAACTCACCAAAATTGGACGTTTATGCTCGGTTTAGGAAAAAAAGAACAATGATGAGAACAAAGAACAATTCTATGACAATTTAAGTCAATTTTACTTCAACGAATATTGGTAAGCTAGGTTTAATTTTACCAAAGTTTGTTTGAAGTTTCAAAAAAACTGGCCCTCAGTAACAAAAATTAGATCGAATTGCAAAATATTAAATAAGTTTTTGACGAATTTACTTCAGTAAATTGTTGAATGAATTAACAGTTATCCACCGGATTTCAGCAACAATGGCTCGTTTAATTTTAAAATTATATTTTTTACAATCAAGATGTTACCCAAGATATTTTTGGTTGTTTTAAATTTTTTATTCAATTGATGTTAAAAAAATTTTTAAAATTTTTTTTTTCATTGAAGTTTGCTTCAAACCCATAAAAATTTCGACATTCCTAACATTATTTGTTAGTAATTAAATTTTTAATTTTGTGCGATTATTGCTCGCCATTTTTTTACCTCTGAAAGTACAAAATGGCCTCATTCTTAAATTTATATCCAAAATTGATTAATTTATTATCGTGCACTTTGCAAATATTTCACTGTTCCTCTGTATATTTTTTTCGATAAAATTATGAGCCAACCTATTGAAGACAGATTATAAAAATTTTTTTATTTTTTGGAGAATAATGAATTACTGAATAATGAATACATTCTGTATTCATGGTATAAAATTTTCCATAAAACATGTTACGACTACTTCAAGAAAATCTTTTTTATTTATTCAAAAATGTGTCGAAAAAACCGTCAAGATAATGCTTCACAACAGTAGAAACAACCAAAAAATATGTGTCACATTTACATTTTCTAACATGCTAAAAGAAATTCAGCTCCGCTTATCTCTCTTCTAACATTTTTTCAACCCTATTGATTTTAGAGCCCCTTCGTCACAAAATGAATGACTTAATCATAAATGTACGAAAAATCCAACGCACATACAAAAAGAGTAACAAATTATTAGACATTCACATGAAAATCCTTGAAAAGGGTGCAAAAGATTTCAAACAAAGGGATTACTATACACAAAAGCACTTTGAAAAAAGAAAACAGCTAAAGAAATAGCGTTGTACAGTATTAAAGCTGATGTAGCAAGAATATGAAACTTTTTAGAATAACATGATGAAATTTGGAAAACAAAGATATACAAAAAAATTACAATAGCGAAATTTCGAAGTGGCAGTTCTGATTGTTCGCTAGGGAGGTATTTCTACAAGAGTTGTGCAAATATTTAAAATGAAGTGTAGAGCAATAAAAACTTGCAAAAAACCTCCTGTATTTTCTTGAAAGCGTACAAAATCGCTTACTACTCAATTGCAGAGCAGCATAAACGGCAGCGTGAGAGTTTGGCCAGCAATAGCGGCAAAACTTGAAAGTCTGACCAAAAACTCTACTTTTTTAATGCATCTGTGCAGATGTTTTTGATCTACTACTTTTTATTGTTGCAAGTACTGTTTATTAAATGTTTTTTGTCCTCTTTTTTTCTCTTTTTTTCAGCCTAAAATTTATCGATGTGGCCTTTTAATGCGATAACTCAAAAGATTTACTTCTGTCAACAGCACCATTTTGTTTATTGCTTGTTCTTATGTTCGCTTCATCTTTTTAAGTTTCTGCTGCTGCCTGTAAGTCTCCTGCTTTATTACTTCCAAAGGGTGGTTATCTCGGTCCTTTGACCTTTTTTTCTTCTTGTTGCTGTTTCTATTTACATTTAAAATGGCAGAACTCGTAACTCATTTTTATGTGTTTTTTTCTTGAATCTTTGTGAACTTGTTTTCTTTTCTTTGCCTATCCAGATACATTCCATGAATTTTTCTGCATGAACCAAGGGGTGGTTTTGATTTATCATTTCTATGGATTATACACAGCTCGATCTCTTACTTCTTTTCTTCTGCTTCTTCTACTACTGCTTTATAATTCTATTATATTTTTTTGTCTAGCTGGCTTAGTCATATAAATAATTATTATGTTTTATACTTGCGTTTGTAGTGCGCTCTTGGGGTTCATTATATTGGTTTTAGAAAAATTAAAAAATAAATCCTACCGACAGCTGACTTGATTTATGATGATTTCATGCTCAAAATGTTGCTTATATCATTTTGCTAGGGCTGAGAGTTTCATTGTAAGTTATGTAAATAAATCCTAACGTTGTTGGTGGTATTTTTATTTTGTTAGCTGGGTGTTTTCTCCATAGTTATAGAGAATAGTTCCATGTTTAATAACTCAATGAAGTTTTTACAAAAAATTAAGTGATCGGATTACTTTTCCCAATTTAAATTTTCAGCTCTTCTGAGTTTTTAGGGAGTTTTTGTCTCATAGAAGTATAGAGACTGTAAAAGTACTCAAACCAACGCGCTCAAACCAATTGAACTCGCATTATTGTCTGCTCTAAAAGGCGTTCTACTTCAGCCGTTCGATGGACTGGTTTCATAGCTTACCAAATAGCGTGTAATTACATTAATCCATGGTGGAAGTTTGGCTGAAGACTTAATTTATTTCTTTCATTTGCATTTCATTTTCTGTTGTAACTTCTACTTTCAAATATTTCGATATTGTAAAAGAAATGCTGCACTCAAAAAAAAAAACAACTATAAAGACTATACAACAATGACTAAAAGATAAGAAGACAAATGCTATACAAAGATATAACGCCATCCATTTGCAACACATTTGAATATAGTTCACATCAAATTTTTGTAGATTTTTTGAATTTGTATTAATTGCGTCTTCTGTATGTATGTAAGTTAATGTTTGTGTATGGTTGTTTGTTAATTTTTTCTCAATTTTAAAATATTCCTACGTATAAACTTATTATCTTTTTACAGTTTTCTTGTTTGCGAATTAAAAAAAGTCATTAAAATAGAGAAAGCATCGCATTCAAGATGACGAAATTTAGTAAAACAAAGAAATAAGTAAAATTCTTCAAAGAATAGATAGGAAAAATTCATCAGTTCTCTTCTTTATTGTGAGAAAAACAAGCTTTATGTAAAAAAAAACAAGCTTTATGTGAATATGAAAAATGTAAATAAACTTCTCAAAAAGCTTTGAGTCCGATAACTTGCACTCTGTCTTACCGAGCTCTTTAATTTTTTCCATAACGTTTTTACCTCATGTTCTTCCATTTTATGCATAATTTCAAATTTATTCTTCAGAAAACTAGTTATTGTTGTTGTTGTTGCTAACTTTTAGTAGGTGCCTCTTAAATCAGCGACGCCTTGTATGCGCTCATAACAAGTTTGCTTTTTATAATTTATCTATCAATTTCATTGTATTTATCGGATATAACTTTTTATTAATTGTTGCTCTCGTGTTATTTTCCATTCTTCATCTTGTGCTTGGTACTTGAGATCTTTAAATGGCAGGTTAATGACTTCTGCCACTTTTGCTTTCGCTTCAATTCTGTTTTCCTCTTCTCAGTCTTGTTTAAATTTCATAAAGCAGTATCATTAAAATTAATTTTTATCTGATTTTTTAATGCTCGCTGCTTGTTAAATAGAAATAATAGCATTGTTTGGAGATGAACTTAATATATTGATTCATTAGCTATAAAATAATTTAAATAGTTTTGAGTTGAAGGGAAAACACAATAAAAAATTTAGCTAGCTGACAAGCAATTATTTTAAGTAATTTCATGCATACCCGGAGAGAAAAATTCAAGCGTTCTATGATTGAATCAAGCTATCAGTTTACACTCAAGCTTAAGTTTTTTAATTAAAGCGTTATTGTGCAGGAATTGAGCAAATTTAAAACACATGATATTAAGAAAAAATGTTTAACTCAAGAAACATTTGCTTAAAACACTAGAATATATTTTCTTCAATTATTAAAAATTTACTTAAAGCTAGAATAACTTTTTCGTTGATCGCTATATCAACTCTTCATTAGTCTTCTGTGGTTTCTGCTGTTTATTTATTTTGATAAGTTTATACGCACATCTTCTGTTTAATCAAAAAAAATTGTTTGTGGATTTTTTGTCGTTTAAAGGAATATTTTTATACTGTTTTGCAAAAAACTAAAGTTCGAAAAAATGACGGCATTCTTGAGTTGATAACAATTTGCCTGATTCAAGATAAAAATATTCTTAACACTGGAATGTTTCCATTTATGTTGATTCAAGTATATATTTAATAACCAACTCTGCAGGAAATATTTTTTTTATTAAAGTTTTTTTCAGGTTTTAGAATAAAGTACTTTATTCTTGTTTCAAGCAATTATTTGATTTGTTCAATCTGAATAAATTCAATCAGAAATAAATCCTCATTATAAAATTTTTTTCGTAACTTAAGATTTTAATGCTTCACAGCTGACTCACTCAAGACCACTAAAGAGAAAATGTAGAGATTTCCGAAACAGGCTGTCTAGTCTGCTGTGTGATTGACTCTATACAGAGTTATTGTTGTTTTTGTTGTCTTCTTCAAACTACTTGATCTAAAGCTCACAATTCAATACAGTAAATATTTTTAAAACCATTTTTAGATCAACCTAAACCTTATGGATTGCAACATACTTTTTCTCTACTGAAAATTTTTTGAGAGTAAATATTTTTTTTTCTATTGGATATAAATTTTTTGCTTTAGAATACTGCTAAATAATTACTTTTTTAAAATTTGCATATATATTGTGCTTGGGCTCTTTTGTTCAATTTGATTTTTTTAAATATTCATTAAATTAAAAAACTTTAATCATATTGAATTTAATAAAAATTTTAAATATTATTCAAGTTTTTTAATTTAATGCATTAAATTAATAAAATTTTTAAATATTATTAAAGTTTTTTAATTTAATGAATATATATAAAAATCAAATTGACAAAAAGAGCCCTAGCACAATATATATGCAGATTTTAAACAAAGAATTGGTCGAAATATACAACTTTCAATCACTTTTTTAATTAGTTCAGCATTTTTGCTTTTTATGTAATGTTTTGGTGTTTTAAAAAGCTGAAAAAAATGAAGACTGAAATTTGAGGATGTTAAAAGTACAATTTTATATTTTCTTCGCTTTAGGTTGTTCGAAATAATCGTAAAAACGTTTTATCGATTAGAAAATGTTTACAACTTTGTGTGTTTCAATTTTACTCATAAATTTATTATCGGATTGATGTGGAAATTTTGTTAGTGATATAACATCTTCTGTTTTTATGGGCCTTGCAACACACAATTCGATTTATAAAATCTAAACGGATTTGTAGCAGTTTAAGTTAATGAATGTCAAAAAAAAGTATTTCATTGCTCGTATTTTTTAGACGTTAAAAAAATATATATGTATATATATATATAAAAAATATGTTGAGATTTTTTTAAGTAATAAATAGTAATAGAAACTTCAAAAAAGACACTATGCTCGCCCGTGCAAAACTAGGTACATTCTGCTAGTCTTGTAAATATATCATATTTACAAAAATTTTCATCAAATAAAAAATAGTTTCCTTAACACCTTATCATCATTATATTTCTGTTAAAAAAACATTAAAGAAAGACTTTGCTGCCGCCACTGCCAAAATTACTATCAATGTTTTATTATCTTGTAAGCAAAGCAGCTCTGGCCCAAGTCTGTCCCTCTGTATTACTTTATCGACTGATATTAAACAAACCTTTTAAATTTGTTAAATATCAGAGAAGAAATGTGCAAAAATCGAGGGATTCCTCCATTTTTATATTCAATTTTTAGATTATAAACTAAGTATTCAGAGGTACAGACCTGGAACCGCAAACTCTATTTCTTGATGTCAGAACCAAAAGTATGAATTTAATTTTTACTATCGATTCATCGTAGAATCTATATTTTATTATCGCAGAATTGCAATAAAGAGGCAGAGCAATTTCAGAACGTCAATTAAATAAATAGTATATGGAAAAAGAACCAATCAAATCGCTTGCCACTTGATTTTCCAATGCTACCTGACTTCGATTTAAAAATTTAGACGCAGGAATCAACCTGCAGATCTGTGCCATTTATCGACCCTGCTTTTCTTGCTGCTGAGTCAAATTTCCTCAACAGAGTTTGTTTTAGGACTTAAATAGTCTTATCAATAAATTAATGCAATGGCGTATGTTATAAACACAATCTTATGTTCTTATGCATACATATTAGTTTTAGTGCCAATCCATATAACTATTTGGTCTTTCAAACCAATCATATAAATTAAATCAAATTGTTTATACTTGTCCCAATCATATAACTCTACTGAGACCACAAATTTAAATCAAAACAAACTGTAGAACTCTTTAAACCACATAAATTTCAGATTTTTATGCAACTCTCGTTTGCCAAACCGGCCACCCACTAGAGAAAATTAATATTTATGCAGTATTTAAAATGCAGAGCTTAAAATGTAGAACAAGTTGGCAAACATGAGAGTACATAAGAGGCAACCACATAAAGCGTTGGTGTCCACTTGGAAAGTGTTGTTCGGCTGTTGACCATAAAACACTTTGGACAGTGCTGCCACTTTTTTGTTGCGCTTTTTTCTTCTCCCTTGCATATGTATGAAGCCAGTGAAAAAACAGTTATCGCACAAACACCCACACAAACATATTAATGTCCACTCATACACATACATCTCAGCCATCATATAAACATACATATATGCAGATTTAGAATTTGGCTAAAATGTTGGATAGGTTAGAAACATGATTTATTGCGGAGCACTGACAGATATAACTCCTCCAGCCATATATACTATACATAATATATGGATGGCAACACTTCGAACAAAAGTCATAAATTCAGCTTATATGGGCTATTCGTAAGTGTGTGCTTAGAGCGACATGTGTGGCTAGTTGTATAGTCCATGTGGTCTATATATGGGTATATAATGACAACCAAACCTCTTATATAAAAATATTGTTTAATATGTTTGAGCACATAAATCATTTTATTAGTGTTCGTTCTTGCTTGGGTTGACCCCAGCAGAAAATAGCTGAGGTTGGTTGAAATTTCGTGTTGAAAATTAATAGCACACTTTCGGACCTCAAAAATCTATAGAATCATTTTAATGTGCTTACGTTAATTAAACCAGTATTTAATGAGCTAAGCTATGAATTAAAAATATGCTCGGTTAAAGCACCAATCCTTAGAGGAAAACACACTGAAAGTAGAAACAAGGCAGCGCCTATTTAGCAAAAACTTTGCCTGTGTCCCAGTGTGTAAAAAAATAATATGCAAATGAGTTTATAAGCACCCAGCACTGCCCATTTTTTGCCTTTTTCCTTTTTTGTGTTCTAACTAGAGTTGGTCAGTTGTTGTCACTGCTAACCACTTCACCTACATTTGGAACTGGATTTTAGGAATTCATTAAGCAGACCCTTATTTAAAGTCATCAGCCAGCCAGCAGCACGCGTTTCCCAAATGTTCCATTTTCTACAGTTGACATGGTTTATTCATACATATGTATATTCTTCGGTTGAACATTTATGTGGATGAACATGCTAACATTTGCTATATTTACCTTAATTCCTTTTTGAATTTAAATGCTTGTATATTTTTGGGAAGGTCCACTTTTTGGTATATCCCATTGTTTGGCATGTCTTAATATGTTGTCCGGAACGATTTTCTCCAATTAGTCCTGGAACATTAGTTTATCTTGTTCGTTTCCAAATTTTACTACAATTAAATGAAGAGTAAGACTTAGTTTAATAGTTTGAATTGTTAATTTATATTCATCAGATAAATATTAAATATGTGAGTTCTATTGAACAGTTGTGGTTATGTTTGTTAATTTACACTCATTTCCCTTTCATGTTGGAAGTTATTTAATACGCATTGGATGATAAAATAGCGCAATAAATTATGAGAAGGAATTCAATATGGGATCACATAATGAATTGACTGACTCAACTCAATTAGAACATTAATACAGAAACAAATATTTAAAGGATATCAATATTAATGTAGAATACAGTCGAACTTCCCTAAAAAGAATTTCTATAGAAAGAAACTCTTCCCATTACAAATAAATTTCTAGAACAGAGTTTTCCCGTTCTACTTTAAGTGTCGGTTTAGTAATGAAATGAAGAATGTGTTTTCTTTTCGAGAGAAAAAAGAGGAAGAGAGAAGAAAGAATTTGCAAGAATTTTCGTAAATTTAACAATATTGTTATTTCTTCAACAGTGAAAAATCTCTTCATCCTGTCAAATAAGAAACCTGTTTTGGTAAACAACTGGTTGGACTGTTCCAATGAAAACTTTTTGCTTAAAACTTACAACGTAATGGTAGCTAAATGCAACTCTTCTTAAATAACGGCATTCTAATTTTTGAACCTTAACAATAGCTAAGATTAAGTAAGTTACACTGACATCTTCAACAACATACAGGCAACAACAGAGGCATATTTTGTAGGATGCTTGATTTTATTAAACTAGATTCATTAGAAAAATAATTTAATTTCATTGGGACTCGAACCTGCCTGAATTTTTAAAATGTGACTGAGTGCTTAATTGCCCATAAAAGTTAAACAAGCTCAACGTAATATCGAACAGCGTTATTGTTATAAAATTTAGCAAGACCAATCAGTCAAAATAAAAAAGTATGTTTATTTAGCGAAATACAAATGGGCATTTCCACAGAAAAGTCTACAGTGACCAAAAAACTAAAACTTATTAAAAACTTATTATTATTTGATGATATTATCTAAGAGAAACATTTAAATTTTATTAATCTAAGCAATTTGTACATATATTCATTAACCATGATGATCAAATCCTCGGCACTGTTTTACAAATGTAGTTTTTCTTTTTCGTAAATGTTAAGTAAATGTTTCGTTAAATTTTTTGTTTCAGTAAAAATGTTTGAAGCAAGGAAAAGGCAATATATTAAATTTGTTTTTGAATTACTAAATTACATAATTACTTAACACTAGATTTAAGGGTGTTGATTATATACCTATTTTTACTGAAATGAGCCAATTTGACTCACATAAATAATTTAAGCTTTTTGCAAGAAAAAAACGGTTCCAACTAAATTGAAATAAAAGATTTATTTTTAAAACTTCATTGACTACATTTTTTACATATAAACTTTGTTTTTGAAATACATTTTCCGCAAACATTTTATTGCATTTCGCACAAAAGCTTTTACATCTATTTCTCTTACATAATGCTTGAATTTGACAATTCTTTCGTACGTCAACAGCATAAATTTTCAGCATGGGATCGGAAGTGTTCTCGACAAGATTGATCATGACTGTTCAAGCATCAGCTTTCCTTAGAATTCTGAGAAGAATTTTCTTTATGTAAGCCATAAGTTTCATGTTCTTAAAGCAATTAAATGTTTAATGATTTTATAAGTCAATTTGGCTCATAGCCGTAAAAATAGGTATACCACATTCGAATATGCGAGATGAGAGGGTCTTCGGAGGGGAGTAACCTTTATTTAACTATACTTCATTACGTAACTAAAAACCAACATTTGTATATAAAAAATAATATTTCAGTTTTAGCAATCAAATTTTAAATGAGTCAAATTGGGTCAGTCCGTAAATCTAGTGTTAAATACCTAATTACTTAATTACCCATTTGAACTACAATGGAAATTTAAGTAATGTTACGTCAGTAACGTAAGGCCAAATCCAAAACCCTAATAAAAAAAAAATCAGAGAAGATTTTTAAATTTGATCACTTGGAAAAAAAAACTTATGTTATTTTAAACTCTTCTAAAAAAAGTTGTATTGAAAAAGTCAGGGAGTTCTGAAAATTTTATAGTCCAAGTCAAAAATCTCTTCCGTTTTTTGTAACGTAACGCCAGCACATATTTTTGATTATATCTTAAAATCTTTATATTATTGTCATTGTTTATACTTAATATAATGATATTTAATTACTACGCAAATGTAAAAAGGCCTTACTAACCCTAGAAGGACATGTTTCGTCGAATCGACGACGCATGGTCACAATTTATCGTGCTTCTTTCTTGTTTTGTTTGTTTTGTTCTCATTTGTCGTATAGCGTAAATCGTCATCTAGCTGTTGGTGTGCACAATCGTACAGCCAAATAAATAATGTGTAGGTATGATTTTTAAGAATTGGCGTCGTCATTATTCTTTATATTATTCTTTTTTATATGAAAATTTGTCACGTTTTCTGTAATAATATCAGATTTTTACAGTTAAAATGCAAATTGTGCAGCAACAAATTAATAAAAATTGAGGGAATAGAAAAATGTCTGTCGATTTGTGACGACAACAACGAATTCGACGATGAATTGGATTGCAACAACGATAGATAGGGTACAGAGGACTCTCAAAATAATCTGGACAACAACATGGACGATGAGCCTACAACAATAACAAGGAGAATGGTCAAGAGGACCCTTTCAATGAAAGCTTTGAAGATTAAAGCTTATCAGATGATTCAAGTTTCTTGGACGAAGACGATGTACCGCTTGCTTAAGGAGGCGTCAATACATTTGACCAAATGTGCAGCGTTATATGATGTTCACTAACAGATAGCCAATATGTCAATTCTAAGGTCAATATAAAAACTTCAATCGTGCTGGCTTAATGAAAATTAACACTTTTCACTTATTATAATTTAATTATATAATAGGCTACGGATTCAAACTTTGCCGACAGCGCACAGTGCGCTCTTTTTAATTTTAGGATGACATTTGGGTTTTTTTTAAAAAAATTTTATATAAAAATATTTTTTTTTTGTCAGATTATAAAACATGTACAGCGTGAATCAAAGGAACTGTCACACCTATATTAATACCAAGTACACAAAAAGAAGCAACACTGGAAAACATATATTGGTTTTTACGACTCTGGCATTAATTGTACCCTTTTTGCATGAACCGTTTCAAAAGTTTTGTCAATAATAATATTGTGAAAAGAAATAATTGCAGAGATCCTTTGCCGGCACGCCGGTTGCAGTATCATATTTTCCGACGAAAAACTGTTGTTTTTGCAAGCAAGCCACAACTCGCAAAATGATAGAGTGTACGCAGCTTGCATGGCAGATATTTCTAAAGATAAAAAAAAACCATTAAAAGATTTCAAAATGTTTCGTCAATCATGGTTTGGGGCCTTTCTCCAAAAAAGGCAAATTACCTCTTCTTCTTATCGAAAAAGGCTTTAAAATAATTCGAAATATTACTTAGAACATGTTTTAAAGAACTATCTTATGCGGCAAGCCAAGCAAATTTACAGAAAGTGTCACTTTTGTTTTCAGCAAGGTTCTTTTCCAGCACAAAAGGCAAAAATCGTTCAAAGGTGGTGCAGAGCAAATTTGCCATGTTTTATTTCTGTTGAAGGAATGCCCTCCGTTACCCCTGGACTTTTCTATTTGGGGTATAATGCTGATTAAATTAACGAACATAAACACATGACGGTAGTTACATTTAAGCGATGATCAATATCAGATGATATACCTGAAAACAAGATGCGTACCACATGCTCGTCTTTTACAAATTGTTTTAAATTTTTAAAAAAAATTAATAGTGAAAGAATTAAATTTAATGATTAAGAGTTATAAAGAATGCTTTAAATAACAAATACAAATTTTTGTTTAATAAAGTTTATACAGTGCTTTTGATTTATAGTATAAAACAAGTGCGACAGCTATTTTGATTCACGCTGTATTATGAATGTGGTATTAAAAAAATTGATGTATTGTTTGTTTTTTTTATAAAATTCGTCAAAGTTGAAACTTTTTTAACAAAAATAAGATCAATAAAACCCAAAAAATTTAGTCATCTTTAAACAATAAAATAATAACTTCGATCACAAAGTTTATTTCAAAGTTTTGTTTTTTCACTTTTTTATGTTTTAATCGCCATTGAATTCAATATAAAATACAATAATTTATGTTAATAAATAAAAAAAGGTATAGCAGTGAGAGGAATGCCGATCGAAGCGAAAACCTATATATAAAATATTAGTATTCCCTGGAAGACGTTGTCCTGCCACGGACCGCCTTACTGCTATATAAGAATTTTCATGCTAATAGGGGGTTTCGGACTATCCTACATGTAGGATGGATTTGACAGGTCGGACGGACATGTAGGATGTGCGAAAGCTCATACTGCAGCCCGTCCTACATGTAGGATGAAATCAAAAAGTCTTAAAAATTCCGCTCTGATCTTGTTCTTCTCTGTGCGTCCTTGTTTGTAGATTTCCTTGGTAATTGTTGTTGGCGCAGTTATCCGGAAATTTTTTGTAGACTTTGTGAATTCTAATCGTGTAGCTACAGTCGGCATATGAAATTAAAATAATTTTTGTTAAGAGCTAATAACAATTTATTAAATTTTTTATATATTACTGAAACTATTTCTTTTAAGCAAAAGAGTTACCATATCAAAAATACATATAATTAAAGTAATTTATTTAAATTATTTCATAATTGAATTAATATAAAAAATTAAAGCGTATTTATATCTATTTATATCATAACACTAACACAACATACATGTTCACCATATCTATATTGCGTTGTGTATTAAAAATAGAATATTCTAAAATTAAGAAATATCTATAGCTTATAAATTATATATAATTCATATAAGAAATTAATGCTAAATAGTTTTAAAAAATAGAATGCTTTGGATAAGCAGACCTAAGTTATTCAATTACTACTGAAAATATTAATTATTTTGCAGGTTTAATACGTAATATACATAAATATTCTTTAAATTTCCTCAATGAGCTAAATTGTTCATATATATGAACAATATATATGTGAATATGTAAATATATATATATATATATACATATATATATATATATATATATATATATATATGTATTTCCGATACGGTAACACTTTTACTAAAAACAAATAGATTTACAAATATTATATATACTCTTCAATTCATATCTATAAACTGTTATCCAAATTAGTTCGATGTCATATGCTGACTGTAGCTACGAATAAACATCCACAAAAAATTAAAGCTTACTCTACAACAAAAACTACTAGCAAATGTACAACAACAACGCAAAGAGAATTACAAGATCCGAGCGGTTGCGCAGCGTTAGAGGGGATGAACCGAATTGGCGGCGTAAAATATACAGCACTTTGCATGCTATATTTTCTGTTTGCCTGCTGGCAAGCACTTAGCACTTGCTTGTGCTACTGGTGATGGCACTTAGAAGATGTTGGCTAGCAACAAATTTTGCTCTGCACTTGCTGGTGGTGGCACTTGGAGGACGCTCGCCAGCAAAGAAAGCCAATTTAACTTTGCTGCACTTGCTGATGTTGGAGACTGTTGGCCCACACACACGCACACACAAACTCAAGCACTTTCGTTCATTTCTTTCATTAATTTGTTATTTTTTAAGTTTTTTAAGTTTACAATATTACAAGATAACGAAATATGTTGCAAGTACAAGCTCTCGAATTAAATATGTCGCAAATTGATAAAATGTAAATAAAATAAAATATTTGCGTTAAAACACGACCGAAATGTGAAACGTCAATATTTGCAATAGTCAAAATTTCATCGTCCATTTGACACTGCAAAAGAGACAAATTTATTTCAACACACACAAATTTTATTCAACCTGATATTTTCTATCCTAGCACGACTGAAAAGTTTCCTTTTGACAAACACCCTTTATGAAAAAATTTATTAATAAAACAATGATAGTTGACAACTCTGAAAATAAAATGGCGCAGTGGTGAAACTAAAAAGCCACTGACAAATACAACAAGTGTGAAAATTGTCAAACTTTGTTTGACTATATGTAATAAAATAAAAGCATTCATGTAATTATTTGAATGTTCAACATATTCCTTTATCACAACTTAAAGATTAAAATGTTAAAAAACTCAATCCATACATTATTTTTCTTGTTTGCAAACGAAGTTCCAGCAGAAAAAAGCAGAAAAAGAAGAAGTTCGATCCATTTTTAAATCTCACCATGAATAGCAGCTGTTTGAGTAAAAGCAAATTTTTCAAAAATGTTGACAAATACAACAACTGAAGAAATTGCCAAACTTTAAAGGCATATATATACCAATATAAACCGAATTAATAATAAGTTTTGGTTGCAAACATCTTATTGCAACCTAACTTAAGTATTTATATACTAACAAACAGATTATATGCATTAATTTCAGGAGTTGCCAAGTGATTTCTTTGTGAGCTTGCGGCCGATGTAGAACAAGAGTGACGATCACTGTTGATTTTTTATGCACAAATACATGCAAACATTTTTGAGGTCTGTATTAAATTTAAGTAAAATTTTGTAGAAAATATCTAGCTAGTTAAGCATTATGAAAGTCGAAGGCTATAACTTTTATAAAATATTGTACTTCTATCTTCTGTTACTGTAAAACCTGCTGCATCTAGCTGCTATTAAGAAAAACCACTTTATTTGAAAAAGTCTTAAAAATCAAAATTTTCCCTAAAATTCACTGATTTTCAACACAATTTGTAGGTACTCCTAAATTTAAAGAAAAATAAAATATAATTCATAATTTAAAATAAGTTGTGACCTTATTTTGTATTAGCAACCATTTTTCAAAACATTTTTTTTTTAAATTTCGTTAATTTGGTAATATTGTTAAATATGAGATATATCTAAAACTTATCTGATTTGAAATATTTTTAGCATGACGTTTAAGTAAAGTTAAATAAAGTAAATTTACTCTTTAAAAACATAAATAAGCAAATTAATGCGAGTTTTTTATTAAAAAAAAATTGGTTTGTATGTGAGTTAGGCGATTCAGTTGACCTAGAATTCTAATTTTTTGTGCTGTTACTTAATTTAGGCTAAAACTCATTTGTACAAAATTTCTTGGATTTTATAGTTTCTGAGATAATGCAAATGTCATCCTAAATCGAAAAAATCGAAACAGCACCAATAGTGAATGATCGAAACCCTCCAGAATTAAATTTTGAGAAGATGAGGAAAATATGTGCTCTTTTTGTCCCCCCTCCAACCGTCGCATGACCAAATCATAGTGCTCAAAATGCCATATACGCTTGTGTGGGGATCATAAAATAGAGCTTTGTGCCTCTTGCTTACTATATACTTCCAACCTTATAAAAATATGATCTCATTAAAATTTAGTACATTATTTTTAAGATAAAAATAAATTTCATAAAGAAAGTGCAGACTTCCAGCAGGCTGTTGGACTACATATAATAACATAAGCATAGAAACTAAAGTAAAACAGAAATACAACAACAAATGTGACATTATGAAATGGAGGAAAAACTGAGAAATTGACGCTTCAAATCTCATCGCCCCGATGGTGCAGTGCGTTAACGCGCGCTTGCACGGGTATCACAAAGATTTCTGATGACGCTTTTAGCAGAGTAGAAATTGCAATCAGATCAGCTAGTGATTTTTTCCTTTTCATATTGAAAAAACTTTGTTGTTGTTGTTGTTTCTTTGGAAAAATTCGTTAGAACAATTAATTGTTCTAACTTTGACCTTAAGCTCAATAAACGATTTTAAACTATCAAACAACTAGAATTTGTATTTAAAATCAAGTATGATTTAAACTATCAAACATTTAGAATTTGTATTTAAATCATATAAAGTCAACATAATTAATATAGAGGTCATTTAGAAAAAACTTTAATCAAATGGTAGAGCTCGACCAAACGGAAACAGCTGAAAACAAAATCAGCAAAAATTCTAAAAACAACTTCAGTAAACATGCTTTGTTAGTGCAGACTTCCAGCAGGCTGTTGGACTACATATAATAACATAAGCATAGAAACTAAAGTAAAACAGAAATACAACAACAAATGTGACATTATGAAATGGAGGAAAAACTGAGAAATTGACGCTTCAAATCTCATCGCCCCGATGGTGCAGTGCGTTAACGCGCGCTTGCACGGGTATCACAAAGATTTCTGATGACGCTTTTAGCAGAGTAGAAATTGCAATCAGATCAGCTAGTGATTTTTTCCTTTTCATATTGAAAAAACTTTGTTGTTGTTGTTGTTTCTTTGGAAAAATTCGTTAGAACAATTAATTGTTCTAACTTTGACCTTAAGCTCAATAAACGATTTTAAACTATCAAACAACTAGAATTTGTATTTAAAATCAAGTATGATTTAAACTATCAAACATTTAGAATTTGTATTTAAATCATATAAAGTCAACATAATAAATTTCATATTAAATATGTGCCTTAAGTTATTATTATTTTGTTTTTTTAAATGCACCTTTTGTTAAACACTCCAAATTAGCTAAATCTGTGAAAATATTATATATTAAATAAACTGTTGTTTTTTTTAATTATTCTACATAAGCTTAATAATCAAAAACTAGTGATTTTGAAACATTGAGGCATATAAATAGTCCATAGGACCATTTTGAAAAATGGCGTAGTCGATTCGACGAACCATGACTCTTATGTGTAAAAAATAAGCATGTCCTTCTCCAATCGTCCAAAACGCCAGTTTGGAAATGCCCAAATGCAAAAAGTACTAAAGATAAAGTCTGAAATTATTGAATTCTTGACTTTATTTTTGGTGAGGGAAATTTCGACTAAGCCTATAAGCAAATAACATAGAAACAAATATACATAAATGCCAGAAATCTGTACATTTGGACTAAAAAAATAAGATTTCAAAATAATATTATAAATAAATATTATAAAAATGGGACTTCTTTCTCCAAACGTTCAAATTTTGAGCAATTTTTAAGCTTTTTATGCATTGTGTGAAATATAATTTGGTCATCAAATTTTTTTTACAATATATTATTTATGAGGATTTTATAATAAAAAGTTGGATTTTTATGTATTTTTAAAATAAACATAAAAACAAAATCTTAACATTTTTCTTTAACTTTGACTTTAACCCTATTCCAATCAGATCTCAAATAATTTTGGACGACAAACAAGCTTCTGCATATAGGGCATTTATGTAACCTTTTTCATCGTTGCTAAGTTTTTTTTCCACGTGGCATTTTGCACAAACTTATTAAATATTTGTTGTAATCAATACTGCACCATTATTCAAACTGACCTTATTCATATGAAGCAAGTGCATTTATTGTTTATAAACAGAGCTGTAAAGTCTGCATTCATATTCACAATTTTAAGTACAACTGAATAACGACATAAGAATGCATTCAATGAATGCAAAATTGATTTATACATAAAATTTTTAATTCACATTCAATTTTAAAAAAATGATTAATTAATCATTTCAATTATTCATTTTCGTTATTCAGAATAATGAATCAATTTTTTTATTCATTTGAATGCTATTCACAAAGAATGCCATTCACAAAGAATTGCAGAATTTTTAATTATTCTATTTTTATTCATTATTCATTTTTTATTCGTTATTCATTTTTTATTCTTTATTCATTTGTTATTCATTATTCATTTTTTATTCATTATTCATGTTTTATTCATTATTCATTTGTTATTCATTATTCATTTTTTATTCATTATTCTTTTGTTACTCATTATTCATTTGTTATTCATTATTCATTTCTTATTCATTATTCTTTTGTTATTCATTATTCATTTTTTATTCTTTATTCATTTGTTATTCATTTTTTTGTCATTGCTTATCAATTTGACGATAGTAATAATAAGTAAGGAACATAAGTAATAGTCTTTTTTTATACTTCTTTTTTTAGTTGGAATGTAACAATTTAGCATCTTCTAAAATTAAACTTAAAACTAATATTTGTTTAGAACTATTTGAAATAACAATATCAAAAAAGGAATACAATACAAAATGGTAAATTATGTGATATATAAGGTATAAAAGAGAAAATTTCTACAATGGGCGTAGCGAGGGGGCCACGTCCCCTTAACTTTAGAAAAATCATTTTTTTAGTATTAAAGTTACAAATTCAAAACAGTTTACCTTATAATTAAAATATTATTGAAGTTTTTAATATATATTAAAGCTAATGTATTTCTATTACAAACTTCTGTCTGACACATTTATTAATTAGTAAAAAATTTTATGAAAAGAATGTATATTGCAATCTGAGCTGCACAATTCGTTATTCGATTTTTCTCCAACACTAAAGTTCGTTGTCATATCTAAAGAAGCCAAATCTGCTGTTCAATATGAAATTTCTGATTAGATTTACGAGTATTTGTGTATTTTTAATCTATATTTTTTTTATAGATGAAAATAAGGTAAGTGAACCATATAAAGCCCGTCACCATTTAAGGCCCATATTAATTTTAACGAATTTCTAACTATCAAATGTACATGTTCTTGTACGTGTTGAAACTTGTCCTAAAGCTTTTTCCTGGGGAAAAAAAATTGAAGGTAATCGCGCAATATTGGAAGCGAGTGCAGTCGATTAAATGTAGCGAAAGCGTGAAGAAGTTAATTTTATAGTGCGAGGTGGATAAAAAAAAGCATTGTTGTGAAATTGTGTGTTGCAATTACAAAAATTTTTTAAAAGCAGATAGTTTAATATTTTGTGAAAATACAAAGATAAGTTTGTGAAAAAAAATTAATTGCAAATGGTTTTTTTGAAAACTTTAAATTTTCATAACAGTGATTCTAAATACGCCCAAGCATTTGTTCAAACCAAAATACCAAAAAAAAAAAAAAGGAATAACGAAGAAAGCCATAAATTATTAGGCCAAAGTAGTCACCAAAAAACGCTGTTTGAGTAAAAAAATTGATTTTTTTAATCCTTAAAGAAGCTGAATAGCATATAATTTTTTTTATCTTAATTAAAAAAAGCAATTAATTTTTTTTCAATATTCATTCACATTCTGTAAATTCATTTATGTAACTAATATTTTCAATAAAATTAACATATTAACAAGCTTTTTAAAAAAATAAATGCAGTTTTTTGTTCACTATTTCAAGCAAGGAATACATGGGTCTTTTAAGGTACACATGTTCTTTGAAAGTCCTAAAATGGCTTTTTCTTAAATCGCATTTTACGAGGTTTTCCGACAATTTTTTAGTGTCGAATTTATAAATAATTTATCAAATAACATGACACAAACATATTTAGGTTTTCATCATCAATGTTTTGTACGCTGTAATGCAAAAAGTGTTAGTTGGGCCTTACATGATGCACTTACCTTATAAGAAAGTTTTTTGGTGATTAGTTTATATTAGGGCAGTTCACGATCTTGTTGCATCGTTGCAAATGCAAAATAAACAGCTTTTACAAAAACAAAAAGCATTGAAAAGCTTTTGCAACATATGCTCTTTGTTTTTGTAAAAGCTGTTTATTTTGCATTTGCAACGATGCAACAAGATCGTGAACTGCCTTATTAAGTTACTGAAAACTATAAGGTCTATTTTTATTTTCTAATCAATTTGCTTTACAGCCAAAAAAAGAAAATTGAGTGGCAATGAGAGCATAATGGAAGAGAGAGACGAGTTGCTTGCACCCACTTGCGAGCTTTTAATTTCTTACGAGCTTTTAATTGCAAAAGAATCTATCTACGTCTGCATCTTCTAGCACATGCAATTGTAACAGTTTCTTTGAACACGAATAGGGCAAGTGGCTTGGGCAATGTGTTTGAAAGAGTACATCTCAGAAATTGCAAATGCTCAAATGCCCTTGGGTTCCTCCTCAAATCTACGATTTAAAAAGGACGGGATTGGGCCCAAACTTAAATTTTGTCACAATTGGGCAAAAACATAAGCACCGTGGTTAGTATAAATGAAAAGAGGTACTTTGCTAGTAATCTAAAACCTCCTCTTTCCACCTAAAAACATTCAAGCCCTTTTATGATCACTAGTTATAAAACCTTTCACAAAATATAAAAATGTGCATGAGTATTGTAGAAGCCAAGTCAGTGGCACATAGGATCAGCAGAAGCAGCTCATGCATTCAGTACCGACCTGCTTGTTGATGTAATGATGCTGTCTGGTCACAAGAAATTACTGGAACAATATTGAATAACAAATTTCTTAATAATCGTGCATCACTTTTATCTGAGCTCTTTTATACTTACAGTTTATACACGTTTAAAATACCATCATGTGGATTAGGAGAGAAAACATGAATTGTTTATACTCGTGCCAAACATAGTGAACAAAATTTTAGAAAAAAGTATTCTCATTATTTTTGCCAGTTATCTCTTTGTCATTATTTTTTGTGCAAGAAACGGTGAGTTTATGCATAGTGCTTGGTTTTCGTTTATCATTAAGACTTATAGCCGATACACATTGACTGCGACAAGCTACGAACGCCAATTGTCAAAAGATAGAACGCCAATTGTCAAAAGATAGAACGCATCTTTTCTTATGTAGATGTATTTTTTTAAGACAACACGACAAAAGAGTTCACGACGACAAAAGCGAGCATAGCAAAATTTGTTTATGTTTTGTATGAAATAAAGATTGTCCATGTTGCTTTCATTATAATCAAGTCGTCGAGAATACTGCAACCGACGGCAAGTCTTCATTTTGTCGATGGACGCCTGTTTCCGTCAATGTGTATCGGCTATTATAAGTGATTTCTGTTCATATGCAGTGAAAAAAAATTTTCGAATACTTTCTCAAAATGTCCAAGAATTTATAATGTGGGTCTTCACATTTCTTCCATTGTGGGACCCACTGAGCGTGCATGCAACATACTGAAGACCAGTTTTTACCTGTATTTGAAAAAGAGGAACGTGAAATTTGGTGATATTTCGCAAGGTTGAAATTTTTTATCAATAATTGTTATGTAATAGTATTAATTTAATTGTTATTTTAAGGTATTTTCGACAAAAAATGAAGGTGCGCTGTTGTCGACTACACCGCAAATTGTTTTAAGCCTTATTTGAGTTTCAGCATAACTAAACTGCGGCCAATCAATATGGCCGATCAATATGGCCAATCGGCCAATCAATATGCAAAAAAAAATTAAAATTGAATGTAAAGCTGGAATCAAGAAAAAATTACAGGGTTTTACGGCTTTATGAAGCGCCACAGGGGCTTAACGTTGCAAGCACCTGAACACACTAGGTACTTAACTCAGGATAATTCAATCCATTGCAACAAGTGCCAAAGAGACCTTCACTTAATATGTGCTATCATGCGCCAAAGATTCCACTTGTCGAAATTATGACTCGGACTTAGACGTGAAATAAATTGAATCTGAAGAATAATGTGTTTTATATTCATGTTAAAGGTCACCAGAACAAAAAAAAATTCATAATTTGGGGGTTTCACTTCAATTCCTTTACAATTTCTGTAGATTTATTGAATGTTTGATAGAGTCCCACATCAGAAGACAACAATTTTTGAAATCAATTTCAAATTTGGATCAAATTGCCTTTCAGATTTAAAAAAAAAAAAATTAAATTTTCCAACAAAACTATAAACTCTATTAAGCAAATAGATAGTTATTTAGAATACCAATCCAATGATATATTTGGAACTCGAAAATATTTTCATTGTGGAAAATGATGATGAAAAAGAAAACCGGTCCCACTATAGACAACTCTCCCTTACTTATTCGACGAAGTCATAGTATTTACATTTGTTTTTTTTAACCTTTAAAAATCGCAGTTTTTCACCTTTTAATGCTAGTATCTAGAAAGCTGCAAACGGGATTTGCAATAAATAGATGTCAAATATTTGTTTCAGTTTGTTTTTAAGTGAAAAAATAATCAAAAACATCCTAAAATCAATGAAAATCAAATTCCCTCGAAAACGCGAGCCAATCTGAAAAAACTGAGTTAGGTAGAGCGAGGATGATTTGACGAAAGGAGGTGTTGTCATTTTTAAATATAACGGCAACCATGCTTCGTACAGAGCGCAAACAATTATTAGATCTGTTTCCGTACTCGATTCAAGTAACTTGAAGTTTCTTAAAAGCGTTATTTTACAAATTTTCGAAGCTCGAGAGAGAAGAATAACATGCCAATTGTTATTATAATTACATGAAGTTGGTACGTTAGTTAGTTAGTTAGTTAGTGGTTAAAGTATGATTTGACATTTACCAAGTAGGAGGATTTATCCAATATTAGGATCATCATACAATTTTCTTAGAGCTGTTAGCTATTGATATTTTTCTTGTTATTATTATTTTTATTATTATCATTTGTAGGCATAGTAATGTATACAAAAGAAAGAACCCTGAAAGTGTTCTTGATGAAGAACATCTTCAAAAAACACTACTCAACACTAAAAACAAGCTTATAGTACAAAAATATTCCAGTCACACTTAAAATAAATCTTTTCAATAAGATTTAAATTAAATATATATTTGTAGCTTCATTGAAATAAAATCCATGTTAAATCCTACTATATGCTGTAAAATACTCCTAACCCTCTGTCAAATCCTCTTCACAAGTAGGAAGATTTGACACTTTTCCTATTTCATCTGATTCACTTCTTCCCACAATAGACCAGCCGAATCGAAGAACTAGCAAAAAGTCAAGTGTTCTAAATGAAACAATAACTGGTGTCATCATGATGTAGACGTATTGAAGTACATGTTTATAAATTTTTAAGTGTTGTAACAGTCAACAATGTTGCAACGCTAAAAGTATATTCCAACTAATTAAAACTCTCTTATTACAAAGATATCTATGTTAATTTTGTATTAATCTTTTTTTAACTTAAAAAAAGTCTATAAACGCAATACTTAAATAAGCAATAAACTATAAATGCAAATGTATTTCGAAATACAGCTGTATATAGGGTTGGAAGTTGGATTTTTTTTTAAATATTGCCTGCTACCGATTCAAGATTTCTAAGCATTCCAGATAGCAAGCTAATCAGATAGCAATTAAAAGTTCTGTGCTATCTCGAAAGTACCTTTAGATTCGAATATCCTTCACACCGGAAACTGTGGGTAAAACCCAAAAATGGCATAGTGTTTGCTAAATTATAGCTAGTTTTAGTCTATATTTACTTTTTCTATAAGGCATATGTTGTTTTTCTTACAAAAATTGAAGCATTTTGAGATCGTGATTTTTTACTGTATTTCTCAAAAACCAACTTTATCCTTGCGGGAGAGGAAGAAATGCTTATTTTTTTCTAAAATTTTTTTGGAATTAAAGTTTTTTCCTAAATGACCTCTATGTTTATTATGTTGACTTTATATGATTTAAATACAAATTCTAAATGTTTGATAGTTTAAATCATACTTGATTTTAAATACAAATTCTAGTTGTTTGACAGTTTAAAATCGTTTATCGAGCTTAAGGTCAAAGTTAGAAACAATTAATTGTTCTAACGAATTTTTCTAAAGAAACAACAACAACAACAAAGTTTTTTCAATATGAAAGGAAAAAAAAAAAAAAACCACTAGCAAATTGATTTTATTGTACAATTTCTGCGTGCTAAACGCGTCATCAGAAATCTTTGTGATTGCCCGTGCAAGCGCGTAGACGCACTGCACCATCGGGGCGATGAGATTTTGAAGCTTCAATTTCTCATTTTTTTTCCCTTAATTTCATAATGCCACATTTGTTGTTGTATTTCTGTTTTACTTTAGTTTCTATGCCTATATTATATGTAGTCCAACAGCCTGCTGGAATTCTGCACTAACAAAGCATGTTTACTGAAGTTGTTTTTAGAATTTTTGCTGATTTTGTTTTTCAGCTGTTTCCGTTTGGTCGAGCTCTACCATTTGATTAAAGTTTTTTCCTAAATGACCTCTATGTTTATTATGTTGACTTTATATGATTTAAATACAAATTCTAAATGTTTGATAGTTTAAATCATACTTGATTTTAAATACAAATTCTAGTTGTTTGACAGTTTAAAATCGTTTATCGAGCTTAAGGTCAAAGTTAGAAACAATTAATTGTTCTAACGAATTTTTCTAAAGAAACAACAACAACAACAAAGTTTTTTCAATATGAAAGGAAAAAAAAAACCACTAGCAAATTGATTTTATTGTACAATTTCTGCGTGCTAAACGCGTCATCAGAAATCTTTGTGATTGCCCGTGCAAGCGCGTAGACGCACTGCACCATCGGGGCGATGAGATTTTGAAGCTTCAATTTCTCATTTTTTTTTCCCTTAATTTCATAATGCCACATTTGTTGTTGTATTTCTGTTTTACTTTAGTTTCTATGCCTATATTATATGTAGTCCAACAGCCTGCTGGAATTCTGCACTAACAAAGCATGTTTACTGAAGTTGTTTTTAGAATTTTTGCTGATTTTGTTTTTCAGCTGTTTCCGTTTGGTCGAGCTCTACCATTTGATTAAAGTTTTTTCCTAAATGACCTCTATGTTTATTATGTTGACTTTATATGATTTAAATACAAATTCTAAATGTTTGATAGTTTAAATCATACTTGATTTTAAATACAAATTCTAGTTGTTTGACAGTTTAAAATCGTTTATCGAGCTTAAGGTCAAAGTTAGAAACAATTAATTGTTCTAACGAATTTTTCTAAAGAAACAACAACAACAACAAAGTTTTTTCAATATGAAAGGAAAAAAAAAACCACTAGCAAATTGATTTTATTGTACAATTTCTGCGTGCTAAACGCGTCATCAGAAATCTTTGTGATTGCCCGTGCAAGCGCGTAGACGCACTGCACCATCGGGGCGATGAGATTTTGAAGCTTCAATTTCTCATTTTTTTTTTCCCTTAATTTCATAATGCCACATTTGTTGTTGTATTTCTGTTTTACTTTAGTTTCTATGCCTATATTATATGTAGTCCAACAGCCTGCTGGAATTCTGCACTAACAAAGCATGTTTACTGAAGTTGTTTTTAGAATTTTTGCTGATTTTGTTTTTCAGCTGTTTCCGTTTGGTCGAGCTCTACCATTTGATTAAAGTTTTTTCCTAAATGACCTCTATGTTTATTATGTTGACTTTATATGATTTAAATACAAATTCTAAATGTTTGATAGTTTAAATCATACTTGATTTTAAATACAAATTCTAGTTGTTTGACAGTTTAAAATCGTTTATCGAGCTTAAGGTCAAAGTTAGAAACAATTAATTGTTCTAACGAATTTTTCTAAAGAAACAACAACAACAACAAAGTTTTTTCAATATGAAAGGAAAAAAAAACCACTAGCAAATTGATTTTATTGTACAATTTCTGCGTGCTAAACGCGTCATCAGAAATCTTTGTGATTGCCCGTGCAAGCGCGTAGACGCACTGCACCATCGGGGCGATGAGATTTTGAAGCTTCAATTTCTCATTTTTTTTTCCCTTAATTTCATAATGCCACATTTGTTGTTGTATTTCTGTTTTACTTTAGTTTCTATGCCTATATTATATGTAGTCCAACAGCCTGCTGGAATTCTGCACTAACAAAGCATGTTTACTGAAGTTGTTTTTAGAATTTTTGCTGATTTTGTTTTTCAGCTGTTTCCGTTTGGTCGAGCTCTACCATTTGATTAAAGTTTTTTCCTAAATGACCTCTATGTTTATTATGTTGACTTTATATGATTTAAATACAAATTCTAAATGTTTGATAGTTTAAATCATACTTGATTTTAAATACAAATTCTAGTTGTTTGACAGTTTAAAATCGTTTATCGAGCTTAAGGTCAAAGTTAGAAACAATTAATTGTTCTAACGAATTTTTCTAAAGAAACAACAACAACAACAAAGTTTTTTCAATATGAAAGGAAAAAAAAAACCACTAGCAAATTGATTTTATTGTACAATTTCTGCGTGCTAAACGCGTCATCAGAAATCTTTGTGATTGCCCGTGCAAGCGCGTAGACGCACTGCACCATCGGGGCGATGAGATTTTGAAGCTTCAATTTCTCATTTTTTTTTTTTCCCTTAATTTCATAATGCCACATTTGTTGTTGTATTTCTGTTTTACTTTAGTTTCTATGCCTATATTATATGTAGTCCAACAGCCTGCTGGAATTCTGCACTAACAAAGCATGTTTACTGAAGTTGTTTTTAGAATTTTTGCTGATTTTGTTTTTCAGCTGTTTCCGTTTGGTCGAGCTCTACCATTTGATTAAAGTTTTTTCCTAAATGACCTCTATGTTTATTATGTTGACTTTATATGATTTAAATACAAATTCTAAATGTTTGATAGTTTAAATCATACTTGATTTTAAATACAAATTCTAGTTGTTTGACAGTTTAAAATCGTTTATCGAGCTTAAGGTCAAAGTTAGAAACAATTAATTGTTCTAACGAATTTTTCTAAAGAAACAACAACAACAACAAAGTTTTTTCAATATGAAAGGAAAAAAAAAAAAAAAAACCACTAGCAAATTGTACAATAAAATCAATTTGCTAGTGGTTTTTTTTTCCTTTCATATTGAAAAAACTTTGTTGTTGTTGTTGTTTCTTTAGAAAAATTCGTTAGAACAATTAATTGTTTCTAACTTTGACCTTAAGCTCGATAAACGATTTTAAACTGTCAAACAACTAGAATTTGTATTTAAAATCAAGTATGATTTAAACTATCAAACATTTAGAATTTGTATTTAAATCATATAAAGTCAACATAATAAACATAGAGGTCATTTAGGAAAAAACTTTAATCAAATGGTAGAGCTCGACCAAACGGAAACAGCTGAAAAACAAAATCAGCAAAAATTCTAAAAACAACTTCAGTAAACATGCTTTGTTAGTGCAGAATTCCAGCAGGCTGTTGGACTACATATAATATAGGCATAGAAACTAAAGTAAAACAGAAATACAACAACAAATGTGGCATTATGAAATTAAGGGAAAAAAAATGAGAAATTGAAGCTTCAAAATCTCATCGCCCCGATGGTGCAGTGCGTCTACGCGCTTGCACGGGCAATCACAAAGATTTCTGATGACGCGTTTAGCACGCAGAAATTGTACAATAAAATCAATTTGCTAGTGGTTTTTTTTTCCTTTCATATTGAAAAAACTTTGTTGTTGTTGTTGTTTCTTTAGAAAAATTCGTTAGAACAATTAATTGTTTCTAACTTTGACCTTAAGCTCGATAAACGATTTTAAACTGTCAAACAACTAGAATTTGTATTTAAAATCAAGTATGATTTAAACTATCAAACATTTAGAATTTGTATTTAAATCATATAAAGTCAACATAATAAACATAGAGGTCATTTAGGAAAAAACTTTAATCAAATGGTAGAGCTCGACCAAACGGAAACAGCTGAAAAACAAAATCAGCAAAAATTCTAAAAACAACTTCAGTAAACATGCTTTGTTAGTGCAGAATTCCAGCAGGCTGTTGGACTACATATAATATAGGCATAGAAACTAAAGTAAAACAGAAATACAACAACAAATGTGGCATTATGAAATTAAGGGAAAAAAATGAGAAATTGAAGCTTCAAAATCTCATCGCCCCGATGGTGCAGTGCGTCTACGCGCTTGCACGGGCAATCACAAAGATTTCTGATGACGCGTTTAGCACGCAGAAATTGTACAATAAAATCAATTTGCTAGTGGTTTTTTTTCCTTTCATATTGAAAAAACTTTGTTGTTGTTGTTGTTTCTTTAGAAAAATTCGTTAGAACAATTAATTGTTTCTAACTTTGACCTTAAGCTCGATAAACGATTTTAAACTGTCAAACAACTAGAATTTGTATTTAAAATCAAGTATGATTTAAACTATCAAACATTTAGAATTTGTATTTAAATCATATAAAGTCAACATAATAAACATAGAGGTCATTTAGGAAAAAACTTTAATCAAATGGTAGAGCTCGACCAAACGGAAACAGCTGAAAAACAAAATCAGCAAAAATTCTAAAAACAACTTCAGTAAACATGCTTTGTTAGTGCAGAATTCCAGCAGGCTGTTGGACTACATATAATATAGGCATAGAAACTAAAGTAAAACAGAAATACAACAACAAATGTGGCATTATGAAATTAAGGGAAAAAAAATGAGAAATTGAAGCTTCAAAATCTCATCGCCCCGATGGTGCAGTGCGTCTACGCGCTTGCACGGGCAATCACAAAGATTTCTGATGACGCGTTTAGCACGCAGAAATTGTACAATAAAATCAATTTGCTAGTGGTTTTTTTTTTTCCTTTCATATTGAAAAAACTTTGTTGTTGTTGTTGTTTCTTTAGAAAAATTCGTTAGAACAATTAATTGTTTCTAACTTTGACCTTAAGCTCGATAAACGATTTTAAACTGTCAAACAACTAGAATTTGTATTTAAAATCAAGTATGATTTAAACTATCAAACATTTAGAATTTGTATTTAAATCATATAAAGTCAACATAATAAACATAGAGGTCATTTAGGAAAAAACTTTAATCAAATGGTAGAGCTCGACCAAACGGAAACAGCTGAAAAACAAAATCAGCAAAAATTCTAAAAACAACTTCAGTAAACATGCTTTGTTAGTGCAGAATTCCAGCAGGCTGTTGGACTACATATAATATAGGCATAGAAACTAAAGTAAAACAGAAATACAACAACAAATGTGGCATTATGAAATTAAGGGAAAAAAAATGAGAAATTGAAGCTTCAAAATCTCATCGCCCCGATGGTGCAGTGCGTCTACGCGCTTGCACGGGCAATCACAAAGATTTCTGATGACGCGTTTAGCACGCAGAAATTGTACAATAAAATCAATTTGCTAGTGGTTTTTTTTTTTTCCTTTCATATTGAAAAAACTTTGTTGTTGTTGTTGTTTCTTTAGAAAAATTCGTTAGAACAATTAATTGTTTCTAACTTTGACCTTAAGCTCGATAAACGATTTTAAACTGTCAAACAACTAGAATTTGTATTTAAAATCAAGTATGATTTAAACTATCAAACATTTAGAATTTGTATTTAAATCATATAAAGTCAACATAATAAACATAGAGGTCATTTAGGAAAAAACTTTAATCAAATGGTAGAGCTCGACCAAACGGAAACAGCTGAAAAACAAAATCAGCAAAAATTCTAAAAACAACTTCAGTAAACATGCTTTGTTAGTGCAGAATTCCAGCAGGCTGTTGGACTACATATAATATAGGCATAGAAACTAAAGTAAAACAGAAATACAACAACAAATGTGGCATTATGAAATTAAGGGAAAAAAAATGAGAAATTGAAGCTTCAAAATCTCATCGCCCCGATGGTGCAGTGCGTCTACGCGCTTGCACGGGCAATCACAAAGATTTCTGATGACGCGTTTAGCACGCAGAAATTGTACAATAAAATCAATTTGCTAGTGGTTTTTTTTTCCTTTCATATTGAAAAAACTTTGTTGTTGTTGTTGTTTCTTTAGAAAAATTCGTTAGAACAATTAATTGTTTCTAACTTTGACCTTAAGCTCGATAAACGATTTTAAACTGTCAAACAACTAGAATTTGTATTTAAAATCAAGTATGATTTAAACTATCAAACATTTAGAATTTGTATTTAAATCATATAAAGTCAACATAATAAACATAGAGGTCATTTAGGAAAAAACTTTAATCAAATGGTAGAGCTCGACCAAACGGAAACAGCTGAAAAACAAAATCAGCAAAAATTCTAAAAACAACTTCAGTAAACATGCTTTGTTAGTGCAGAATTCCAGCAGGCTGTTGGACTACATATAATATAGGCATAGAAACTAAAGTAAAACAGAAATACAACAACAAATGTGGCATTATGAAATTAAGGGAAAAAAAATGAGAAATTGAAGCTTCAAAATCTCATCGCCCCGATGGTGCAGTGCGTCTACGCGCTTGCACGGGCAATCACAAAGATTTCTGATGACGCGTTTAGCACGCAGAAATTGTACAATAAAATCAATTTGCTAGTGGTTTTTTTTTCCTTTCATATTGAAAAAACTTTGTTGTTGTTGTTGTTTCTTTAGAAAAATTCGTTAGAACAATTAATTGTTTCTAACTTTGACCTTAAGCTCGATAAACGATTTTAAACTGTCAAACAACTAGAATTTGTATTTAAAATCAAGTATGATTTAAACTATCAAACATTTAGAATTTGTATTTAAATCATATAAAGTCAACATAATAAACATAGAGGTCATTTAGGAAAAAACTTTAATCAAATGGTAGAGCTCGACCAAACGGAAACAGCTGAAAAACAAAATCAGCAAAAATTCTAAAAACAACTTCAGTAAACATGCTTTGTTAGTGCAGAATTCCAGCAGGCTGTTGGACTACATATAATATAGGCATAGAAACTAAAGTAAAACAGAAATACAACAACAAATGTGGCATTATGAAATTAAGGGAAAAAAAATGAGAAATTGAAGCTTCAAAATCTCATCGCCCCGATGGTGCAGTGCGTCTACGCGCTTGCACGGGCAATCACAAAGATTTCTGATGACGCGTTTAGCACGCAGAAATTGTACAATAAAATCAATTTGCTAGTGGTTTTTTTTTCCTTTCATATTGAAAAAACTTTGTTGTTGTTGTTGTTTCTTTAGAAAAATTCGTTAGAACAATTAATTGTTTCTAACTTTGACCTTAAGCTCGATAAACGATTTTAAACTGTCAAACAACTAGAATTTGTATTTAAAATCAAGTATGATTTAAACTATCAAACATTTAGAATTTGTATTTAAATCATATAAAGTCAACATTTTTTTGGAATATCTTGAACATCCAATGGAACTTTTGAGACCTCTTAGAATGTGAAATTCTTAAAAAAATTGTAATTCGATACTCCCTAATGTGCACATTAAAAAAGTGACACCATTAACAAAAAATTTAATTGAAACACGATATCACAAACTTCTTCCTTTACCACAAATTATTTATTTTTGATATCAAATTCGACATCAGCGACCCCAAAAATTATAGAAATCGGGTAATATTTTGAATTTTTGCCCGCCATATTGGATGGTTAAAACAATTTGGTAGTCACATTTGGAATATAAATGATTTGCAAATCAAATAATTAAAGAATAATATCCGCTATCGAATTTTTAGTGTTGTGTTAACCCTTAAATACCCAGTGTATCTTTTTGGATAAAACCAAGAAAATTAATATATTCGTTTAAGATATCGCAAAAATTTAAAAACTGGATAAACAGTTTCACTCAGAAAATTGCAACTAACTAACAAAACATAAATTTTTTGCAAAACTATTTAAGATTTTTCTAAATGACATTGTTATTTATTATATTGATTTTATATGATTTAAATACAAATCTTAAATGTTTGATAGTCTAAATCATACTTGATTTTAAATACAAATTCTAGTTGTTTGATAGTTTTTTAAAATTGTTTATTGAGCTTAAGGTCAAAGTTAGAACAATTAATTGTTCTAACGAATCTTTCCAAAGAAACAACAACAACAACAACGTATTTTCAATATGAAAGGGAAAAAATCACTAGCTGATTTGAAAGTCACAGTTTTTGCATAACTTTATCAGTTTAGAAGATATGGACCTCCAAAGTCAAAAAATAATTTTTTTAATTTTTGCGAATAGCTTACTTTTTGACATCAATTATCTCTAAAACAATCAACGTTTTTAGAGTTGAAAAAATTATTTATAGTGTAAAAATGTGTGTTTAGCCGATATACAATTTGCATTTAATCAAATTGTTTGCGTCAAAAGTTATGCTGCTTTTAATGGTTGTAGCTATCTTAAAAAATACGCTGAGCATTCAGCTTTCCTTGATTTGCTTTGCGCTTACTAGCAAGATAAGAGTTTTGCCATTTTCATTAGAATTTCGTGCGCGAAAAGCAGTAGTCTATGATGACTATGATGAATTATGACCGCGGAACTAATAAAGAATTTACCACAAACTTTCACGGAATAATAGTTACTTCACTGTCGTGGAAGGATAATCGAGTGGTAAATCTTGTTTCGACATAATTGGGTGCAAAGCCCATGGAAGGTGAACTGTCAAGTGTTCCTTTGATTGTTAAGAGGTTTGATAAGAAAGAAAAGTCCTTAAAGGCCATTCCTTGTCCACAAATCATAAAGGACTACAACAACCATATGGGTGGTGTTGACAGTATGGATAGCTTCATGGGACGAAACAAAATAAGAATGAAAAGTCGAAAATAGACAATGAAGCTTTTTCATCATTTGCTAGATATTACTTGTGTCAATGCTTAGATTCTGTATGAAAGGATCAACAAGAAGATGCTACAAGCATCTTCGGCTTATTGATTTCAAAATTGAAGTCGCGGACGTGCTGTTTTCGTTCTGTTCGACAAAACCCACTAATGGACGAGGACGACCGAGAGATAAGCACCTTGTTCAGTAAAAAAGGATGAGGCCCAATAACAATACCCCACCACCTAAGGATTTAAGTATGGTTAACATGAATCACTGGCTAGCGAAGTATAAAAAAAACATATGCAAGTTTCCATTTTTCTCCGGACAAACAACGATAAAATTTATCAAGTGCAATGTAAATTTATGCATAATGATAAAAATTGTTTTCTTAATTTCCATAAATCGCAAAAATTTTTTTTTATTTTGAAATAACTATTTATGAACTGAATAGTATATTTAGGGTTGAATGTTTATGTACTAATGTAAAAAACTTAAATATATACTATACGAATTAAAGCTGAACAGAATTTTTAAAAGTATTAATTTGTGTTACTTTTGAATTATAAATGATGAAATAAAACTAAATCTAAAAAAAAATGGTTGAATTATTTTTACTCCAAGATAAGCTACAATCATGGTATACGTCGGAGTGCCCAGTGTATCTTTTTGGATAAAAACATTTGTTTTCTTTAATAACTATTAAGCAAAAAACTTTTCGAACAAAATGAAAACAGGTTCGTGTTCGGGGAATCATTTAACAACATATATATTTTGACAAATCGGCGAACCTGAGCATTTAATGGTTAAATTTTTTGTGAAAATTATAGACATAAATTTTTTCGTCAATCGTCCTCGCTCTAACCTACGCAGTTACATTTGCCACCCTCCAATTTTTATAAATGACTCCTATATTTGGAGAAAAAAAATTAGTGTGATGCTATGTTATTTATTAAATGTTAAGAAAAATAGGACAATTTCTTTTTTTCTTAAATCATGAACTTTTCTTCACAGTCAAAATAAAAACTTTTCTTGTGTTAGATAAGATTATTAGTAATCTCAGCTAAAAATTAAAAGTAAAAATTTGGCATAAAAGCAGGTATGGAGAAAGTTAACAAAAAAAATGCATATTAATTTATTCAAATTTAAACATTTTTAAATTGATACGAATGCAGAAAATTTACATTGGAAATTTTGCGAACTACAAATAAAAAATTAGTTGTATAAACACAATAAAAAGGTACAGTTTAAAGAAATATATAAGTATTTAAAAGTGATTTTGAGTACTTTTCACAAAAACATATTTGAAATGTTGTATAAAGGGTACTTCAGAAGACAGTTTTAATCATGCTCTTGTTTTGTAAAATTTTTTTGTTTTAAAACCTATTTATATGCAAAATGAATATATTTAAAATAAAATAATTAAGTCCGAAAAAACTTCATTAATAATTCGACTCTAGAGATAAAAAAAAAACACACAAAAAAAACCTAATTATTCATAACTCACAGCTGGCATAAGACTTGCTGGTGTCGGTGCGACTTGACAAACCACAGTTAAAGATATACAGATACTTTGAATAAATCTCATGAATTGCTTAATTTAAATGTAGTGCCTCGCTGTCTGTGCTTGTTTTGGCTGTTGTTGTTTTTCTGTTTTAGCATAATTAATGCAAGCGCTGCTTTTGAATGCGCCGTTACGCATTAAAAATATCTTACGATTTTCAAAGGGATCTTACAGTTTAAAATAAATTTACTTCAATTTTATGAGTTTTATTTTGACACCAACGGCCATATTTCAATGTGTTATAAACATCAAAAATGTACAGTTAACACGTTTTGTATTTTATTAAAAAAAAAGACACAAAAATTGTTTGGAAGCTTATGTGGCTATCCCCGAACTTATTCATCTGAAATTTAGATTGGTGTAAAAAACCTTTTTAAATACTTCGATAAATCAAAAAGAAACAGACACAGCAACAAAAATGAGGGGGTGGGGGAAAACGATGAACAACAAAATCGCTGACACTTTGTTTTATTTAGGTGTGGCAATAAATTAATTTAAGCTTTATGGCCATTTTGGTTTTTTTTGCTGGCGTTTTTGTTTCATTTCAATGCTAAGATAAGCACTTGACAGTGATAAACCAGCAACAACAAAAACTACAACTAAAACAAGAGCCGAAGCACAGCCATGTATACCATTTCAATGTCACTCGCGTGCATGACATTTATATGGTGCCCCTCCCTCCCCCCCTACACCTATAGCAAACTCTGCGGCACTCCATTTGCAACACTTCCCAGAATTTTAGCAGCCATTTTGAATGGCATGTCATGCTCGAAAGTGTCAAAAATATTTATTTCCATGGAAAAACCGCTTGCGACTCATGATGTAGCGCTTCACTGATGATGCATGTTAACCACATGGTCCACAATCTACTATGGCTGTCACGTAAGCGTAGTTCATAAAGGATTCATGAAAGCTTCGAGCAGTCCTCAAAAAAATATTTTTCAGTTATTTTGCAGCAATATCAAAGAAAAAGAGAATTAGAGAAACAATTTTTTCAGTTATTTTGCAGCAATATCAAAGAAATAGAGCACAGCTGATGAAGTGTTGAAGGAGCTTAAATGTGCAAAATAGAAGAAGATTTAATAAATGCTCCTTTCAGCAATTTCAATTCTCTTTAGTTATAGCACATTACATTTCACTTGAATGTTTTTTCTGTTGTCAATAACAGTTCCATAAAGTTGTGTACCATTATGTTTCATAATCTTCTTTTGTTTTTCGGTTTGTTCTTTTTGTTAACGATTACTTTTACTTTTTAGGTATCCACATTATTTTTCTTGCTACGAAGAAATTTTTTAGGATATATTTTCTATGACTTTCTTTTATTGTTTGGTTTCTTTTTTTTTAAAAGATTCATAACAAATGTTCTAATATATGTATTAATAACAAAAATTAACGATTTTCACAATCTTTCTGTCACAAACAATTCCAACAATATTTTAGCTCTTTATATTATATATCGGTTGTAGACCTTTCGGTGCCGCCATTTATTCCAAACGGAAATCAATTTTCGTTTACCAAAAAACAACAAGAGGAAAATTTTGCCAAATATCTGCTATTTATGGGCTTATTTTTGTGCGCAAAGGTTTTTATTTTCAATGTTTTTCGGGAATATTTTATAAATTTTTCTTACGTGGCATTATATTTTTAAGCAGAAAGATGTGCTTGTTTAAGTTTTTGGTATTCTGCAAAATTCTTTACCCACCCAAGTTTTTACTCAAAGCAAAATTATTATTTTAACCACTTACTCCTAACTTTAGAGAATTGTAATGCTTTAAAGTGTTCCGTGTAAGCATTTTATATTGAAAAAAACAAATACGAGTATGTTTCTACACCGAAAAAAATATGCGGAATAAATCCAAGTTTGTTCGTGAGTTAAAAGAGTTTTTGAGAAGTTAATTACATTTTACCGCAGTAAAACTCAAAATTAATTGTATCAATATTTTTTTTGTTAATAGAAAATTTTTTCTGCTTGAAACAATTAATTTTCAAAGCTTGAATTAAATTTCAATCAGTTTTAAATTAATTCTGCATCGTCTCCGAACATTTGCTCTTTTAACTCCGTAAAAACTTATTGCAACCATCTACGAAGATCATATTTTGTATTTTAAAGCTGAAACGGAGTTATGTTGCACCATGATAAACAAGGCCCGTTTTTATTATTACGAGTTATATGTTTTCGTATATCTTTGTTGAAGTGATTTCTTAAGTGACGATTTGATATTTAAAAATTTTCGAGTCTCGTCACGAAAATATTTCTTGTGTTTAGAACAAATGTTGAGGGGGAAAATTTATTAGGACCATCTGATATATTTGACCCCTAGACATTTTTTTCGTTTGTGTTTTTAGTATGGGGAACCCCAGAAGAGTGGCAGATAAAGTGTAAGTGTGTTTAAAAAAAAATGTTGAGTGGAAAATCTTATTAGGACCATTGGGACCTTAGAGACATTGATTTTTTTATAAGAAATCTAATAGACACTTTATAAGCCAATTATTCGAAGTTATTTTCAATTTATTTTGTATAAAAAAAAAATGTGCAGCTTTTTAAAAATAACAAACTGCTTAAAATTATAAATCTAAATATAGTTTCAATAGTACAAGTATAAAGCCAGTTTACATAGTACTAGCATGCAACTGGTATACAAAGTTACTAGAATTGAACTGTCTAAAATATTAGTAATATCAAACTGGTCAACATAAAACTAGTATATAACTAGTTTAAAGTATACTAACACAAAGGTGGCTCAAATCATACCAGTAAAAAGAATAGTTTTGATTATACTAGTAGTTTACTGGTTTAAAAGTTACTACTAACACAACATGTTCAAATTATGACAGTAAAAATACTACCTCAATTCATATCGAGAATAGGACAATTGCCTTTGACATCAACACAGGAAAATAACCAGTTTGCACAATGTAAAAAGCATTTGATCTGAACTAGTACTGGTATTTTTTGACCTAGTATATTTACTAGTGTTTTAACTAGTTGGCTGCAATGTTACTGAAATGTTACTGCAAATACTTTGTGTTTGGAGAACAAAATAAGCGCTGGTTTTTTATGCAGTAGTTGGGCTTTATGCCTTTGTTTCTTTGCTTGTAAATAAACCTACTTACTATTGCATACCAGAAGTTGAAAAGAGCCTTCACTGGTTATACCCCTGTTCCACACAGAAAGTTTTCTTGCTAGCAAGTCTGCGGTACAGACAAGTCTGTACTGGCAAGTTTTTCTTCTATGCTGCTCTTTGTTTGATGCCGTGCTCTTCTTTCCTATGTATTTTCGACTTACTGGCAAAAAAACATGCCGTGTGGAAAAGGAGTATTATGAAATGAAAAACTTAAGCAACCAGTATGAAGTATTACGACACGCTCATACACAGTTGGCTTCAATGTTGCAAGTATGTTCGAGACAACAATCGCAGCGCTTGCGTTGTGCGGCCATACTAGCACTGTATTTGTTGTGAGTAGATTGCAAGTAGGAAAAATGCCATCGCTTGCAGATCTCTGGTAATATACTTCCATTAAAATAAAAATCTTTGTAAAAAGATCATTATATAAATAAAAGAAAGGGTATGTATGTATAAATGTTCCTCAAACAAATCTTTATCAATCGATATTGGCACAGCTATCAACAGAAACTTAGCGGCGGTAACTATATAATAAAGTTTTGTAACGCCCACTTTTACCGCATACCAATCAATATATGTTACAAATATTTTCTTACTTAAAGTAATATTAAGGCAATGAGTTTTATTTATTTATTAAGCAGTATTTATCTCATAATATTTACACCTTAACAATATGTTTAAAAAAATAAATGTTTCATAATTGGCACATTGAAAATAAAAAAACACAAATTATCATCTGAGATTCAAATTTGTAGTCATGGTTAAATATCAAAATTAAATAATGAAAAATATATCTTAAATGCAAATTTTTTTCTGATTCCAAATAATAGGCTTTCACTAACGGTGTAAAAAAGCTTATTTTATATAGTTTATCATGTTGAAAGGTAAAACAACTCAATTAAAGAAAACTGTGACGAATATACCCTAAAGTATCCACAGCCAAAGGAAAGACATTAAACTGAAAATGTGTGAAAATCCTTTGTTTTTTATGATTAACTGTAAACGGAACGCAATTGTGATTAACCGTAAACGAGTAGTAAACGCTTTTTAACTCTTCTCTACTGAACATACGGTGCCGTACAGACAAAGTCCATTAAAAGAACATTCGGTGAAAAGTGAAATTAACAGGTAGTAAAATCAACCAAACAGCAGCAAAAGCGAACGGCTGCTCGACTGCTTGAACGAACAGTTAGTCAAACAAAAAAAAAATTTACTCAAAAATAGGTCGCAGAATAGGTCATAAAATCAAGAAACAGTTGGGTAGAGAGTCAAAACAGGACATCATATAAAAGCAGCAACAACAGAAATAGCAGAAGTTGTGTAACTGTGTCATTGAAAAGAATGACACTCGGTACCTACACACTTCCACATCCTTTCGTACAATTAAGTGGCATGTCATAAATTCCATACTCTTACAATAACAAAAAAAAAATGACAGCAACAAAAAGTATTTAACACATTTTGAAGCAATACCAGATCCATTTAAAATATTTAGTGAGAAAAGTTTTAACGAGTTGTTCAAGTTTTTTAACTAATGCAAACATTTTAAAAAAAATAAAAAATATTAATTAAAATATATAGCTAAACCACTATTTTTTTGTGCTTACAATAATCAAAACTTAATTTTCGAAAATCGTACAGAAGTTAAAAATGGGTTAAAAATGGGTTAAAAAAGAAAAGCAACGACCCAGGGCGGATTTAGGAAGGAAATATGAGCCCTAATCGCTAAAAATGTATTTTGGAAAAAAGGAAATTTTTAACAAGTGTGCTGTAAATACTGTGCTTTTTTACTTATATATTATAATAAAAATTTGGAACAAGTGTGCTGTAAATACTGTGCGTTTTTACTTAAATATTAAAATAAAAATTTGGAACAAGTGTGCTGTAGGTACTGTGCTTTTTTACTTAAATATTAAAATAAAAATATTCTTCTCGTTTTCGGACAAAAGCATCATATTCATAAATTCGATCCCGCTAAAAACATTTATATTATCGAAGTATTTCAAGACGTCAAAATTTTATTTGAATGGCTAATTGCTTCGTTTTTCAGCATCAAATTGAGCTTAAGAGTTATCGGAAAGTACTAATATGATTTATTTTTTTTTTTTTTAAATTGACACAATAGTTTTAACTCATTAACATATTTAGATTATCTTTACCTTTAGACATTCTTACATCTAAACTTATAATTGCGTTTTTTTAATTTTAAATATGAAGGGAAAGGGTTTTCTTTACCTGTCGACACATTTTGTCGAGAAAAACAATATAGTTTTAGCGAAAATAGTTTCAGCGAACTGAAGAGGAAATGTAGCGATTTCAGAAACAGGCTGTCTAGTCTGCTGTGTGAATGACTCTATACCGAGTTGTTGTTGTTGCCTTCTTTATACTTACTAGATATTCACAATTAATATCATGAAAAAAGTTAAAGAGAATAGATCGCAACGAATTATCAAAAGAAAATATTTTCAATTAAAGTACATAATTAATTTTATTTTTATTTTTTTTTTAATTTTTAATTGCTTATTAAGCACAAAATTATTTTTCCATCGAAATCTGTTGAAAAATGGGAAAACTGCAAAATTTTTATTACTACTTTTTTAAATGTGTTTTACTGGAAAAAATGAGTTTTTGACGACTTTTGGATGCAAAAATTACATTTTCAAAAGTTAATGGTAATCAAATTTTACCCCATAATATTTAAACTTTAAGAACGCATTTTACCCTTAATCCATTTTGTACAAGGCTACATAAATGTTTTAATTTCTTAATGAAATTTTCATGGCTAGTTAGAAATAGGTTAATTTTTTGACTTTTTTTTATACCCTTGATTTTCCAGAAAATTGCAAGTTGAGATCTCGACCGCTGGGATAAATACAGCAATAAATTTTCTCTGAGTAGAATAATATGAAATATAATAAAATAAATTTTCAGAAAAGTTTATTATGAAAACGGATTATTAAGATAAGTAAATACGAAAACTTTTTAAAAGTAATTCGCTACAGGTAAGAAAAAAATTACTAAAAAGCCATTGAGATAATAATTTTATTAAAGTTCATTTATTAAATATAAAGCGTGGTTTTCATCCGATTTTGCTAATTTTTAACTTGGTCTTTATTTTTTAATGAAAAGCTGGTCTTTATGTTTATAGAATTTCGTGACAATAGCTCCAAAATCACGGCTGTTATCGTGATCACGGACGGACAGACGAACATGGCTAAATTGACTCAGGAGATGATGCTGATGAAGAATATATATACATTTCTATTACTGCTACGAATATATTTACTTTTCTATTACCTACCAGAGTTACAAACGGAGTGATAAAGTTAATATATCCCTTACGCAGTATGCGTCGGGTATAAATATATTAGAAAAGGTTTTTTATCCTAGCGGTCAAGATCTCGACCAGCCATCTTCCACGCTTATTGGCAATCAATTGGAATAGCTGTAATAAAGTAGTTTCTGCATATTAAATTTATTTGAACTTTAGGCTATTTGAATCAATAACACTTTTTTACTTATTTTTATATATATATATAATATTAGTTACAATACTCGTAACTTTAAAAATAGGCTATTTTTGAACTATTTTTGTGCTTCCCATGTGAGACTTTAAAAAGGTGCAAGAGGAAATTTAAGTGTGCAGTCGGTAAAGATAAAACACCAAACTAAATAAATCATTAAAAAATTTTTTAAATTCCAATACCTAATATTTTTTATTATTTTATGATAAACGACAAAAGTTTGTGGTCGAGATCTCGGCCGCTGGTACAAAATGGGTTAAAAGCTTCAAACAATTTTTATAATATTTTCCATTCCAATGGATTTTTTAACAAAATATTCTGAGGAATAGAAAAATGTATAAAGTTATTATATTGAATTTAATATTTTTAAAAATAAAATGTTATTTTAGAAATGGCAGAACGAACACTGAAGCTAACAAAGTCTTGTCACAAAACGAGAACGAAAAACAATAAATATTGCAAATTATATCAAACGATGGCAAAAACTTCCCAGACGAGAAATAAGCTTTTTTAAAGTAAAATCATTTTATTACTGTAGTAACGTATTTAGAATGTTAAAGTCGTAACATAACTAAATGTTGTAGTTTTCCCATTTGTTAACCAATTAAGAACAAAATAGGTTGCTTAACAGATATTTTTATATTTAATTCATTTTTATATTTTACGATTGAAAAACTTAATTGCGGAATTTTTAAAATTTTCGCAAAAAAATTATTAAATGTTTGTTTTCGCTCGACAAAAAATTTTATAGATTTAAAATTTGTTTGCCAATTTTGACGAATGCTACTCGTTAGAAAGTTAATTTTATGCTTAAAATGATAATGTCTTGAGTTAGGAACAGTTTTTTATTATGATATTTTTATTATTTAAAAAAAACAAACCTAGTTTTTTTCCAAATAAATGGTTTGGACAAACTTTGGGGGCTGGGCGCCTCACCTTCCCGTTATCCGATTCTTAAAATTTTTTCAGAACATGTTTTTATACATAAAGGAACATTTCTAGGGGTAGTTAGCTTTATAGCTTGAAGTTGAAAAATAAGCAACACCCTAATGTAGGGTCTATAATTAAAAACTATTTTAAAAATATTATATAACGTATTTTTTACTCCGTTATTAACTTAATTTTTTGGAATGACAAAGATTTTATTTGTATTTTTTTTTTTAAATCTACATATTTTACAAATTTTTCTGTTCATTTAATAATTTTTTTGGAATTTTTTCATATAAAAATTTCCATATAATATGATATGAAATGTGTTAGACTTTGGAGACCTGGGTTCGAGACCCAACTAGGAAAGAAAAAAATGTATTTTTTGATTTTTTTTTTAAATTTTGTTGTTTTTTTTTATTGATCTGATCATTTATAATTTTTTCTTAATATTTTTTAAAATGTTTTCATATAAAATAATATTAAAATACTCCTAACCTTTTAAATGTAGACCTTTCACAAGCACAGTAAAAATTCACAATTGCGACATAAAATATCCGTGTAAAACCGTGTTAGCAAATTTATATATTTTTTTTTTAATTTAAAACCAACAGTTAATAAAATTACTCAATTAAAGTCATTAATAGCTTTTTAAAATTTTTTTTATATGATTATCTCTACGAAAAATTTTTTTTTTTCAAATTTACTCCGATTTATGAATTTTCAAGTCCGAACTAGCGATGCCAACCCGAAGAGTGTAAAAATCTACAAATGCAACATAAAAAATCCGTGTAAGTCCATGTTTATCCGTGAAAAAATTTATATATATATTTTTTTTTAATTAAAACTAACAGCTTATTAAATTACTCAATTGAAGTCATTAACAGTTTTTAAAAAATTTTTTGTATATATAATTTTTTTTGTCAAAATTTGCATTAAAATTATATAAGTCATAAACAATGTAAAAAAACACTAAAAGTAATACTTTTTACCTATTTTTACTCTTAGTTTTGTTTGTCCTATAGCTAAAACTTAAAAACATAACTTTTATTCATTTTAAAGATACATTTGATTTCTTAAATAGGTAATCATTATGAATACAATAACATTGAAATCATTTTACAGGCACTTTAAGTTTGTTTTAACCAGAGTTCGCAAAAACTCTCAATTGATGAACAATTCACTTTGCTTTCCTCATTCGTGAAGAAAAAAAACTTGAGCGCTCTTATGTTAAATATTCAGAGCGATCAAAACTTTTTCTTTGCTATTTCATAGTATTGGTTCGTAGATTATGCTCCTCAAAAAAACTGAGTTGAACAACGCCTTCTCTTTGTTATTCATTAATTGTTTCTCGCTTGCGAGTTTTGGCAAAGATTAAGATTGGAATTTTGTGTTCGTTCATTTATTGTCTAAACCAGTGATTTTGTTAATTAAAAATAAATACGTGTTTTATGATGAACTATATTTTTTGCGTTTTTTATGAAATACTAGCTGAAACCCGGCGCGTTGCTGCCACTCTCCCTTGTCAAACGCCCATAAAATGTTATCAGTTAAACAGCATGTCTAAATTGAGGTCGAATACTGAATTCCGAGACTGTGAACTATATCTACCAAGCTATTCGATATAACAAATTTGGGTTGTATAGGAAGTGCCACGCCCTCTTGGTCACCGCTCATAGAATGCAATTAATTAAACTGCATGTGTACATGGAGGTCTATTACCGAATTCCAAAACTGTGCGACATATAACTACAAAACTATTCGATAGCACAAATTAGGGTTGTACCGGAGGTGCCACTTGCCTTTTACCTACGCCCACAAAATTTTACCAATGAAACTGCATGTGTAAATTGAGGCCGAATTCTGAATTCCGAGGCTGAGTTACCTATAACTCCAAAGCTATTCGATATCGCAAATTTGGGTTAAGTTGGAGTTGTCACGCCCCCCCCCCCCCGACAAACTCTACAAAATTTTATCAGTAAATCTGCATGCGTAAATTTTGGTCGAATACTGAATTCCGACGCTGTGCGACCTTGAACTCCAAAGCTATTCGACATCACAAATTTTCGTTGTATGGGAAGTGCCACTCCCCCTTGATCAACGCTCATAAAATGTAATCAATAAAACTGCATGTGTACATTGAGGCCCAATACTGAATTCAAAAACTGTGCGAGCTATAACCCCAAAGCTATTTGATATCTCTAATTTGGGTTAAATAGGAGGTTTCACGTCCCCTTGTCATACGCCCATAAAATGTAATTAATGAAACTGCATGTATAAATTGAGGTCGAGTACTGAATTCTGACGCTTTGCGACCTATAACTTCAATGATATTCGATATCGCAAATGTACGCTAAATGGGTGGTGACACGCCCCTCTTACCAATGATCATAAAATTAAATCAATGAAACTGCATGTGTACATTGAGGTCGAATACTGAATTCCGGCGTTGTGCGACCTATAACTCCAAAACTATTTGATAGCACAAAGTTGGGTTGTATGGGAAGTGCCACTCCCCTTTGCCCTACGCCGAAAAAATTTAAGTATTGAAAGTGCATGTATAAATTTAGGTCGAATACCGAATTCTTACGCTGTCAACCTATAACTTCAAAGAAATACGATATCGCAAATTTGGGTTGTAAGGGAGATGTCACGCCCCCATGTCCAAAGCCCATAAAATTTCATCACTGAAACGGTACGTCTAAATTGTAGTCGAATACCGAATTTCGAAGCTGTGCGACCCATAACTTTAAAGCTAGTCGATAACACAAATTTTTAATATATTTGTGGGAGGTAAAAGGGGGTGTGGCATTTCTTCTTAAAATGGACCAATAGTTTCGAAGTATTTTGATATTTTCTTAAAAGTAGGCGTAGATGAAGTGTAACACTGCCGTTTTTATTGAAGTTAATGATAGTTATCATACGAACTTATCTACCAAATTTTAACTTAATACGAAAAAACCGTCTAAAATATAGCATTTTTATTAATTTGTGAGTGCAGTTACGAACAAACCCATAGAAGGAACTATCCAATTTGGTTTTCAAGTTTTAAGCATCCGAACAAATCACGATTCATTTTTATATACACAGATATTGATTTGTGGGCGGTAAAAGTGGGCGTGAAAACATTTATGTATTGTGACTGTCTCTTGGACCACCTACACAGCAAGTTTCACAATAAAAATGTGTAGAACTCCGGAATTGCCATGACTTCGAAAAAGTGGGCGTATACATATTGCGACCATGCACATTTTTTGTACAGTTACTGACAGTAACCATCTGAACAAAATTACTAAATATTAGTTTTTTACGATCGAAACCGTCTGATATATATCCTTTATTTGGTTTGTGGTCGATAGCGCAATTTTGGCTTGTATGGGAGGTACCACGCCCCCTCGTCCAATCGTTACCAAACCTCACAGGAACACTCACTCTCCTCGGCAGACGTTGTTCTGCCACAGACCGCCTTACTGCCATATACGAAAATGTCAAGAAATGCCAAATATATTCACCATTTTCAGTATAGCTGCCGAAAGTAGCCATATGCACTAAATATCCAAATATAGCAATTTTGTTGTTTTGGAAGCGGTAAAAAAGTGTGCGGCAAAATATTTCCCTTGAACCATCTCGTAATCGAAATAAATGGACTGCCCAAATTTCAGCTCAATTTGGGTTAAGCCTGGCGCACTTTACTTCACTCGACGCTAATTCCCCGAAAAGTGAGTTTAACTGTGGGACTGGCCTTTTTTTTAGTGCACTTGCCGAGAGTAACCATATGAACTGAATTACAAAATTTTTGTCTAATACGACCCAAACCGTTGAAATAAAAGGTTTTTGTTTGGTTTGTGGGCAGTAAAAGGGGGGCGTGGATATAAATTTTTAGTACAGTTGCTGACAGTAACCGTACAAACTAAGCCAACATTTTAGCTCAATCGACCCAGTAGTCAATTTTAATGATTTCTCAAAAAGTGGGTGTGGCTATATAGCGATGACGCCCTTAGATACAGACTACGGTATCACATGTAAGCCTCATACGGCCAAAACTGCTTGAAATATAGCATTTTCACTGATTTGTGGGCGCAAAAAAGGGGCGTGGAAACCCATTTTTAGTACAGTTGTCGACAGTAACCGTACATACTAAATTACAAAATTTTAGCCTCATACGACCCAAACCGACTAAAATATATCATTTTTATTGATGTGGGGGCGGTAAAAGGGGGTGTGGCAATTTTATTCCTCAACCATCTCGTACCTGAAACAAATCGACTGCCAAAATTTCAGGTCAATCGGTTTAGTATTTATGGAGTCTATAGACATCACACAGCCAGACACACATCGTTTTGCTTTTTATGTATATAGATATTGATTTGTGGGCGGTATAAGTGGGCGTGAAAACATTTATATATAGTGACCGCCTCTTGGAGCACCTACACAGCAAGTTTCACTGTGATGCTTTGGAATTGCCATGATTTCGAAAAAGTGGGCGTATTTGTGTTACGACCACGCCCATTTTTTTAAAGTTACCGACAGTAACCATCTGAACAAAATTACCAAATCTTAGTTTTTTACGATTGAAACCGTCTGATATATATCCTTTTTTTGGTTTGTGATCGATAGCGTAAATTTAGCTTGTATGGGAGGTACCACGCTCCCTCGTCCAATCGTTACCAAACCTCACAGGAACACTCTCAAGATGTGGCTTCAGTTTCCCTGAAAATTTCATAAAGAGCGGTTCAGCGGTTTTGGAGTCTGTACGTGATATAGCCACATACCCACATACATACATCCATTTTTATATATATTGATTTAAGTACTTGAAACATTTTTAAAGTGTCCCTTTTTGTTTATTTATCTCAGTTTCTTAAAATTTCATAAAATATAAGGTTTTTTTTTTATTAAAGTTTTTTTTAAATGACCTTGTTATTTATTATGTTGATTTTATATGATTTAAATACAAATTCTAAATGTTTGATAGTTTAAATCATACTTGACTTTAATTTTTAATTAAATGTATTAGTAAGAAAAATATTTAATATTATTGATTTAAATCCTTTCAATTTATTATGTGCGAAGTGTTCAACTAAAGTTTCGCATAAAATAAAAGCGAGCGATTCAATGAATTAATCATTTCAAAATTCACGAGCGATGAAAACTCAACATCTCTCATCAACACGACGTCGCTTAAAATTTCTCAGCATACAAACTCACGAACGAGGAAAGCAGTTGAGGAGTTCAAGGAAGAGTGAATACTTTATCCGCATATGCTCTGAATATTTTAAAATTATTAACTCATATCAGCGATAACTCAGAAGAGCGGGAGCGTATTTTGATTGCTTTACACATCCTGGCTTTAACCCATAAATGACAACTTATGATACGTCATACGCGATGAAAGCATTTTTCAAAAATTTACAGCCACTGTAAAGCTTTTGCTTCCAACAGTGTGAGCAAGCCAAATTTTTACAAATAAAGTTCGTAAATTGACCTTTAAAGCCTTGTTGTTTATTTCTCCTGCCAGTTTCGAGTGCAGTATTTTAAAAAAAAGTGAAAAATTCAGCTCAGGTGAATAACAATACTAATACAAATTTATGCCGAAAATTTCTAATAATAAACTTACGAGTTCTGGTGGTGAGCATTAATGGGTTAAACTGTATACACTAGCCTCAAATGAGGGTGCCCACTGGCTCACTTCAAAATGAGGTTCCTTGAAACATTTTTATGATTTGCAAGTTTTGATAAGCGCGAAGTTTTAATAAATTATGCTCGCATATTTTTTAGTGATAAGTACATTTTTTTACCATTCCAAAATTTTTGACATACTATTTGGTGCGAAAAGCTAAGTTTACGAAAAAAGGTCGCTGATTTCGAATCTTATATTGGAATTTAAAAAATGGTTTGACACTAGGGTGGACCCTAAAAATGTGTTTTTGTTGTATACTCTTTGTAGATGCGCTGATCGCTGTTTTCAAATCTGATGTAAGAATTTCAAAAAGTTTTTTCAACATTAGAATGGATTCTAAAAATGTGTTTTTTAGTATGATACTCTTGCGTAAGTCCAGTTTTCAATTCAACTTTTCGATTAATTCCAGCTCCACACGGGAAACATGATGAATGTTCAATTCTCAACGCCTTGTTGTGTCACGAAACAAACATCACTAGCAACGGTAACTGTCTATTTTCATCTTTCGTAACAATTTTACATCTTAATTTTCAATAAATAAATATTTTTTCCTAAAATATTAAATTAATCTTTTTGATTTGATTGTTTTGACTTAAAAAAATTATATAAAATAATATATAATACAAAAAACAAAAATATACACATTTTATTTCGAAATACATTCGGAGTTGAAAGAGCGTAAGAAACTAAGTTCATGACGGGGGTCCCCCGACCGCCCAACGTTTTTGGTAGAAAATTAAAAAAAAATATTTTTTTAAATTTTTTTGTATTAATTGTGCATAAAAAACATTTTAAGAATTTAATTTTTGATCTGTATGCTCAACTGTACGCTCAAAATTTTATTTATTATTAATATCTTCGGTAGTGTCTAAGATTATTAAGAGAGCATGAAATATTTTATTGAGTTAAATTCTTAGAAATACATCATCACAACGCTTGAAAGGTCTTCTTAGATTTTGCTATAACTGTCTGCTTGTCTTATGTCTGTCTCTCTGATGAAAGTCTGTGAGATTTTGGACATAAAAAATTAGCTATATTATATAAAAAGCAGACCTACCTCTAAAAAAAAAATCATCAACTATTAAAACCTTCACTAATTCCACAAAAATGGATTTGTGTCTAAGATTTTTCAAGAAAATTAATGAAAACCACGTTTATCTCCCAACCAAAAGTTACTTTAATGCTATGCCACAACAGGTATCAATATTCAGAATAGTGGTATTGATTTGAAATTCCGTATCTTTGATATATTAATTTTATTAAAAGGAAATGTAAAGCCAAAAATCGTACACTCTCTCACAGAAAGTTTTGCACGTTCAATTTTCTGCCACTATGCAATTTTTCTCAACAAAAAGTTATTGGTAAAGATATTGGTAAAGAGTAAAATCATTATCGCTTTTATAAAAGTATTCATCAGTTTAAAAACATTTTTTCAAATATTATAGATTATCGAGAGCTTATATTCAATATGACCTATCTACATTTTCCACAAAAATGAGTTTTATTATGGCAAAGAAATCTTTGAATCATCTGCCACCTATGAGATTTATTTTAATAAAAAAAAAAAATACAGTTTAGCAAAGTTTTCCCCTTCCAATTTTTGTCTTATCTACAATACAGCATTTTTGTTTGTGAATACAAAAGGACTCATCTACACAATTTTTCGGATATATTCAAGAAAATTGTAACAAATTTGCATTAGAGTGCAATGGCATGGTAAAATAGAGAAGGAAATGCTTTGAAAAGCATAGAAGTACATTATGCACCATCAGCGGAGGAAGATATTAAACAAATAACAGGTGCTTTTATAATCGAATGAAATTCTCATAGAATATTAATAAATTTTAATGAAGATTTGAATGATAACTCGGCAATGGTCCTTATCCGCAGAAGGAAGATAAGTCATGACTCTAATTTGCATACTGCTCCGCTGCCTATAAAAAAAAAAAGTGCAACCATCGCCAAGAATTGATGTCTGTAATTTTATCAGAATATCAATATTTTTATGATAATATTGAAAAAATGTACATTGAGAAAACAAAAAATCAAAAACGCACATTTTAAAAACGTTTAGTAAAATTAATATTTATAAAAATATTTCACGCCATACAAAAAGTAAAACGCACATTTTCAAATAGAAAAGTAAAACGGAACGTTTTTAAAACAACCACGAATATTTTACTATGATAAAGTAGGGTAACTTTAATATTTTTAAAAACATTTTGCGCCATACAAAAATGAAAACGCACATTTTTAAATAGAAAAGTGAAACGAAACGTTTTTAAAACAACTACGAACATTTTACGTTGTTGCAAAACACTTGCTAATAACGAATTGTTTGGCATATATGTTTCATTGACTTATGTATTTGATATTTGTTTAGAAAATAAAATATTTTTCATTCTCGATTTCATTACTCAGCAGTTTGCCTGCAAGAATGTAATGAAAGAGTTTGAGTTGGAGCATTTGCTGCCACAACTAAAAAGTAAGTGCTTAATATAAAATTAATAGCATATGACAAAATTCTTTTTTTTTATAGACGCAGGAATACAGTATCATTATCTAAAAAATTTTAACAAAATGAACATAGCTGATGATAAAATAACTAAAATAAAACTGTAATTTTGAAAACCAATAAAGCTTTTTTTAATTAATAGAGGAAATGCGGATTTCTGTAAATTTTTGAATAAATGGGATATAACGAACATTTTCGCTTTTAAAATATAAATAATTGTTGTACCATTGCGTTTTAAAATGTTTATTGTTACAAATCGAACGAACATTTTAGAATCTCATTTTAAAATTTTCGTTTTTTAAATGAAAATAAACGTTTTACTACAGCATTTTCAAAAATCCATTGTTAAAAATCAAACGAACATTTTAGAATATCATTTTAAAATTTAAGTTTTTAAAATGAAAATAAACGTTTTACTATTTCATTTTAAAATGTTCGTTTTTAAAATTAAAATAAACGTTAGAAGTGCAAAATCTGGGTTAATCGTTTTTAAAAGAAGCTCGTGTCTGCCACTTTTGAAAATGTTGTTTTCTCTGTGTTAAATTAATAGACCAAAATCATCCTTTACTGCTATTTTTTTATTGTTCTCGTGTTCTTGTTAATATTGTTATCAACAAAAGTTTCTTAAAATCTGAATAAAATCGACAAAATAAAATTGAATAAAAAGACTTATCTACTGATTTCATTTAAGAAAAAAAATATTTTACATACAATCAACCTATCTACACTTAAACAAAAAGTACTAGATTTCACCAACTTTTTTTTTGTTAATGGTAGCTTTTCATTCTTTTAATACAATATTCTGATACTGGTTGGTGAATATTTGTACACTGAAACGGCGTTTTGCTCTCCTGAAAAAAAGTTTTTTTTTAGATAGGTCATATTATAAGCTCTTGATATACAAAATTGACAGAATTTTTTACTGTTCCTATTAAAATTGATGAATTGAAGTCTAAAAATTGAGCCCCACAAGCAGTTTCTAGATCCGCCACTGGCAGCCTGTACTGAAACCTTATAAAGTGTATAAAACAGGGCCGAAAGTTCATATCAAGTTTTTTCTCTTTTGAATCAGAGCCATGAAAAACAGAATACGCAGAAACTACTTTTTATGCCCGTGTGGCATGTAGTATAAAAAGTCAAACTTTAACTTGATCAACGTCATCAGGTCAGCCAAGTTTAAAAAAAAACGTCTTTAGTTTTGTGGATATTTCGGAATTTTCGTCAATGTATTGTAATTTGTTGCTTGTGTTGGAATAATTTTAAAAATACTTAGCATTGTTCTGGTTTTATTTCCCATTTTCTGATAGCTTGAAAATTTCATAAGAGCAAAATATCATAACAGAAAAAATTAAATCGCTCGACAACTTGTAGCCAGAACCGGCTATATGGTTGCTTTTTATTTTGTTTTGTTCTGGTCTGCTTATAAATTACGTTGGTAGTTCAACTTTTTATTTTTTCGTTGTTGACTGTTGTCGAATCATTGCACTGATTGCTGATTACCTCCATCCTCTGTTCAGCCTTTTCTGCCACCGAGTGCTTCTCGCTTAACCCTTTTCTGGATGACCATTTGTAATAGTTTCCATGCCATAAACAAAATTTATTTTCTGTAAACTAACAAGAAGACTTACGAGTTCGTTTGCAAGTTTTTGAAATGTGTGTGTGTGCTTAAAATGAGTGTATAATGCAAACTCACAAATAATGTTTATGAACACGAAAATGTTTTCTTTCACGCATTTTTAATTAAAAATATTTTTTTTTTGACATACGAACAAAAGTTCTTTATTTATGTTAGTTTGTTAGAAAATTGTAATAAAGTTTTTACTTGGTAGTTTGTAAAAAAGAATACTAGGAAAAGCAGTTGCTTAGCAAACGCTTAAGCTGGCTATATAAATTCGTACGTTGAAGATGCATTTAAGTTGGGTCGCTCGCTCCAATAAACTTTTCCCAAACAATAAAAAAAAATATAATTGGGCCTATTCTGCCAGATCTGTTATTCTTTTATGAATCATAAAATATGTCGATCATAAAAGATCTTTTAAAATTGGTATTGGCACCCTGTTATTAATCTTCGAAAACAAAAATCTATTACAATTCTGTTTACTTCTGTTATGAAACAGCTGATTGCTGTCAATAAATTGAAAAAGAAAACTTATTAGACCAAAATGCAGAACAAAAAAGTAAGTTCATAATTTAATTGTATTGCTTTAAATAAATTTGTACTTTTATAGGACAAAGAGAGAAAAATACCGCCGTGGAGCAGAGGGAAATATACTGCTCATTTTTTTAATTTACCAAGTGCGCGTTGATTAAATTAGTTAATTGATCAATTGACCTCGATGTGCTGGGCTGAGACAGTCCAAAAATGTTGTTGCCTCCTACTGAGGCCTGGTAGGATACATACCCATAAAAATGCAACGTTTTTAGTAACTATAACAAAGTAATTTAATAAACTTCATTTGAATTAACTCATCAAATACAGACCTGAATTTCAAAAGGAATGTTTGTGGCTACTGAAAATTGTTCCAACTTGCTCATGAGCTATGTTAATTTTCTATGATTTAAATACAAATTCTAAATGAGCAGTCGAGCATTCACCTTGTCCAATCGAAATAGCTGTACGAAGCGCACGTCAGGAAGCTCGAATGGTTTACTTTCAAAAAAACATTAAATTGAACAAAAACATATGCACATATCTATACTTTACAATTTGGTTACTTATATTTGTCACCTTCTTACAGCAATTCTTATTAAAATTCTTAAATATACATTCATTTTTCAGTTTAATATGTTCACTTTCTAAAAATTTGTTACGATAAAAGACAAAAAAATGTATCTGTTATTCAATTGTCTTTCATAACAGATTTCATAGCAGATTTTGTCATGCAGAATACCAAATAAAAGATTTTGTTACAGTCCAGTCCTGTCGAAAGCCTTAGCTGCTAGTACTGCTTAAGTCTGTATTTATATAGTAATTAATTATTGTAGTAATTCTTTAAAATAAATAAATAAATAATAAAAGATTTGTAAAAGATTGTTTGACAGTTCGAAAAATTTGCTATGATTTATAACAGATTTCATAAAAGATTGTCGTGCAGAATACGAATTTCCGTCTCGTAACAGATTTTTTGACAACTCCAAAAATTTGTATGGGAAATCATAACAGAATAACAGAATTTTTCATAAAAGATTCCGCATAATAGGCCCAATTATGTTGTGTTGTCTCAAAAATCATACCTTATCTCATAAACATTTTATTACAAAAAGTTTGAATTTATTTAAATTCATTGCAAATTCATTAATTTATTTAATTCTTGGCGTTTCTCAACCGCCATTTTATTGCAAATTCATTCATTTATTTAATTCTTGGCGTTTCTCAACCAACACCTTCTTGTTATTTATTTTTTTAAGCCTATCATAAGAAAAAGCTGGTTCTATAAAAAGTTTACTTTTACTACGAATCCGTGAGAACGCTACATATATCATTCCTAATGCAAATTATTTTTCTCCAACATCGAAAACTATTCAACAATTTGCTTGTTTGAAAAATTTAAAAATTGCATTCAAGTATGAACTTCTCCAAAACAGGAAAATGCATATAAGAAAGATATGCAAATTATTAATTCGCCAAATTTAAGTAGAACGCTAACACTCTAATAAATATCACCAAAATTAAGACAATCAGATAACAATTAAAAGTTCTGTGCGATCTCGAGTGTACCTTTAGATTCGAATATACTTCACACAGGACACTGTGGGTAAAATCCAAGAGTAGCATCGTGTTTGCCAAAATAATGGTAGTTAAGTCTATATTTACTTTTTTTACGACAAATTTAGTTTTTCTTACACAAATTAAAGAATTTTGAGATCGAGGCTTTTACTGTTTTTCTCAAAAAACAACTTTGTTCTTGTGGGAGAGGAAGATATCCTTATTTTTTTCTAAAATTTTTTTGGGAGATATTGACCACCCAATGCAACTTTTGAAACCTCTTAGAATGTGAAATTCGAAAAAAATTGTAATTGGATATGCCTTATTGTGCACCCTTACATAGATATAACTTTGGGCTTAAACCTCTTGCATCGTCGGATGAGGCTAACAACGCTCGTGGGTCATTGTGCAAAGCAATGATGATTGTTCATCGCATCACTCGCTTGCTCCAATAAAATTAAATACATTACAGTTTTATGCTAAAAATATTTTGATTTATTGAAATTTTGTAGTTTTAACGGACTTTTTTCATCTTCACACGATCACAGCTAAGTAATGGATAATGTGGGTGTGTTTGTTAATACACACTTCGAATGGTCAATTCATTGCCTTTGAAATGAGCTCTTAAAATAATTTTTCTAAGAGTTTTTTTTCTGTTAGAAACAATAGTATGAATCAAAGTCATGAAATAACAGTTGACCCCTAACTCCTAAGGGCGGATTCACTGACCACTTTCAGCAAGTTTTTTGCGACAGCTTTCATGCTCTCTTTGTGAGAATGTGCCGCAGGTCGATTCAGTGACATGAAAAACTTTCAGAAAGTTTTCTGTTTTTCTTTGTCATATTCAATATTGCCAGCCTTAATGCAGAAGCAGTACGTTTCAATCATTGTGTAATAGTGTTTGGAGTAAGCTTACCTACAATGTAATAATGAAAGCCTTCTACAAACATACTTTGAAAACACTTATCTACGTAATAAATTTACAAGTTGTAAAATTGTATCGAAACATGATAAAAGCAAGCTTAATAATAATACTAGTAGTAATTTTACTTGAAGTTAAATTAACAAGCGTTTTCAAAGCATGACTGGAAAATGCTTTCCAAGGTAATTGTTTCACAACTTCCACATTATTGTGCAATTTGGAATTCCCCAAGCACTAAAAATTGCAATTGCAATAAGAAACAAAGTTCCATCACTAACAATTTTGATGTCAGTGCCTTGTGTTCAGTGATAATTCCAACACATCCTTTTAGAATTTCATAAAACTGAAATTAGTTTTCAATATTTTGTTAGTTACACTAATGTGCTTCAATAAAAATTGATATTGAATAATCCATATAGTTTAATTTATATTCCCTTTTTTCTTAAAGGCAATGTTTTTATCGACAGTATATTAAAGATAAATTTTCTAAAGATTTGGATGTGATGGTCTTTCGTTTGGATTAATTTTACTGAGAGGATGAATTTGCGCTCTTATGTTAACTGCGAGCACATAAGATTTCCTAAAAACAGGTGTTAAATGCTTACAATAATACTAGTTTTCATTATTTAATAAATGTTTTAATAGTATTTTTATAACACTTTTCCCAATTTTTTATAAACTGTTGTAAAAAAACTTACTTCCAATTATTTAATAAGAGGCGTAGAACACTTTAGAAAAGAAATTTTAAAATCGGTCAACCCATTTAGAAGATTTAATATTTATATTTAATATTTTTCAAACATTTAGAATTTGTATTTAAATCGTAGAAAATCAACATTATAAATAACAGGGTCATATAGAAAACTTTAAGCTGTTTGAAACCTGTGAAAATACTTCGATTTTTTCATATTAGTAAAATTTTATAGCAAAAGAAATATATTTTCTTATAAAACAAAAACATTGTGTTTTCAAAATCACTTTAAACAAGTTAAAGTGAAAGATGTGGTTAAATTTATATAAGAGCCTAAGAATCATTTTAAAAATTTATATACAAAAATAATGACGTCGTAAATTTTAAGACATGTGGATTTTTTCAGCAATAAAATCAATATTTAGGAAAAACATTATCGTAAAGCCTTTCTTTAAGAATTTCCAACCGCAGTTTTTTTCGATTAAAGAAAGCGCAGGTCTTTTAAATTTACTTTTAAATACAAAATAAAATTAAGTAGAAATAACTGGAAAGTGATACTATTTTTTTTTTTAGGTATTGTTGAGTAAAACAAGAATCTATGTTCTATATCTAAGAATCTATCTTACACATGTATGCTTGCAACTTAGTTGATAATCAATCGATTAGCAGTTTCTCACCGGACTTAGAAAGAAGAAACTAAGATATTTAGAATGATAAATTTGTTATTTAGGAAAACTTGATTAATCCATGTGTATTCCCAGCAAGCAAATGTTTTTTCTTTAATTTTTCGAATTTTTTCAACTTTGACATGGTATATTATAAAAAACCATACTACACGTGATTTAAGTAACAAAAAAGAGTTTATTAACAAGTAAAACGCATTTGGTTGAGTTTATTTTAGTTGCTAAGATCATAAACACAATATACTCAGAGTAAATAACTGTTCGTTTAACTATTTTAACATTACCCTGCGGAAAATTGGATGAACTTCTAAATTGTTCTGAAAAAGGACCAGTACTGGTCCCTCTACAATACCCTTCTACATTTATCGAACTGTAGCTTTTTACGTGCTGATTACATATTGAAAGTCAATTGAACTGCGCAGTGCACAAGTGGCGTAAGTCCATTTCAATATTTATACTAGTTAGCCATTTCCTTTCCTGTTTTTGGGTTTATATTATTTGTTTTATGTTAAGTGACTTTTTAAAATATACATTTTTTAAATTTGAAGTTTTGAAAATATTGAAATTTCTAAAAGTTACCAAAAATTTTCTTACTTCACTTGTGCTCTGCGCAGCGCAATTGTACCCATAACAAATTTTTTTCCCTATATTTTAACTAGTTCTAATATGAACATTTTCAAACTGGTACTTTTTGCGAAAATCTTAAAATAGATCTTAAAGTGGTTTGAAAGTTTTCAAACCTTCGAAGCATTTATTTTTTATCTCTTGCATATATTACTAAAAGAAGTGCATGACGTAAAAGACTATGCATTTCTTTTTTATTAAGTCTGTTCCCGTACTCGATTCAAGTAGCTTGAAAGCTTTATTTTGAAGCTCGAGAGAGAGGAAGAGGATGCAAAATGACACTCTCTAATCTATTACAGTTATTTGAAGTTAGTACTGGAACAGACCTATTATGTAGTTACTTTTTATATATAATGCAAAAACTTACCTTTGTTAAATTCTTTAAATTGAAATTCATCAAACAGTTTGATAAGACAAAAGTTGCCACAACACGTGTTTCGTAAATTCTTTTCTTCGCTGAAAGTTTGTTGTACTATTTTATAGCTAGTACACATTGCGCTAGAAATGAACTAGTTCACGGAGATAATTATTTTGCTTCAATCAAGCAAAGGTTTTTCTTAAAAGCAAATCAGCAAAACTTTGCACAATCACAGTGTGATTTTAGAAAAGATTGCTTAATTAAAATAGCTCCTCATGTATTTAGGAAAAAGCAGAATTATATTAAATTCAAGCAAATATTTCATAAGTTATTAGAAACTGATAGCAAATTTATACTAAAAAATTATATCAAGCAAATATTTGATAAGTTATTATAAGCTCAAATATCAAATTTTAACTAAACTCACATATTTGCTAAGTTATTGTAAATTCAAATAGTGAATTTTTACTAGATTCAAGAAAATTTCTTTCAAACACACGAGCACACGTTTATTCTTAATAAAGAAAATTAGGCGACGATTAGTTAACAACTGCGATGGTCGAATGGACAAGCGCATGCACTTACACTCACACGGCCGAGGTTCAAGGTTAAATGGTAATTTTTTAATTTAATTTAATGTTAATAATTATTTCAAAAATTTGCTAAATTTCACCAAAAACGAATCAAAATTTTTTATTCCAATTTATATTAGCTTAGCAAATATTTGCTCGGATAAAGTAGAATTTGCTTTTGCTGTTTATAAAAACTTTGCAAAATTTTGATTAAACTCAAGCAATAAATAAAGCTTAATTTTGAAGTGGTTGAGATTCAAGCGCAAGTTTTGCCTAACTAAAATACAAATTTAGTTAGCAAACAGTTTTCTCCGAATTGGTTTTTCCAATTGACTCCAAAATAAATACTGGGTAATTATAAAATTCTCTCAACTTTCAACAAAACCGCAATGAATAGGACAAAAACCAGCTTTTGAGTAACTCTTAAATCTTAATCCGTAAAATATTTTATAGTATAATGTGAAAAATATCAACAATTTTTTCACACTCAAAATTAAAAAATGTTCAGCTTAAATAATATATATAAACTGGTTGTACTCTTTTTTTATTATAAATATTTACTCAGACAAATTGAAGATATTGATTTATTTAAAAAACAATAAAAACTAATTTGTTGAAACAAGTGACATAAACAACAAAAATCAAAGAAATTTTTTATTATTGAAGAAGATTTGTTACCTATATATATTTCTTATTTAAGAAAAATATAGATTTTTTAACACATAAATTGAATTTTCAAGCAAAAATATTTATTTTCTTATTTCAGATGATGAAAAGAATTATTTTGTATTAAATAACCATCTATGCACTTATAATTACAAGATAGTATATTTTTATACGCTGAAAGTAAAAAGACCGTTGAAAGATTTTAAATCTGAATCCCAGATACTGATACATTTTGATTTTCGTTTTTAATACAACAGAATATAGTTATATAATTTTTTGTTTACTCTTTGCTGTAAGAACTGTTTTTAATCGCAAATAATCGTATATTCGTTTAAATTCTACGGTACAAAAAAAATTGACTTATTAGATCGACAACTGAAGGTGAAACTTTGTATAGATTATAACTTTTAAGCTGACTAATATATATTATTTTTTGTTATTTGTTAATTTCTATCAATGAATTACAAAATTCAACTTTTTTCAGCTTTCCGCTAATCAAAGTAAAAATCAAATTTATTCTATTTAAAATCATAAAGAATCGTAAAAAATACTTTAGGGATCCTGGAACAAATCTTATCAAAATAAAAAGAATTCAAGTTTTTGTATTAAAATTTCATAAAATTAAATACGTACCAATAAATTTGAACATGCGTTTTGTATAAAAATTTAATACAATTAAAATCAATGATTAAAATTTTCGAATCACAGACCGAAATTGTGTTACTTAAACAAAAAAAGATTCCCTTAATATAATTTCCGAATCCTTTTATTTTGACATATTCTGATTAAGTTTTTATGCCACTAACGATTTTCATCATTTAAGTTTGATTTTTCCAGTTTTTCAGATGATATTTTTGTATAAATCTTTTATTCACATGTTTTTTTATTTTTAATATTGTCGAAAAATAAAATTTAAACTTTGTAAAAAATTTATTAATTTTCTATGTATATGGCCAGAATAAATTTTTGGTGTTGTAATATGGAATGGTTTCCAAAATTTATTAACATGTAGATAATTAAATAAAGTATATAGAATTGTAATAATGAACTTTCTTGCCAACAAATCCCTGGAAGTTATTTTAATAGCGTACATATATATAGTACGATAAGCCTTGGGCGTCCGCAGGTGGGAAGGGGAGCGCTTGCCCCCTAAGCAATGAACATTTTTTATATATCTTCATATTAAATCAAAAAAGCCGTAAGTTTAATTTAAAAAATTTTAAGAGAAAATCAAGAACTTTCTAAATTGTAAGTTGCGCTTAAACTTAGGGCTTTGAGAAATTTGTTAATAAAAACGTCGGTTTTAGTTGTAGAAGCGTAAAATTTTGCGAAACATGCATTTTGATAAGATGCATAATAATCAATCAAAACGTCGATTTTGAATTTTTTGCAACTTATGGCTTTTTTGATTTCATATGACAATATGTTCATTATGTATTGAATATATTTTGAAAATAATACAAAAATACTTTTCTTAGGTTAATTTATAAATAACGAAGAGCTAAACCATTCAATATTCTACAAGAGTGTTATGCTGCTTGCGTATGCTGATGACATAGATATCATTGGCCATAATACGCGCGAAGTCAGTGCAGCATTTTCCAGATTAGAAAGAGAGTCAATCGAACGGGTCTGTCAGTGAATGCAGATAAGACGAAATACTTAGTGTCAACAAACAAACAGTCCCAGCGTCTTGGAACCCACGTTACCGTTGACAATACCTCCTTCGAGGTTGTGAAGAACTTCGTTTATCTGGGATCCAGCATTAATTCAACCAACGACATCAGCATTGAGATCAAACAAAGAATAACTCTTGCCAACAGGTGTTACTTTGGGCTCAGTAGGCAATTGAGAAGCAGAGCCCTCTCTCGACGAACGAAAATCACGCTCTATAAATCGCTCATCATGCCCGTCCTACTTTACGCATCACAAACCTGGACGCTGAGCAGTTTAGATGAAAAGACTTTAGGAGCATTCGAGAGAAAGATTCTTCGTAAGATCAACGGACCAATCTGCGTCAATGGCGACGGCTTCGCTGGCTTGGTCATGTTCAGCGCATGAAAGACGATGCTCCAGTGAAGAAAACATTCGATTCGGTACCCAGCGGCGGTCAACGCAGAAGAGGACGACCGCATCTTCGTTGGAAAGACCAAGTAGAGGACAACCTGACGAAGCTTGGAGTTTCCAACTGGCGCCAGCAAGCGAAAGACAGAAGTGGCTGGCGCAAGTTCTTAGATGAGGCCGAGACCGACATACGGTTGTAGCGCCAACTAAGTAAGTAAGTAAGTAAACCATTCATTTTCAAATAGTATGTTGTACCCGTTGCTGTAAGGCCGTATTCATATTACGCTGCTGAAAAATACTGAATATTGTATGTGTTTAAATACATTTATTTATTCAATATGCAGTAATTCTCAGCCCCGTTTGCGAAAAAAAATTGAGAGCGGTCTCGCAATCGCGACAAAAAAGAGTAATATGAACACGGGCTAATAATTTACGATACCATTTCATTTACCTTTGCTTCACAAAAACTTTTTAATACGTATTCTTAAATTGAAAATTTTTTCTACGAATTTTATTCGTAATTTTCAGACACAAATAGAATTCGTAGAATGGACGTAATTTCGTACACCTTTCAAATATTTTATTCGTATTCGTACAGAAACAAATTCATATTGTACTTTACATATACGAATGATCGCAATACCTAGTCACGAAAAAAAACTTTTGTTCAGCGGTTCTTAAGAGTAGTGGGCACGTACTCTTCCAGTAGGCTACGGCCACCTTGCAATCACACATGTTCTTATATTCGGTAATTGTTCGACAAACCAGTCTGAACGATTTCGGTTGTAAATTTTTTAAACTCAACTAAAACTTCGTACCTTTTACGAATAATGAGTACGGTCAACCTGTGAATGAATTTTTTAGTAAATACTACGAATGTAATGAAACAAATTACGAAGTTATTCCTACGAGAAATTGACGAATGTTAGGGAATGATATCCCTTATTAGTCGAAGATCATTCTTTGTAACAACAGAAAGCAAGGTGCATTTAATTCAATAACGGATATAAACTTTGACGGGAAGCAAATTTATGTTTTAAAGTCATTGTAAACAAGCAGACGACAAAGTAAATACATTTAATAAAAAATTAATGTTTTCCAAAAAGTCGGCTTAATTTTCTGTCATAAAGGTGATCCAATTTGGATTTTTTTAATTTTCCTTAACTTAATAAAATGGCAAATAATTCTACAGCATTTAAATTAAAGAAATTGCAGCGATTTAGGCGAGAGCAAAACTTCTAACTCAAAAACGAAAGAAAATATTGAGAATTTTTAAAAAAACCTTATATCATATTAAGCAAACGATTTTACATTTAAATATGTTATACTCAAAAATTTTTTGTGACACAAACGTAGATAGGAGACTTGATTTCAAACAATTATTTTATAATTTTTAAAATTCACGTTATTTAGCGGTGCCCACCTAGTTTGAGAATTTCTGTACTTTTTTTGCGATACGTGCTTATATTAAACCAGGATCCAAAATCAAGCCTTGCAAGAGGTTCTGGAATATGTTAAGAAAATGCATAAAACCCAAAACACATCTAATATACATATGCCTCTTTATTTATTAATTTATAAGTTTTGAATTAAAAAAAAAATTTTTAAATCATTCACATTATACGTATATTTTCTTACTCAATTGTAGGATTTTGCAAGCTGCTAGAACTGATTCATGATGGAAAAATAAATAAGTAGTTTGGTGTCAATGCGTATAATAATATATAATAATCTCCCTTAGCATGCGGGTAACATTTCTAGAATAGCGACAACTCAGATTCTTAATTTTTGCGAATGATGTGTCTGTTGACCTCCTAAATCCAAATCTGAAAAATTTTAGTCCACTCGAAATTGGTTTAGGAGTTAAAGGCTTCCAAAGTTAAAAAATGGCCTAAAAATGTAGTTTTTTTTATGTTTTTCAACGAAAAAAATATTGTTTTATATTAGAAAATTTATGTATTCTAATTTTAAAAACTGAAATCTTGGGGCTAGATAGTAATTAATGTGATTTTATTTAAGAATATTGGCCTAAAATTATTTAATTTAGTAAACTATTAAAAATATTTGCTTTAGCAAAAAATTACTGAAATGCATAACATGGCCAAAAATTAAATAAAATTTTTAAATATTTCGGACATGATACGAGAAAGATTTTTACACCATCTTTAAAATTATATTACATTTTCTAATGTTTACAAGCGTGTATCAACCGGTGTACTGTGCATATCATATTTACAAAATTAGTACCAATAATCGTAGTGAATAGCATTATATAGGTTACATTTTGTTTATGTTCATTCTAGATTCAATTATGCCTTTTCCCCCCCTAGAACAAATCCTGCGGACGCCCTTGCGTAAAGCATTAACTGCTTTAAAATTAAATATTTTTGTCCGTTATACATGAAAAGAAATAATATTCCTTACTGAGAAATCATTTTACTGGACTTAAGAATATCTAATATCAATTCAATTTTACCTGAACCGTTAAAGCAGTAAAAACGAAATGTTAAAAAACAATTCTTATTATGAGTAGGGGACAGTAGAGAGTTTTAAGGCATGGAGAGATTGCGAAGAACAGTAATAGATGTCGCTTAACAGTGGTTTTGAAAGCTCTTACCTAATTTACATTTTTTCACCTAATATCTCAGTTTGAAAGAGCGCTAGTGCCGATAGCACACTTTTTCGTATTTCTCCAGGCAGTGTGTTTAACATTTTGTTCGAAAAGTTTTTTTGAGCATTCGCCGTTTTGGCATTTTCATAACCATTTTTAAGCGATTCTTAACACACAAAAGTTATTTATTTATTTTCATATGTCTACCAGGTTTCACCCATACAGACTTAACTTAACCTAAAATACTAAATTAAAAATAATCAGATACTAATATCGTAATTCACATGACTGTTAATAGAGTTAAATAGCGGTAGGCATCGCGACAATGGTTCATTTAATCCATAGTTGGAACTATGGAACTGGGAATAAGTAAGTTTCTTATTCGCAGGGATTTCTGCGGCGCATAAAAATTTATAAGAGAAAGTAACTCATGGAATCAATTTTACTGTCGATTATATCCTTAATAAATGTGATGCTCTGAACTTTTCTACGCTGCGATAAACTGTTTAATTTTAAGAGCTGGCAGCGCAAGTCATATGCAGGCATATTCTCGCCGGAGAAGTTTCTTTGAAGTGCGAATTTAGTGAAACGCTTTTGTATTTTTTCAATTCTTTTTACAGCTGATTCGTAGAAAGGATACCAAAAAACATTGGCATATTCTAGCGATGTTCTTACAAGAGTGGTAAATAATATTCTTAGAGTAAGCGGATCATTAAACTCTTTCGAGTTTCTGATTACAAAACCGAAGAGAGAATTTGCCTTTGCGATGGAATAATCAATATGCGCATATAATCACAGCTTAGCATCCATAAGGACACCAACATCTTAAATAATATTTTCTCTTACAAAATAGCAATTAATTTCTTCTTGAAACAGATAAAAGGCACGTGAATTCGTTACAGAAGTAAAAATTTTTAAGTCGTCAGCATATAGTAAAAAGTGGCATGATTTAAGAATACTTGTTATATTATTTATAAATATCAAAAAAACTAGAGGTCCTAAGTGACTCCCTTGTGTTACTCTAGAGTTTACTAAAATGGTCCTTGAGTAATTTTCTTTCACCTTAGCTATAAGTTTTCTGTTGAAGGGATAAGATTTCATCCAAAGAAGTAAATTCGAATGAATACCTACCTTGTTGCTCAAGTTTTCTCAACAAGATTTTATTATTTAGACTGTCAAATGCTTCAACAAAATCTGCGTATAGTGTATCAACCTGGGGCCGAATTACAGCATCCGTGATTGAGCAAAATTGTACAAGATTGATAGGCACTTGTCTCGTCGTGCCCTTCGTTATTTTGCTCGATCACGGATGCTGTAATTTGGTCCCTGGTGTCCGCTTTCAATGGCACACAATGAAAAAATCGTAATTGAAACCAGGTTATTGCTGCTGAATCTACCAAAGAAAAACTGTGTTGTTTCGTTGCCATAAAATTGTTGAAATCAATAAAAAGTCGCTTATTTACGAGTTTGTCTAGTAATTTTAGAATTACTGAGAGTTTGGCAATAGGTCTGTAATTAGACACAAGTCTTCTTGTTATAAATCCTTGAAATATATGAAGTTATTATCAGCAATGATAAGGCTTTCGACGTTCAAATGGATTTATGCAAAAACATTCGATGTGTTGCTGCCACGGTGGAAAATTTAAAATTGTAGCGAATGGGGAGATGTGATGCACCGCAAATATGACATACATGAAATCTTATTCTACATGCGTATGCATTATTTGTAGGAAATTAGAATACTTAAAAAATTTAGTTGTTTGTCTGTGCATTCCCTTACGTAAAATGTAGTTTTCAATTCGAGGAGTTGACAAATATTAAAATATAAGATAATTATTAAAACTTTATAAGAAAACTATAAGAAAACAATAAGGAAACTTTGAAAACTATGCGAAAACTTTCGTTCATTGAATGATTGAGCAAATTGCAATTTTTCAAATTTTTTTCAATACTAATAATAATAATTTGTCATTTCCTTTGATCCCAATAAAGAACTTTTCCAAAAAGTTACATTTTCTGCGATTTTTAGTCGTGCTTCGCAATTCCCCACGATTTTTGAAAACTCAAAAAAACCAGCATTTTCTGACAACAGGCAAAAATTGTATATGATTTGGTATAACATTAATTTAGGTGTTGCTTTTGAAAGTTTTGCTACTATGATGACTTCACTTTGTATTTGAGGTAAGTTAAGCTTTAACCCACGGAATAGATATATAATGTATAGTTCTTAAAAGTTTTTACAGGTTTGATTTAAGCTTATTTTTCTAAACCCTTATATTTTTACACATTTAAGCCTTAATGGTTGAAAATGACAGCGTAAAATAAGGGAGAGAAATTGTAACCAAACTTAATAATTCTAATAAATGTTATAGTCAAAATCCTAACAAACAATTTTTGCACCGTATAAGTTTTAAATTTTATGTTAAACAAAATGTAGAGCCCGTTTGCTGTTTTAAAACGGTCAAGTACGGCTGTTAAGGTATGTGATGCGGAGTGGTGTGAAAATGCATCAGTCCGCCCAGCCCTTACCTGTGGAGGTAAAAATTTTACCAGAGAAAGTTTAGGGCCATATTTAGACTCTGGACGAAGTTCCATAGATTTTGGCCCGGTTGTTAAGGAGCCGCCAGAAATGGTTAAAGATGAACAACGATGGAATCAGATAGATGCGTATAACTCGAGAAATATTCGCAATCAAGAAAAAGCAGCATAAATATTAAAAAAAATTAAAATTTTAAGTATATTGATTTTTGCATTATTTACGTTAAAAAATTTCAATTCTCTGTGTTTTCTTTATTCTCTTTCTACAATAAAGCCTAAAATTGAGCCCGTTTTTTGTTTTAATTGTGGGATTTCACTTTTTATTGTTATTTTTTGGTTCACAATTGATGTTCATTTTCATCAAAACATGCTTTAGAAAAGTGGTAGTAAAATACTTATTTGAAAGTAGTTTGAGACCAAAACTTGGAAATGTGTTAAACAATACATATTTTAGCACATACTAAAAATAATATATACAAAAATTATTTTATGGTTTTATGTTTTGAAATAAATGTTATCTTTTTATTTAATTTATGTTTTAATATACAATTTTCCTATTGACTTTATATTAAAACGTAAGGAATGTATTTAATGGCAAAGCTCATAAATATAAATAAAATTTATGCATAGTGCAATAACTATACTAAAAAAAAAAAAACAACGAAAAAATTAGATTTTTCTGACACATTAAAAACCCAAATGCCATTACTATAAATTATGAAAGTGTTATTGCTATATTATAATAAAATTATAAACATTATGTAAGTGTTTCATCGCAATTGAAACAAAACTTTTACTGCTTTTCCACTGCGATTCATTTAAGTCTTACATTCATGTCATCATTTAACATATGAAAACAATAAATTTTTTTGTATCCAAAAAACTATATATCGATTCAATTCGATGCCAGCTGCCATTCGAATTAATTTTCCGATGGTCTCTGCCGTCGTTACGACACTCTGTATAGTGAGTCAGAATGCATGCCATAACAAACAATTCAATTAAAAAACTACCTAACAACACTTTTTGGCACGCAGTTAAAGCTATAAAATTCATAAAAATCACGCATAAAAACTATTAAACGAAAATTAAAATAAGGAAAAGAATACAAAGCAAAGTTCAACAAATTTTTGCTGAGTTCTAACTCAGAATCATGAGCACAAAAATAAACAGAAATGTGACGAAATTTCACTCAGATAAGGAAACGGTTCACACTCAGAGCACACGCAGAAAACATTTTTTCTAGTGAAATGAACACGCAACAACTGAAGAAAGTTTAAAAAGCTTTCTGGGATTTTCATGCGCTTGCGGAGTTTTTTGTTTTTTGTCTTACCACTTTTTATTTGGAAAAATTTGGAGCAACGTGCTGCAGTAAAAGCAACGATTGTTTTTTTTTTATGTGTTAAACGTAACGTTCTCGTTTCCACTTACTTAAATCTACGTTTTTACGTTAACAGCGTTCATTTTACGTCGCATTCAGTCATTTTCTGGACGAAGTTACGTGATGCCTCAGCCGAGTTAAAGACGGAGCTTCAATGAGAAATATTTGAGTTCGTTTTTCAAGGGAGACAAAGTTCGCGAGACAGAGCTTGAGAGAAAAAAATAGCAAATAATTATAAATATCTTGGGTTTTAAAATATTTATTAGTTTTAAATTCAATCATTTATTACCTCAAGTGCATACATAAATTACTACAAAGAATTGATTCCAATATTTTTTGTTTTATTTATTTAATCTCTTTGAGCCCGAAGCGTGGTTTTTGTCTCTTCACACCGCACACGATGCACAAACAAATATAGCACAAAGCAGCAAGAGCAAAAATAATGATCCATAAAATGAACAACAACAAACAATTGAGCGGCAGTTAACAAAACGATTATGAGGCCATCTCAGTCGCACTTAAAACGGCCATAAACGACGACAGTTATGGCCGCATGTTTTTGTTGTAGAATTGCTCATTTGACGTGAGCTTCTTCTCCGTGCTGCACTTGCGCGTCATCGAACGCTTACCGCAATCTGCTACTCAGCAACTCTCACCAAATCTCAGTTCAACTCAATTGAGTGTTTTATTTGTTGTTATTCGACAGTGGGTGAATGGTTAAAACTGCCAGCTAAAAAGATGTAAAATCGATTAAGCTCAATTTTTATATATTTTCCCACACACAAAAGTCACTTTTTATGAGAGTCGTGTGTGCAACGGGGTCGATTGAGTGTGTGAAGGAGATGAAGCGAATACATGTTCAAGAGCAACAGAAGTACATGATCCAATGGATATCCTTAGCGGGCGCTGCCAGCAAAGGCGAGTGAGCAGGAGCGCTTCAGAACATCTTGTCTCTCATTTTGTTTTGCATGATGGCCGTGAGCTCTCTTCAGTATAAATATAATAGATTACTGCTATCCTTTTCTTGTTCAAGCACACCACTCTCACTTAACACAGTTCACGATTTTGGCGCTGCCGTTACCGTTGTCGTTGCGCTCGTTTCAATTGAGTTATGGTCCATTCGGCTCGCAATCATGGCTTCCGTATAATGTACACATGTTTGGTTTGTGTTGTTGTTGTTACTGTTATTTTCTACTTGTGAGTTGGTTGCATATATTCTTATTCCTTTTGCTCTGTTCATGGGCGCTTTTGTTGTTGCTGGCTTGAACGTGTGTGCGTTTCTAGGGGCGGGACTTATATTTTCGCTCTCTCCTTGCATGAGCTCATAGTTTTATTCGCACTGAACTGATTTTTATGATTTTTAGCGCTTGACTTTATTCTCATTTTTATAGCATTTTTATCGTCGCTTGTTGCAGCAAATATTTTGACTTAGTTTTTGGCGACGGAAAAATGTCTGTTGTTGTTGCTCGAGATTCCATTCATTGTTATTGTTGTTGTGCTAATTATTGAAATTGTTATTAGATTGTTGAAGCATCTATAAAAATGTTATGAAAAAATATTCATTTATATGATTTTAAATGATTTTTAGCTTGATAGAGAAAGCGAAATTTTAGCAAGAAAACGGTGTTGTGACTGTTTTGATTTGTTAGAGTGGTTTTGTGTGTGTGTTCATTTTAGAATAATTATCGGAGTTAGAATTAAAGATAAATAGATTCTGTTAGTATTTTTAGCGTTGCGTGTCTAAGATTTTATGGCAGTTTTATTTAAAATTTACCTAAGGTGTTAGAGGCAGAAGCATAAGTTTTATTGCTTGAAACTTGTAATGTGAAGTCAAAGAAATAAAATCATCATTAAATATTAAATATAATAGAGAATTCTTCTATTTGTTTTTAAAAAATGACGTCATTTAAGAAAATAATATTCACTTTTGCTTCTTAAATTGAAATAACTTAGTCGATAAAGATCCAAATTGTACTTATTAATGGATGAATACTTTTTCCAAATAATAGATAGGAGCCACAAATTTTTAAAGAAATCTTTACGGACTGTTTCTTGTAGGCAATAACAGTAATAATTTTGGTTTTTTGAATAATGGCTTGGAAAAGAGTTGCTGAATTGTTGTTTATAGTATGAATATTAGGGTAGAGAAAAAATTTTAAGCTTGGCTATAAAATAATATGCATAGTGTTATAAAGATTTAATTTTTTTATACTATGGTTTGAGCATTTTCAAATATTATAAATTTTACTGTTCGCATCATTTAGGCGAATTAAGCTCTAAAGAAATTGTATAGAATTTATGAAAAGTATTTCTGTTTTTTATTTAAATTGTCCCTATTAGAGTTAGGAAAATAGAAAATTAACATAAAGTACAAAAATATATTTATGCAAAGCTTGCTGGTCAATTTATGGTGTGTATGTGTGTGTAAGAGAAATGAAAAGATTCAAACATTTTTTGGAATATCATAAACCTTGTTGTGCTGTATATCTTATGATATGAAGCATAGCAAAGAGGACTTTCTTTTGTTTGGATTTTGACTTTAAAAATATCTCGATAACCATATAAAACGTAGACCAGGTATTTGAAACATTTCGATTACTTTTAATATTATTACTATGTGCATTTCCTTATAATCACCATAAAGAGAGCATGAAAATAAATCATTATATTTTTTACTGTTTTGAGAAAATTGTCATAATTTAGTCATAATACATAGAGAAAAAATCAAGCTTTCAGTGATTTAACCATGAAAAAAGGCTCTCTGTTCTTCGTGATGTGTCAAAATTCGTAAAATCAATACAAAAAATCGATATATTTTTTTGAACGATCAGTAGGTTTTATTGTAGGAATAAACTTGGAAGTTGTTAGGAAAGGTTTTTTGTTTGTTGGACTGTTTTTCTTAAACGATAGTTTGTTATTATATGGAAATTTCAAATGTATGTTTGTAATGTAATGAAAATGTATACTACTGAAAGCTTTGATGGGAAATTTGATAAAATGGAAAAAAGTTTTGCTTAAAGAAAGGGCCGCAGTTTTTAAATTGTGAATGAATGCATTGTTCTCCGTCGTTTTTTCCAAAGATTTTATGTTGTTGTAATTTCATGGCTTTGTTTAATTATTTTCAGATATCTGCAATATCAAAAATAATATTTAAAAAATAAAATTATATAAAAAACAGAACGTTTCACACGTTTTTCTAAAAAATTTTATAGTTCCAGCAACTATTTTAAATTGTACATAAAAATCTTCATAATCAATTGAAAGTTCCGAAAGTTGGGAATTTAAAATAAAATGGCCTTAAAATTGAATTGCCATTAAATCTTATCGTATAAGTCAAATGCAGTTCTAAGTATACAAAAAAATTTCTTGTAATGATTTTAAGAATTCTGACTCTCATGCATAAAATTCGCAATTCAAGAATTACTTTTATTTTTATTATTTAATTAAATTTTCAAATGAAAATATTTTGGTGGACCAGAGAAAATACATTTTTTATAACGAAGATGGCCAATAGTTGATGGAATCGCGCTTATATTTTTAAACAAACCAATTAAATATTTCTGAATTATTAAAAAATAATTCTCTTTTAATAAAAAGAATTCTATATTTATTTAAATTTAAGTTTTTTATGGGTACTTAATCTCAAGTACTCAAACTCAATCAAAGTTCTTCTAGATTTATTAAATCGTATTTATAATGAATATAAGAAATCAATACTTAAATGAAGTAAGGTTTTATTTTATAAACAGTTGAAATGCTTGATTGAATATTATAAGGATTATTTTCAAAAATTCTTGTTATATGGAAAATAATTTCTCAATACAAGAAAATTTATTTTTAGTCTATCCGAAACTTATAACATATACCAGTACATGATTACATGGTACACTGACTTTTTTTTACCGAAGAAGGGACCGGAGCAGGAGTATACGGACCAGGGATTTAATACTTCGATCCCAGGGGCAAGAGCAGCAATATATTCAGAGCGTAAATATACGCAATTGACAGGTGCGTACAGTTTAACCTGGAACGTAAATTCTGGAACCAAAAGATAGCTATCCTATCCGATAGTAAAGCCGCTATCAAGGCACTTTAATCTTTTCCGGTAACCTACAAACTGGTGATGAAAATTACAATCTTGATAAACATAATGCGCTTGGCGAACAAAACTGGGTTTGGATACTGCGGGTTCCGGGATTTTGATTACCGGAACTATTGTGAGAACAATAGATAAAGCTATCCTTTCCCTTTCGATGAGGAAAGATGCAAAGAGACAAAGAGGCACATACTAGAATAAATCTACCAGGGTTAGTGCACTCTAAGCTTCTCTTAGGAACTTACGACCTAAAGAGATTTAAGAAATGCATGTAGGTAGCAAAGAATAATCTAATGTCCTTATTTTGTAACACGCACGCAATCACCTTACATGGGGTTTTTAGTTCTGGCATTTCCATTTCCACAAGAACTGAACAAATTATCTCTCTCAAACTGAAATTTTTAATAAAATTATTAGTATCAATAAGCGATAACAGCTTAAGTCTGATTTCAAAGTTTCGAGAAATCTTGCGTTAAAATTTTCAATTGCCATATGAGTTATATGAGAGGATCTTTTGTTTCTGTGTCATAACTTCGACTAGGATAATCTAGCATTATTAAGCTTCAGATTTAGTGTGTTTATGAAAATATATGCGTGGAACATATCTACATCAATAACTCAGTTCTGTCTTAAGTCGACTTAAGCGATTATTACCTGTGATCACAGATATATTGCCAGATAAAAAATTTAACGCAAGTGACTGAGTTTGTTTTACAAAAAATAGGCCATAAGAATCATTACAGGATTGCTAACAGGTTACTGTAGGCTAAACTAATACCTCACAAAACTAAGAATTCTAAGTAATAGTACTTGTATTTTTTTTTGCATGGAAACCGAAGAATCTGCTTTGCACATTCTGGGACATTGTCCCGCACATGTTCAAGTTCAACAGAGACATCTGGGCTACCATATAATACCAGATAATCATTAAAATCAAGATAGTAGGACCAATACTAGCGTTTATCTCAGAGATTGAACTAAAAGAGATTCTTTAGTTCCATGAAAGGGCCCAAAAGATCGTAAGATCGCAGTTTAAAGTATAAAAATGACGATAATAAAAATGGTATACTCATTTTTTCTGGTCATAACTATCTAACTTTTTTTTATGACAGTTCAAACAATTTAATTTTTCACATCCTATTTTAAAATAAACCTTATTTTAAATAAACTTTCAAATTTAATTTATATTTTTTTTATACTATAATTTTATATAATTTGAAGACATGGAGTTAGAAAAAGTATTTTTTGTGCTGGTTTTATTTTTTAGTGTTTGTAAAACATTCCTTTTTTTCATTTTTTGGTATATAAAAAACATTAATTTTTTTAACAAAAACAAAAAACTGGCAAAAAACAATGTAATTATTTATCATTGAATTGAAATATTTGTTTTTTTTTTCTTTTGGCCAGTGCACTATAGGCCAAATGACCGGCTTCGCTGACACAAAAAACCAAATTTTCACATGTTAGAATCACTCTTTTGTTGTGACCGACTTACGAAGAATACTTTACATCAAGTAAAAATCAGCTTTGTTTTTTTTTTGTAAATAAGCTACCATAAGCTGTCATATAGACAGCCGTTAAAGTGTACATACAAAAATAAAATTTTATAATATAAAAAGTGGTTTTGTTAAAGTGAATTTTTAGGGCGTTTTACATAAATTTGAAGTGAGTAAATAACAACACTTTTTTGTGAAAACATTGAAATAGGTATATATTTTATAAATAAAAGAGAAATTGCTTAATTTTTTATTGTTCTGTTATAAGACACTCATATAATATAAGTACGTTTAAAACTTCTGAATATTTTTACAAAGCAATATTTACGTAAGGTTATAAGATTTTGCTTATGTTTTGTTGATATACTGACAACGTAAATAATTGAACTGCAGTATTGCAAGTATGTGTTGCAAGATTTAACGAGCGGAAATTTCGACTAAACGAGAAAATAGTTCTTTTCTAAATACATTCAGTCAGAAGTATTCAGTCAGAAGTATTCAGTCAATCAGCAACGCATCACGATTTAAAAACAAACTTTCTAACATCTTACCTAATAAATTTATTTTAATATTAAAATATAATAAGCTTTCATTTATTGAATAATGTTGTCTAGTGTATTTAATGTTGTTAAGCTATTTTTAAATAAACGTTAAATTTTAAATTTTTTATTTTCATGTTTATTTAATTCACTTACGTCAATTTTACCTTAAACAAAGTTTAAAATTTCTTAACCTGTGCTTAAATTTTATTACCGATTACTCCGATTGAAGTACAGGGCCTTTCAAGAATGAGTTTCTTTTTGAAATTTTTTGAATGGAGATTCATCATACGTTTATTGATATATGATGTAGAGGGTCTATAATTTAACCATAGTCCTATGATAAGAAAAAAATTAATTATTCCACTTTGAGGTGTAGAATTCTACATACATACATTTTTAAATGAAACAAAATAATGTTATGATATGTTTAAGTACATGAATTAAAAATAAAAAAATTTCATTTATTTGCAATGCAATCAGTTTTTTGGCAGAGACAGCAGGCCAACTCATGATTGTATTTTGCCCTTTGGTTTTTTCTTCAACGCAAAAGAAGCATCTACACCTCAACGTGAGGAAAATAATTATAATGGGTATACTGAAAGTGCATGATTTCGGTTCATACTTAGCATAAAATAAAAGTCATGTAAGCTTGGATCCCAAAACTGAAAGGTTTAGGAAATATTTAAAAATTAAAAAAAATATTTAGTTATCTACACCAACGTAGGACTATGGTTAATAACACGGTTTCACCGCCTTATAGTTTCAGCCAAAATTCTTAAAAACTCCGAGAGAGGAGTTTTGTGATTATGTCGCGACTATTCCGATCTCACCATTCATCACAATTTTTTTTTTAAACATTTCAAAGTCAAGAAGTAGGAATTTAGGTATTCTGACTTTTAACAATTATTTACATATGCATAAAGTGTGAGAATTGAGAAACAAAATGCAGTTTTGTTTAATCAAATTTAACGTAGATTGTTACTGTTATAAAAGTTTTTTGAAAAAAATATACAAAGTTGGTTTATCGCAATGGAGAGATAAATTTTTCATAAATTTTGCACAAATGTTAGTGTTTTTTTTATTTATTTTATTAAAAATAGTAACATACAAAAATCCTTTATTGCTTTTGCAGGAATCGTTAAAACTTTAAAATACCTTTCTAAAATCTAAGATCAGATCATAACTGAGATTAGTTTAAAATTGGCAAAATAGCAGCAGTTTTAATGTGTTTTTTAAATTAAAAATGACCGATTTTTCTTATATACGTTCGCAGCAAACAAACTGCTGCGATTTAATCAGATGATTACGGATATTGGTCATCTATGGCTTGTTAGAATGGAAAAACTAAATTCCGCATTTAACGATTTTGTTCGAATTTAACGATTTTAGTTTTTGTACAAAATATAAAAGTGATAAATGAAATTTAGTTCGTGTGTGTGTTGTGAATTGTGTTTAGTTGGTGATCTTCACAGGGCCACATCCGGTTTCAAAAACCAATAAAAAGCAGCAATAAAAAATGTGAAATTATTATTCTTGTACCGCTCCTCCATTGTTTTTTTTTTTCGTTTGATAGAATCGCGTGCCAAGTTAATTCATCAGACTCGGTTGGAATATGATGTTTGAATAAATCCATATGATGGTGCAAAATGTGTATTTTAAGTGACATTCAAAAATTGAGTAAGTTAAACGCTTCCATCAAATCGGCGACAAGGATTTGGTAATTCGGTGCTTCCCCATGAATCATTCGAACTTCGCCTTCACCAAATCCTAAGCAACTGATTCAGACAGGTAGGCAGACAGGCAGGCAGACAGGCAGGCAGACAGGCGCAGGCACTAACATGCGAAGAAACGGGATTGAAATAAAGCCAAGTTGACTTTTATCTCACTTGTTCACACAGTTGGAGAATGGCAAAGCCTTATAGCAGTATTGCCTTTTGTGGACAATACAAAGCAATCGGTTCCAGTTACAAATACCGTATGAATTAAAGAAATGAAATTAATTCTTAATTCCGTTAAATATAATGCATGCCGTTATTAATCAGGAAAGTGGATCGTTGATCCGCTCGTTCCATGTGATAAAATCCTTCTGCCTCCACTTAACATAAGCTTGGCGTAATGAAAAATTTCATTTTATCTTTACCATTAGATTTGCCTAGTTTTCAATAGAGGAACTTCGGGTATTGTGGTATAGATATTTGTATTCTGCGATTTGTGAAAAAACTATAAGTGTGTTCTTTGTCAAATGTTATTTGTTTGGATGCTTAAAGTATTGGTAACAAAATAGCATAGAATAAGAATCTTATGATAACCCATTAAAAAGTTATTAGGAAAAGTTTGAGAAAACCCAAAACCTCCTTCCCAAAAATTTGAAGGGTATTGTGGTACACAACATAGGTGTAATGTGGTATACTGCTTTTGAGTTAATTTGTTTTGAAAAATCTTTAAAAAATTTTTTTATTTGATGTATATGGACTGTTTTGAGGGGTTTTTATTTAATAAATTTATTAGAATTAAATATTTCAAATTTAACAAAAGAAAACGTTTATAGTTCAATAAATAAGAAAAAGTAATGAAAAAAGAATGACAACAGGGTTGCTTACTAAACTCATTACATTAGGTATCGTTGAAACTTAAAATAAAGACTATTGCTCATGCGCAAGTTAAGAAGTATTAAAAAAAAATTTTAAATTATGCTTTCACATGCATTATCATAATACCATATTATCCGCCAAGATGTATACCACAAAAGCCGATTTGATACGATCACTAACGAGAACTAGCAAAATATATTGCAAATTAATCAGAGCCTAACACTTACCTTAAATTCAGAAGTTACACAATAATAAATAGCTCGTTGTTTTCCTTAAAAAAATTCACTGACTTTGGAACAAAAAAAAAGTCGATCAAACGCCTTCATATGTTTTTTTAACTGATCGAAAACGTGTAAGGTTTCGTTGATTATCTTGAACTCTATTCTCTTTTTTATAAGTTTACACAAATTTAAGCAAGATTGCGGAAAAATAAGTTTAGCGGAATCGGAGATATTAGCCTATACCACATTATCCTCCTATACCATAATACCCGAAGTTCCTCTACTTACGCGTGGTTTTTCTCACATCAGTTATGCTAAAATTTAAAAAGATAAATAAATACACTCACATTCGACATATTCAGTACATATATTAAATTTTTTTTAAAATAATATCATCCAAGTGTCCCCCTAGTCACGTCTACAGTTGTCGATTCTTTTGGGGAAATATTCGATCACATTTTGGCATTTTTGAAAATCGTGATATCGTGACATGTTTTGGCCTATTAAAGATAGTATAGATATTCATAAAATGTGGTTTCAACAAGATGGTGCGACATGCCACGCAAAAAAAAATCCCGGGAAGAATAACCTCACAAAATTTTGAAGCAATTTGGCCGCCAAGACCGCCCGACTTAACGCCTTTGGACTATTTTCTGTGAAACCATCTCAATGATAGGGCTTGTGTAAATACACCACAAACAACTGAAACCTTTGAAGACAATATTGGGCAAAAAATTTCCGAAACAGAGCCCCAAATACGCTATAAGGCGATCGGAAATTACACCAAAAGAATACACATCTGCAGACGTACACTGGCGGGACATTTGGAAGATATCATTTATCATTTCTAAATTTTAGACCCTTTACATCATATATCAATAAAAAGATAATGAATTTCTATTCAAAATGTGTGTTTCATTTGAATTTGAAAAATAAACTCAAACTTGAAGGACCCTGTATTAGAAATGCTGAAATGTTATTCTGATGCAGAACATAAAATATATGAAGAAAGATCTAATGATGAAGATGTTGACTTTCATATTTATGAAGATTTTTAAGAATACAACAAGGACTTAAGTAACAAAATAGACAGTTGTGATATATAATTTAATTGCAAAAATATATTATTCAAAAAACTATTATTAAAAATTATATATTGAAAGTTCCTTTAAGGGGTTCTTAGAAACACAAACACATTTTGTTTAAAACTATAATTTTAAAAACGTTAAGAAACTGAATGGTTGTATAATGGTTAATGATTTCTAGCGCGTTAGTGTTTAAATTTTTAATAAAGCAGACAATTCCTTACATTAACAAATTATTTAGTGTTGTTAAAATATTCTATTTCGGAGCTTAATAGTTTTTGCTAGAAAAACGGGTCATTTGACCTATAGAGCAGTGGCGCCATTCAAAATTTTTAGGGTTTGAGCAAAATATCATTATTAAAAGGTTAACGTCTTTACTTTACTTCTAGGACAGGTATTGAATAAAAGAGTTAGACTTATCATTAACTACTTTCCAATGGTATAAATCTCTATTGTGAAGTTGTATATATTTATACCCCAAGCCAAATGCGTAAGGGATATATTACCTTTGTCACTCCGTTTGTAACGCACAGAAGAATCAGCATCAACCCGAAGTCGATTTAGTTATGTTCGTTAAAACTAAGTTAAAACTAAATTCGAAAATGAGTTAAACTGGATGAAAATAACGCCTACTTCTCATAAAAATTGACTTTACTAAAACTGCTCAAATCTTGCACATAAGCTTTAATCGCAAAAATGTACTCTGAGTACAAAATTGTTAAAATCGAATGAAAACCACGCCTATCTCCCATACAAAGTGACTTCATGAAAATGTCAAATAACCTTAAATTCCAAAAAAATTGATACAATGACTTAGAATGCCGCAAAGAAGTCTTCATTTTAAATATGCTGTCGATGCTATGAATTTATTTAAATAAAAACTGAAAACTCCGCATATCTCCAATACAAAGTGACGTCATGAAATTAGCAAAACCTTCCAAAAAAATTAATCTTTAAACATGATAATTTAAATGTACTCTTAGTTTAAAAATTGAAGATTTTGTATAAAAATAACGCTCTTTAAAAGCGACGTAATCAAAATAATACAATATTCAAAAAGTCGAAGATAATTCTTAACTAGTTTAAATTATCTAATTATAAAGGGTGATTTTTTTTGCAATTTGTTTTTTCAGTGCGCCTTTTTTGACAACTCACGCGTGGTTCGTAGCATGTGGCAAACCAAAAAATGATCAATAATGTTTGCAATTTTACCATAAATAGACTAACAAACGAACAGCGCTTGCAAATTATTGAGTTTTATTATCAATAATAGTGCTCTGTGAGAAATGTGTTTCACAAATTTAGTTCATTTTATGGTCGTCATCAGAGATCTGCAACGGATAGCTTTTTTGCGACTCTGAGTATATCCGAAAAAAATAAGTACAAAAACCTACTCACCCTAAGCGCACACAACTCGACTCATATTCTCTTCTACGAAGCTAGAATGCGGCGGCTCAAATAAATATGAGTATCCTAAGTCATGAGTCGGATCAGGAAAGATCGGGTTTTTTCGGTTCATAAATACTTATGGTTGTTGTCGTCTTGCTGATACTTATCCTACTTGCCCAAATACTCATAATCGACACAAGTAGCCGAATCACTCGGCTCATCTGCCACGGATATGAAAGAGAGCGCAGTAGAGCGCAGCAGTAAATAGTGAGCGAGTTTTTTGTATTTGTTTTGTGCTATTTTTTCCTACGCATATCTAAATGCTGAATAACAGATGTGTTATTCTTGTGTTGCTTTTTGTTTTTATCGTGCACAGTGAAAGCTGCGCATGAGGTAACGTTGTTAAGGCTTAAAAATAATACGCAGTTTCGATAGTATCGTAAGTCATTCATTTTCTGCAATCAGCAATTATTATTAAATTTGTAAAGTATTTTTTTATTTTTCTGTAGCCTTCAGTTACCAAATCACATGCGCATAATATAAATTACACTTCTATTGCACGTGTTTACGCACAAGAAGCAAACAGACACTTGCGCCGCACAGTGGTTGAGCCCCATTCAAAAGTTGTCAATAAATAGAAGGACTCATCGTAAACCAATTAAATTTTGTGTATTATTTGGAATTTGCCTTATTAGAATACACACAAAAATATTTTTAAATCCGCCCTCAATCACGCCTGCCTCCCATACAACACAAATATTTAAAACGCCATATTTTTTTTGTCTTAAACCAATACAAGAACCATTCTGTCAGAAATCTTCAATATATGTCTATTATAAAAAAAGTATTTTCTGCCACGCCCACCTCCCATACGAAATTTTCCACTTCACGTGTTTTTCCGTATTCAATATTCAAGTTCAATGAAGCGCTGCATCTAAACTGTCTAAATTAAAGGTTTATAGTATTCAAAAATATTATTTGTTTGCTTTTTATAAAAACAAAAAAAAATCATCAAAAAAAAGCTTATCGTTTCGTTTGAATTCCAAAAAAAAGAGTGAACCTCATGCTTTTTGCCACAAATTGGCACTGGTTGTAAATGTGATACTATCAACAGTTAAAAAAGATAATAGCATACTTTTTAGCATTGTGATAATGTGAGCACAGGTCGTGTAGCATAAAAACATGGCTTGCATACACGGAGAAAACTGTTTGCAAAATTAGTATTGTGGTTAAGCAAAACTTGCGCTTGATTCTAAGCCACTTCAACATTATGCAAAATTTTAGCAAAAACTAATCAAAATATGCTTTTCTAATATATAACAACTAAGCAAATATTTCCTTGAATTAAGTAAGCATTTGCTCCTCCCATTTATAATAACTTAGCAAATTTTTGCTGAAATTAAGTAAAAATTTGAATGTAATCAAAATTTTGCTTTTTCCTAAATAATCGAGGAGTGATTGCAATTTAGCAATCTTTTTCTTAAATCACATTGTGATTGAGCAAAGTTTTGCTGATTTGCTTTTAAGCAAAACATTTGCTTGATTCAAGCAAATTAATTTTCTCCGTGTACGTATTCTAATTCTGTTGTTTAGAATCAAAGAATATATATTTCACTTTCAGCTAATTGAAGATGTTTGAAGAACATTTCTTGACAAGGGAATTTGAATGTTTGAATAGTTTTGAAAGCATTTTATTGCGAAATTCATTAAAATGTTTCATAGTAAGCTATAAGATAATGTGAATTAATTTAACTTTATACATATCACATTACTGTTTTACTAATTCAATTTAGTTGTAATCATTTAAAAAAATATTTAATATATATTAACATAGTAGATTAATAGATTGAGAAACACACTATAGAATATTTAAGTACTCTGCAAATATAAAGTATTGCAAAAGAAGAATAATAACATTTTTAAAGCATTTATCGTATTTAGTAAGTAAATGCTTTCACTATTTACATTAAAAATTTAACGATTTTAACTCGTAAGAAGTGATCGTTAAACAAAAAATGCCTCAAATAATACTAAAGAAAATGACTATAGCAATAAACCTTGAGACTAAACATATCTATATTTTCTTCTAAACGCATTTACCAAATGTTGTTCAAGGACTCAAAAATTTCTGTCAGTTTTTTTTAATCGCTCAACTTACAGTCCAATAAAAGCATTTCTTTATTTAAAATATCGTCGACATCCATAGATCATTATATTTTATTCTGCAAAAAAATAAATTTACGTTTTTTTGTCATATCAACTTTGCATAAGAAATTTATTGCAAAAATAAAAAAAAAAATATTTCAAGAATGCAAAAAACTTTTTCAATAATGTTTTGTGTACTTAAAAAAACCAGATTGCAATACGTTTTCTCAATTGTCTGTAATAACTCTTGAAAAATATCAATATTTTATGAAATTTTTTCAACATTTTTACATCAATCGTATATTAAGGCGTCTACACAGAAAACCTATATACATATATTTCTGATAAATATTTTGGAATCATGTGAGTTTGAATATTCTTAAGCAACGCAAAGAAAAAAAAATCACAATAAGAGATCATCAGTTTTGGTATTTATTTCCAACTTTTAACCACTGTGCGCCGGCCTTTTGGTTTTGTGTTATTTTTGTTTATGTCTAACAAAACAAAATCACAAGCGTTGTTATTGTTTCTTTCTCCATAGAGTGCAACAATAAAATACCAAAAACTCGTTTTCGAGAAAAAACAAACAAAAAATGAGAGCTCACATGGCCTGCAGACAAATACTTATGAAAAGTGCATATACAAAAAAAAAAACTAATTAACGCTAAGAGACGTTGGCAGAGAAGGAGCAGTACTCAGAGTACACTCAAAATACATTCGGATCGAGCGCTTTTGTAACAAACTGACTCAACGCACTCATTGAAAACGGCTCGAAGTGGATCGGATCACGCCGCTCTCGGATATGAGAATGTACTTATAACCGAAAAAATGCTAATGAGCCGAATGCCTATAAGTATTTTACACATATTATTAAGTATGGATAGAGTTCAGAACAGCACGACACTCGGGTATGATTTGAGTATCCGAATTCTGTCGGATACTCATTGCAGTTCTCTGGTCGTCACAATCGACCCACTAAACAGGCTATTCAAGCTATTTTTACCAAATTTCGCACCAGTTTTACTCTATTGGACCATAATCCACCAACCTGTATGGGAAGAAGGCGTACCGAGGAGATAATTGCTGCTGTATCGGCCAGTGTCAACGAAGATCTCGATAAGTCAATTCGTCGCGGTTGTAAACAGTTGGGCTTATGTTATTCGACTACCTGGAAGATTTTGCGCAAGAACCTCGGTAGGAAACCACTCAAAATGCAGCTGATGCAAGAACTGAAGCTGGATGACCTACCACAACGTCGTTTGTTTGGTGAATGGGGCCTAAAAAAGTTTGATGAAGATTCACTTTTAATCGAAAAATTGTCTTCAGTGACGAAGTTAATTTTTAGCTCAATGGATACTTCAACAAACAGAATTGCCCTTGAATTGAAAAATTTACTGTTTGGTTGCGGTTTGTAAGCCGGCGGCAGCATTGGACCGTACTTTTTCAAAAATAATAAAAATCGCAACGTTACAGTCAGTGGAGCAAGATACTGCGCAAAGATTACTGACTATTTTTGTCCAAAATGAAGAATTCTACTTGGTGGACATGTGGTTTACACAAGACTTTGCCACATGCCACACGGTACGCGAAACCAGGGACCTATTGAGTGGCGAGTTTGGTGAGCAATTAATCTCACGTTTTGGAGCAGTCCATTAGCCACCAGGATCATGAGATTTGACCCCACTGGACTATTTTTTGTGAGGTTACAAAGTTTCTCGTATACAAGGGACAAACCAGCAACAATTGCAGCCCTTCAAGACAACAGTACAGCTGCCATTAGTGAGATACCGGCCGTAATGCTGGAAAAATGATTGCCAAAATTGGAGCCTAAGGATGGACCACCTCAGATGCCACCGGGCATCATTTACATTAGGGCCGTCCAGAATTCTTGCTCGTGCATCGACAAAGAGTAGTCAGTGCACTTTGTCGTCTGCTGGATGTATTCGGGGGTAAAACGGAAAGAGGAGCGGAAAATTTTGAGAAGATGAAGAGCGTAGATTTACAAAACCGTGAGAGCGAGATGAAAAAGCAGTGTTGCACATTCTGCATATAAAGACTATTTTTTTTTAAAATTGTTTTTATTATTTGACATAGGTACAAAAAGCGATGTTGCTTTGACGTAGCTTTTAATATTCAACGTTCAAAGATAAAATATATGCCAAAATATCAGTTATGTGGCGAATTAATTAAATTGTATAACCTTTTTTAGCAGGTATCATTAGAAACTCTCACATTGTAAAAAACAAAAGAAATTTTTTTTTAAATTTTAAAAGTCAAAAGAATAGAGTACAAAAATTTTTTGTTTATTATGACAAAATTCATACTCGATACGGTAACTGGATTAATTGCAAAGTATTTACCATTAAAGTTATAAAATGCCCGTTTTTTATATCAATGTGAATGCAAGATTAATTTTGGCCGACTCTGAGCGCTATAAGCGCAATTATAATCTTCGCAATACTGACCAACGTTGCCATATTCACAGTTTAAACTGTAAATTACAGTTTTTTTAACAGGCTTACAGTTTTTTAAAATCACTCGTAGTGAAAATTACAGTTATCTAAAAAATTCAGATTTGAAAAAATAAATTCAAATGAAAAAGAACTATTTATAATTTTATTAAGAACAGCATTGATTTTATGCTTATCTCCAAAAATTATTGAACTATACACAAAAAGATATTACATCCTTCTTAAACACGTTGGTTGTCTTTAGAATTGACAGTCAATCGTTTCTCAGCTAGCTTGATGTACTAAACATGGTTTTTTTTTTTACACGAAAACTTACAAAAATTTGACACAACTGAAAGAATAATTAGTTTATTACAGAATCCTCACTTTGAGCTTTATTTAATATTACTGAAATGTATGTTTATGGAAAGACATTAATATATTAAATAAAATGTTTTAAAGTAATATTTTGCAAATTCATTTGCTTAACAGTGCAATAACTCGATTGTACAGAAAAATTTTGTAATATTTTATAAGAGATAAAATTGTTAACGTAACTGAATTCAATTCAGTTTAACTGAATTGAATTCAGTTAACGTAACGTATTGATATTGACAATATTCACAATCTTAAACCTCTGGAAGATATTTATTTACGTAGTGAAATATCTATAGCATTGACGCCAACTCATAAATTACAAAAATCGGAGGAAATCGACTTCAGAGAATAATGCGTGAAATTTTATGTTGAGCTATGTAATAAACTGATAGTTAAATTTGAATTTGCAAGTGATTTTTTAAAAGATGTGAAAATTTTTTCGCCAACTAAAGTTATAAATACTTATCAACCATCTATATCGCAATTGCGTCGGCATTTGAAAAATGTTTTAAACATTGATGAATTTCACGAAGTTGATGATGAATGGCGCGAATAACGTCAAAGCAATTTTAGCGAGTTTAATTTAAGTGTTGACAGTAGGGCATGCAATCACGGGATTCCGGGATCCCGGACTTTACTTAGCCCCGTCAGTCCCTGTTGCAAGGCCTAAAATCCCAGGATACTACCTAAGAAAAAATTTATGTGTTTTTAAAAAATTTTAAAATAAAACCTTTCTGAAACTGTCTGTACAAAACAACACAATATTCCAATAGTCATTGTAATGTCGACTCTAACAGCCCTATTCTGGCAAAGTAAGAATTATTACCCAGCATTTTTAAAATTGCTATGTGTTTGTTGTAATTTTTTGATTTCAAACAAAATTTGAAGCTCAAGAATAATGAATTTTGATAAAAATTCTCACCTGCGTTTTAGATGGTGACAATTTCATTAAAAAATTTTGTTTTTGACCTTTAAAATTTAATTTGAAAACAACAATTACAACAAACACATATAAATATTGAAAATACTGGGTAACACTTGTTACTTTGCCAGAATAGGGCTACAAGTTTAGTGTAAGCTTTTAACAACAAATTCTGTAGAAATAATGTCAGAAAAGCTCACACTCAGTTAAAACTGTGTTAAACACATGATACTTCCCAAGAAATACTGAAATGTGATTTTAAAAATACAAGAATAAAAATATTTTTTACCCAGCTGTAAAAAATATGACGTGATACTAACATACCTTAGAAATACCGAAATGTGACCTCAAAAATTAAGAAAAAACAAAGCTTTATTAAACAAGCGCTAAAAAATATCACAAAATTCTTACTTAGATATACTAAAATTATTATACTATTTAATTTTTTTTCAATGTTATGTACAAAAAATTTAATGATGCTACCAAAGAAAAACCTGAATGTGATTTTAAATTTTTTTTAAATAAAAACTTTTCTTAAGCTAGTTGTACAAAATAACGCAATGTTTGAAACACATAATACTTCCTTAGAAATACTGAAATGTAATTTTAGTAAACTAAAATAATTTTTTTTACTAGCTGTACAAAATATGACTTAAAAAATATAAATTTATAAACTTTTCTTAAACTAACTGTACAAAATATTTAAAAATATTTACTTAGAAAAAACTAAATGTGACCTTAAAAGTTAATAAAAAATTCCATAAAGAAGAAATATTAGTAACTATTTTTAGTAACTATTAACTTTCTGAATGATCTCATTTAATTAATATTTTTTTGAATTGATCCTTGCTTTTCAGAAGTAAACAATAAAAACTAACGAAACATTTCATCGAAATTGTGTTTTTTAGTATTTTAAAATCTTCTGCAATGTGTGGTAAAACAAGGCATAACTACTTTAAAACTTCATATTACGTCTTAAAAAAATTTCTAAGTTTTGTTAAATCCGGGACTAGTCCCGGGATTCCGGGATTGTGTTTTTCAAATCCCCAATTTCCAGGATTGCCAAAGTGTCCCGAAATTGGATGACCTAGTTGACAGTACTATTCAATTTTTGTAAGGAATATATTAAACAAAATCAAAAGTCAGTTAAGGGCGTTTCCTCTTTTGGGAAAAATAGTTTTTGTTGCATTTTACATTCCAGTAGCCACTGCAAACGTAGAAAAGTTATTTTCAGTAATAAACGTTGATAAAACAAAACTTATAAATATATTACAAATTCCTGCACTTTTTGATATTTTCAGAACAAAAGGTCTCTTAAAAAGAATGTATCAAATTGTATTAAATTTGATAAATAAACAATAATGCCCAAAAGACTTGACAAGTCAATTTACGAAAATTAATGAATAAAATTTCAATATGAAAAAAAAAATGTGATCAAATGCTATAAAAAGTTTTTTATACACTGCTTATATTATTGTTTATGTTTTTACAAATTAACTGCTTTTTATTATTTTTATTTAAATAAATTAAAAAATAATTAAATATCAATAAAATTCAAGTTGCTTTATTTTTTTGGGTTACAGTTTTTTTGTTGAAAATACAGATTTTCTTTTGGAAATTACAGTTTTTTGTAAAAAACTTCTGGCAACGCTGATGCCGACGCTCATTTTAGGGTTACCATACCACTATTTACCTCGAAACGCTATCTTAATCTGAAGATTGGAATATTTCAAATTATACTGAGAAAGTAACTGCATTGGAAAACTAACTTAAGCTTAGGTGCACTCAAATGCTCAAAAAAATCTCATAATATGCGCTAGTTTTCAGCAGGTGTAATTGCAAACTAATAGCAGGATTTTAAGCAGCTACTCCTGCGAGCAACTATTTTCTATAATAAAAATGCAAAAAAAAATGCAAAGCTCCCGTTTGAGAAGTCAACTTTCTGATATGAGCTTAAGATCAATAATGTGCCTTGCTTCCACACGCGGAATTGAACAAAATATTAAAAAAAATTGTTATTGACTTTGTAAGCCAAACCTTGGCTTAGATTTTTAGAACTCTTAAAGAGCTTCTCAACGCAATCGTGACTAGTGTAATTAAATGTTCAAAAAGAAAGCGAAATAGCATACTTGATTTAAAATTTGTGGGTTGAGCCACTATTGCAATGAGTAGCTCATATGCGAATTATTTAAATTGTCATATAATAAAGCAATACAAATATGCTGTTTGCTTGCAAATTAAGTATGTTGAAGTAGTTAAAAAACACAATTTTAAGACCACAATATTATTAAAATATGTTTGATTTTACAAACCGTCAGGTAATTTTACAACTTTTATAAGATATTGAGCTTAAATTTATAAAGAATTTAATAATAAAAATATTGTCCCCTTGTAAACATTAATGAGCTCAATTATGACTTTCGTAAATCAGACGCTCACACTCATCATAAGTGCTGCCAGTTTAGTTTTTTTAAAGATAGATTCAGCTTATTTTTTTGAAAATTTTATTTTAGCTCCTAGCAACTTTTTAAGCTTTTATTTTTTTAGAGCTAAGCTATTTTTAGCTACTACCTTTTTTATTAAGAAAGGCAATATTAAGTAATATTTAAAAATTAAAAACAAAATTATCAAAAAATACCTTCATTAAATTGAATATACATAAAATTTTATCAATTTTCTTAAAGTTTGTGAATATAAAATTAAATAAAGATAGTTTTTGATAATTTTTTATGTAGCAATACATTGCATTTATAAATAAATCATTATGAATGATAAACTGATTAATCTGATAAACTGATTATGTATAGGAGTTTTTTAAACTATTTTCTTTTTTTTTTGCTTAAAAAAATGGTTAGCCCTTTTTAGCTACTTTTGTTAGCAACTTTAGCAACAGGCTCAACATTTTTCTGGCAACCTGCCCACTATATAAATGGCGCTTTTTCTTACGCTCTTTCTCATAAGGGTTGTTCACATTGATCAAATCGCTCCTCAAATGATTTGACAAACGATTTGACTAACGGAAATATATATGAATTTAATAGCGATTTGACGAGTCTGAACACTCATCAAATTGTTTGTCTAATGATGAAAATCAAAATTTTTTGTCATCACGATGTGCTAACTTCTGTGTTCAAGACAAAATTAAATTTGATAAAAAAGTTTGTGGTCAAACGATTTAACGAGCGATTTGAAGTATGAACGGGCCTATTCTCTTCGTACATGTCCCTCGTTCTTTTTACCATCGAATTCTTCCAGCATATGCTGTTGCCTTTTGACACCTCTAATTTACATGTAAATATTTTTAAAAAGTAAATGTCAGGCATTGATATATCGCTCCAAATAAATATTTCATTCACTATTGCAAATCTGAAATTTTTTTAATTTTCAAAAAACAAATGCATAAAAAATCACCTTTACTTAAAGTTTTGCAAAAATATTGAACTGTTAATATTATAATGTAACTTAGTACAAAATAATGTACATATATTATGATGTATCCAGATAATTTGCTTTAAAAGTATGAATTTATGAAAAACAATTCAACTTATTGTTCCTCCATCGACTAATATACACATTTTAAAAATTTGGATTTTGTATATGGAGGGAAACCGAAGCTTTTATTTGATTTAAAATTTTGAGTTTGATACTAGCTATTTTAGTTTAATTTGATTTGAGATCATTTTGTTTTTGTTGATAGTGAGCTCAAAGCAACAGCAATGTATTTAAAATAAATGTATATAAATATACAATGAATTTTTAAGTTTGCTTGAACACATTGGTCTTAAATTTAAAACTCTTTTATTTTTTTGCTTATTTATATTAATACAAATATTTAAGTCTCTTCTTTATTGTCATTGTACATTTTTATTTACATGGGCATTTCCACAGGAAAGTCTACCGTGACGAAAAATTAAAACTTATTAAAAACTTATTATTTGATGATATTATCAAAGAAAAACACTTTACTTTTATTAATCTAAGCAATTTCTACATAAATTTATTAACCATAATGATCAAATCATCTGCACTGTTTCACAAATGTTTCGTAAATGTTTCGTAAACTTTTTTGTTTAAGTAGAAATGAAAGGTATTGGCTAAAGATAATGAAAAAATGGTTGAGACAAGGAACGGTCAATATATTTAATTTGTTTTTTAATTACTAAATTACACAATTATTTAACTAGCTTATTACTTAATTACCCAATTAAACTACAATAAAAATTTAAGTGACGTAACGCCAGTAACGTATCGCCAGATCTAAAAGCCTAATAAAAAAACCAGAGAAGATTTTTATATTTGAAAAATAAACTTAAATTATTTTAGTTCCTTCTAAAAATGTTGTATACAAAAATCAAAAATACAAAAGTCTTGCACAATTCAGAGAAATTTGAAAATTTTGTAATCCAAGTCAAAAATCACTTCCGTTTTAGCATAAAGCCAGTAACATAAAGCCAGCACATATTTTTGCTTATATCTTAAAATCCTAAGGATCGATTGTTGTCATTGTTTTTACTTAATATAGTGCTACTTAATTACTACGCAAATATAAGAAATCCTTTTTAAAAATTTAACATTTTAATTCTTTTATTTTAATACTTCTTCGAACAAATCGTTCCTAATGCCAGTTTTGAAGTGCCCATTTGTAGAATTTTAAAACTAATCATTTTATTGATAATATCAAACCAAATAATGCTTAATTTCTTAATAATTTCATGATATTGCAGCTATTCCATTTTTAACGTACCAGCCGTGCGGAAAGACAATTACCGACAAAAATTAAACTAAATAACAGAACTAAAAAGCTTAATAACAGAAAAAAAAAATTAATTTGAGAAAAGTTTGACGTGATTTTTGGCGGAGTTAATCACGGAGGTACACAAAATTGAGAAAGATCGGCAAAAACGTCGAAACTCGAAAAATAATTTTGTGAAATTGTGGTAGTTCGGGGTTCCATCCCTTGCGATAAGGTAATTAGTTTCATAATTTTTATTTTTTCGGTACGTTTAAAATGGAATTGCTGAGTGCCTTTTAATATTCTAATATTCTGAGATAAACGACTTACAATAACTTATCAAAAATTCACTGATTAGGGTTTAAATGGTTATAAATATTTGATTCTTCAGGAAAGTGAAATCCAGTTTGCTTTCGATGCTAATGTTATTTTTTCCAATTTTATTAAAAATGCAAAAACTGTGGAACTAACACTGTAGTGTCCACTATTTTGATTGTTTGTTCTAGAAATTTAAATTATCACAAGCAGTTCAAAACTCCGTATCTATATTAACTGTATGCTTTATATAGTAAAAATTGTTTTTTTTTATATATTTATAATATTTAAATGATATATTTTTAAAACCATCATAGCTTGCACAAGGATATTTAAAAAAAAAATCAATATGTTATGTATAAAAAACAATATATAATTTTTTTTTATGCTCAACAATAAAAAAGTAAAGTGTGTTAATTTAGAAACTGTTGGTTTTGCTTGAATGATTGCTTTAATTTGTTTAAATTTCTGTGAATATTATCTTTTATGGTAAAATATTAAGCAATTTAGCAAAAATTAAAGAATCTTAAAGATGGAAGATATATGATTAAGAAAAACAATAAAAGTAATTGTGATTTTCATGTTAGATGCCACACTCCTTATGACGGCAGTATAATGCTCTGGAACAAATTAAACTATAAATTGATACTGTTATTTTTTATTATCAATAAAATCGCTTTTTAAAATTGTCATTAAATATGCAAATAAATTGATTGTTTTTTACAACTTAGCCGATATTTAAAAAGAATTGATATTCAAAGCATACTCAAAGATGATAAAAAATGATTTTATTGTTATAATAAGCAATTCATACAAACACAGTCAAGAAATTTTAATAGAAGCAATAAAGAATAAAGACAGCATACCGAATATTTATAGTCTCTCTAAGTTTGCTAAGAAATTCGAGTTTGTTTATAGAACTGTGGTTTCTGTCGCAGACATGTTATTACTCTTTTTTCTGTTTTAAGTATTTATTCGTTAGACTGTTATGAACGCGCAGCTGTTTTACACAAATTATATGATAAAAATATATGTATCTGTACACATTATTTTGCTACCATTTTTAAATTCCAACAGATATCGAAAAACCATATCACGAAATACACGCGAACGTGTTGCCTAATAGCGTAGCTTAACAAAAAAAAAAAAAAACATACAAAAACAACAACGGCATCACAATGGAGCATAACAAACCATTATAAGTTCTAGCATTAAAAAAAACGAGAAAAATAAACACAAAAAAGCATGGAACACCCTAAGCTTGTGTAAGAAAAGCACACGAAAATATCAAAAAATCACGCAGAGAACGTTGCCTGTCATCATTAATTATTCAGGGTCAAATTCGTTGTCACATCATCATGTCGCATCAGTTGAAAGAAAACAAAATTTTTAAATTAACTAGCTAGCAAATAGAAGAAATAAAGTATGTTAAAAAAATGTATCCCTCTCTTGTCATGGTCCATCGAAATAGTTTAGTTATATTTCGAGCTCTTGAATGGTCAACGAAAATTATATTTTTCAAAAATTACTGACTTTTTTGAAAAAAAAAATTTTATTAAGTTAAAAGAACCGTGATATAATAACATGAAATTCCAAAACATTTTTTGGAATTTCTAATCAACAAACATATATAACTAACATCCCTATTCTGGAAGAGTATCAATTGTTACCCAGTATTTTTAATATTTCTATGTGTTTGTTGTAACTATTGTTTTGAAAAAAAATTTGTAACTCAAGAAATATAAGTTTTTAATTAAATTATCACTATCTGAAGAGCAGGTGACAATTTTCAACAAAATTTTTTATTTTTGAGCTTCAAATTTTGTTTTGAAATCAAAAAATTACAGCAAAGACATATAAATATTAAAAATACTGGGTAACTATTGTAATTTTGCAATTATAGGGCTTTAAATATACCGTAAACGAGTTTTTTTCTAATATGTCAGTTTGTTTTGTTTAAAAGCAGCATGTGCTCTACTAAAAAGTAACTAAAGAAAAATTTTGAAAACAACCTACTTCATAAAACAGTCAAAACCTTCATCGATCCAATGACAAAAAGGAAAAAAACACTAAATAAATAGCTGCAGATGGAGAAAACGCTCGGAGCGAGTATCTAAAAACTAAGCACATTTAACTAATTGGCAGCCACTGTGAAAAGATATTAAATAAAACAGCAGACAAAAAAAAAAAAAGACAAAAGTAAAAATTTGGAAAAGAAAACCAGACAGACTAAGCATTAAGTCGCAACACCTCCAAGGCGAGCTAATGCGCAGAGGTCACTTAGGGCAGTGGCAATGACTGCGACATAGTCATCGCAGCTAAAACAACAAACACATCATCATCATACATTGAGATAACTTCAAAAAAATATAATATAAAATCCAAGAAAACCTAATGAACTGTTCTGCTGATGGACATGAATATATAACAAAAATGGAATTACAAGTATTTAGATACTTTTAAAAAAAATTATTCAGCGACCAAGACGCAGAATAGTGCTGATTAGACTCTGCCATTCAAAGTCAGCTACTTAGGTACTTACAACAGATACTCTTACGATGCATCTGCTCGTTTGCTACGCTGCACATTTTGAGTATATTTGAATGTGTTGATTGAAATACATTGTATCTTGTTGAAAACAAGAGTCAGAGAAACTATTTTGAGACAATTTTGGAAAAATAAAATAAGCACATTATTGCTAATAAGATATATAGGAAATAATTTTGTGTCAACAAAATGCATAGCTTGTATCTGCTGCTCAGCTTGGTTTATAAATATCAAATCGCTTTTTTACATAGTTGTCGCATAGAATTTATGCGTTAATTTAACCAAAATTATTTAATTCAATTTCAACAGCTACAGTGAATATTACTTGATGTATGGATGTAATCAGTTAATAACAATTTTATTTTTCATAAAATATTTGTGTTTGCCTTCCATTTAAGAAAAATTAATATTACTTTTAAAATATAAATATTCATATCATGGATTAAATGTTTATTTAATGTCAATATTGAAATTTTTTTCGCGTGGGTTTCATCAAAATATTTTAAAAAAAGTTTTTTACAGTCTTCTGTGCTAAGCTTTTCTGACTGAAAATTTATTGTAATTTATTTATATTATTCAATTGAGATAACATATATCAAGACTATTGGATTAAAAAATACCATGCATAGGCATAAGAGACGTTCAGCAGAAAAAAACAAAATTTTTCTTTATCTTCTTCAAGATTCATAAAGATGTTTTCCTTCGTTATATAAAGAAGAGTTAAGCGAAAAATTTTAAAATGTTTTAGAATATCAGAAGTTGGAGTTCTAGATATACAATTCGTTTCAAAATTGTAAGGTCTCTTTATTTAAGACAGAAGATAATTTTGTGCAGAAACTATTGAATTAAACTAATAATCTTTATTTAAATCACACTAAAACGAACACGTAAAAAAAACATTACTCCAATACAATAGAATAGAATAGGCATTTGTAATCAAATTTAAACAAAACTATTTATTGTTTCGCAGGTATTCAGATTCTATTGTATTGTAATTGCATGAGCCAACCTTATTACATTATTAATTGCTGGTGTTATTTGATGAACATGCACTCAAAAATATTTTTGTGTAAATATTACTAATGACTGCGTCCATTCTACGAATTTTTTTCGTAGTTTTCAGCCACGAATAGGATTCGTAAAATTGACGTATATTAGTACATATTACGAATATATTATTCGTAAAACCCAGACAAAAAAAAAAATTAAATTCTGCCTGAGCTGGGGTTTGAACCTCGGCTCTTTAGTTTACGGGCCACGGACTCTGCCAGTAGGCTACAGTCACTTGACAATCATACAGTTCCTTATGTTCTGTAGATGTTATACAAACAAGGCTAAACGATTTCGGTTTTTAATTTTTAAAACTCTACTAATAATTCGTACATTCTACTAATAATTCGTATGGTCAGCCTACGAATGAATTGTTTCTACTAAAATTATTTTTCATTCGTAAATAGTACGAAAGCATTAGCAAATAGTACGAATGTAATGAAAGAAACTACAAAGTTATTCGTACGACAAATTTGCGAATATTATTATTTTTATGTACACAATCGTTCGTACAATGCACTAATACGCATTGACTTATTTTTGTTTACGAATATCATGAGAAAATAAAACAAATATTTTCGTAGTTACTACATCAGGAGTAAAAAGAATTTACGAATGAATTCGTAAAGATATCACTATAAAAATACTTTGTATATTGTACGCATATTTGTAGAATGTACGAATATTTTGTTAACTAATATCATTGTGTATGAGTGTTATGTGGTAAATAGCACCTGATTGTACATTTAATTGAATGGCATTATGTTATGTGATAATAACCCTGATTCTACGTAAATTAACCCCTGCAAGACAAGTACTAATTAAATAACCAGTTATCTCACTTGTACAGCTGTCGGAAATTTTGGTTAGTTTGCAGAACAAAATTGCTATCAGTTTTTGAAGGGCAATGTGAAAAACCTTACTGAAAATCAAGTATACGTGTGATTTCCTGTTACTTTCTGGAGCAGTTATTTAAAAATCTATCTTATTTTAAAACTTAAAAAGTTTCTCTACATCTTCTCTGCAAGGGCAGATTCTTAAACTGGCATTCAATAAACACAGGTAGATTGAAAAAAAAAACAATAAAGATATTGCAAAAACTGAATGGCCTACTCGAAAAAAGAAGATTTTTGAGGGTATTTTTTCAATAGTTTCAAATCGAATATTTTAATACATTAATGGTGCTTAAAAAATAACTCTAGTATATTATTTATTATATAAAATTAGCCGCTTATTTCATTTTCAAAATTAGATTTTTGATGAATACAAAATTGAAGTCAACAACACCCCCCGCAACTAAAAATATAGTATTTTTTATTATTATTATTATTATTATTATTATTATAATTATTATTAATATTATGATTATTATTATTATTATTATTATTATTATTATTATTATTATTATTATTATTATTATTATTATCATTATTATTATTATTATTATTATTATTATTATTATTATTATTATTATTATTATTATTATTATTATTATTATTATTATTATTATTATTATTATTATTATTATTATTATTATTATTATTATTATTATTATTATTATTATTATTATTATTATTATTATTATTATTATTATTATTATTATTATTATTATTATTATTATTATTATTATTATTATTATTATTATTATTATTATTATTATTATTATTATTATTATTATTATTATTATTATTATTATTATTATTATTATTATTATTATTATTATTATTATTATTATTATTATTATTATTATTATTATTATTATTATTATTATTATTATTATTATTATTATTATTATTATTATTATTATTATTATTATTATTATTATTATTATTATTATTATTATTATTATTATTATTATTATTATTATTATTATTATTATTATTATTATTATTATTATTATTATTATTATTATTATTATTATTATTATTATTATTATTATTATTATTATTATTATTATTATTATTATTATTATTATTATTATTATTATTATTATTATTATTATTATTATTATTATTATTATTATTATTATTATTATTATTATTATTATTATTATTATTATTATTATTATTATTATTATTATTATTATTATTATTATTATTATTATTATTATTATTATTATTATTATTATTATTATTATTATTATTATTATTATTATTATTATTATTATTATTATTATTATTATTATTATTATTATTATTATTATTATTATTATTATTATTATTATTATTATTATTATTATTATTATTATTATTATTATTATTATTATTATTATTATTATTATTATTATTATTATTATTATTATTATTATTATTATTATTATTATTATTATTATTATTATTATTATTATTATTATTATTATTATTATTATTATTATTATTATTATTATTATTATTATTATTATTATTATTATTATTATTATTATTATTATTATTATTATTATTATTATTATTATTATTATTATTATTATTATTATTATTATTATTATTATTATTATTATTATTATTATTATTATTATTATTATTATTATTATTATTATTATTATTATTATTATTATTATTATTATTATTATTATTATTATTATTATTATTATTATTATTATTATTATTATTATTATTATTATTATTATTATTATTATTATTATTATTATTATTATTATTATTATTATTATTATTATTATTATTATTATTATTATTATTATTATTATTATTATTATTATTATTATTATTATTATTATTATTATTATTATTATTATTATTATTATTATTATTATTATTATTATTATTATTATTATTATTATTATTATTATTATTATTATTATTATTATTATTATTATTATTATTATTATTATTATTATTATTATTATTATTATTATTATTATTATTATTATTATTATTATTATTATTATTATTATTATTATTATTATTATTATTATTATTATTATTATTATTATTATTATTATTATTATTATTATTATTATTATTATTATTATTATTATTATTATTATTATTATTATTATTATTATTATTATTATTATTATTATTATTATTATTATTATTATTATTATTATTATTATTATTATTATTATTATTATTATTATTATTATTATTATTATTATTATTATTATTATTATTATTATTATTATTATTATTATTATTATTATTATTATTATTATTATTATTATTATTATTATTATTATTATTATTATTATTATTATTATTATTATTATTATTATTATTATTATTATTATTATTATTATTATTATTATTATTATTATTATTATTATTATTATTATTATTATTATTATTATTATTATTATTATTATTATTATTATTATTATTATTATTATTATTATTATTATTATTATTATTATTATTATTATTATTATTATTATTATTATTATTATTATTATTATTATTATTATTATTATTATTATTATTATTATTATTATTATTATTATTATTATTATTATTATTATTATTATTATTATTATTATTATTATTATTATTATTATTATTATTATTATTATTATTATTATTATTATTATTATTATTATTATTATTATTATTATTATTATTGTTATTATTATTATTGTTATTATGGGTTTCGGTTGAATTTGCTCATATTGCAGGGTTAATTAGATCTTGGGATTCTTATTAAAAATCACTATGGGAACAAAGCTCTTAGTTCTTTAGTTTAGGTATTTTTGAGCTAGGTATGTTTAAATCGCAGAAATCTGTGTTTCAACCACATGTTAAATTACATTGTGTTCATTCATGTTAACTGTTATCATGAGCATATTGTTATATTGAACAAAATACACCTAGCTTGGATCAATAAGGAGCACTGACAGTAAGTGGTTCATAGAATGATCCACTTTTTTAGTGGGAGGCTATATACATATATTTACACAAGTCGTAACATATTACATTAGCATTTTGTTATTTCGTTATCATCCGATGTTTCGTTCACATTTAGTTCCTTAAAACTTTCAAAACGTCGTTGATTGTAGGTGATACTTAATATTTTTATGCATTATCAAGCCCAAAAATCTATTTACACGCTCTAATCGTTTCACAAAACAATTGATATCATAAAATTATTCCAACCACAGATGTCTGGCATTCAAATTTACCTAGCTCAAAAAAACCTAAACTATACAACTTAGTGCTTTATGCCCATAGTGACTTTTAATGAGAATGTCAAGATCTACTAAATGCTGTTATATGAGCAAATTTGACCGAATCCCAATTTCCACATAATTAGTTCAGCGTGCTTTGTTATGAAGTCCTTTTTCTTTGCTCTGTAAAGAAACAGTTTCCGATGTGCTTCTACGACTTTCAGAACTATTTGCTTTTTGCTTTCTATGGTGGTAACTTTTTCATTAGATCTTGTTATGAATTTTTTTGCCCTTTCGGCAGCATCATTTACGACTTTAATGCTTCCCACAATTCCTCGGCGCGACAGTAATTTTTAATGCAAGTCTAGCGGCTAGGATCCGCTTTATTTGAATCGCTAGCAAAAAAATATGTCAAATAATTTGAGAGTGTTTTACGTAAATTCTTGTCATTACCTTTTTTAGTAGGCGCAGTTACCACCACTTTTTGCGTTCTTGCGTCAATAGTTCTATCAAAGAAAGCACAGCTGACGAGAGTTTTTGACAAATACCATAAATGGCGACTCAATACTGTCAGAACTTCTGTCAAGAATTTTTTATTTATTGCGTGATACTCAATAAGCTTTCTAATCTAATATTAACATTTGGGGCAGCAGATGGTGAAGTGCATTAATATTTTTTTTAATGAAATTTTTTAAATTTGCGTATTTTTATTTGTGAAAATTGGGGTAAAAAATAGGACAAATGATAAAAAAACCAATTTTTCTACCTTCGAGAGCCCTTAGCGTGTAAAAAACCGTTTTTAAATTTCAACCCAATCGGTTCAATAAAATTTTTTAAACACCCGGACCGATCAAAAAAATTTTGTTTTGAGAAAAACTCTTTTAAAGTTTTAACAACCGACAGCGCGTAATTAAGTGGCGTTCTCGACAATGTGCTATTACTTCGTTAATATTTAAATTTTTGCCTGAAATTATACAGTATACTCTTAATATATCGGCCATTGTAGTCTAGGGAGAGTGCGCTAGACTATCAACCCAGAGGTTCCTTGTTCGAAGCCGGGCTCGGGCATTGTTCTTTTCACTTTCTATGTTCTTTCCTACATTTAAGAATTATGGAAAAATAAAAAAAAATCTACAAATAAATTGTGAAAAATGTGGAATTAAAAGGACAGAAACAACTAAGGGCTGCAAACGCTTACCAAGGTTATGGCATAAATTTAGCTTCGGATAAATTTTTTCTTATGAAATACATAAAAAAAAAATATCAGAGTTTTGATACTACACCCAAAAAAAAAATCTGGTAAATTTAACTAAATTTTAATTTAATTTCAAGTTAAAGTTTGCTGACATGAATCATCAGGTTAAGATTACTACATCCCATTTAAATTTAAAGACAGGTTGATTTCACCTACCTTATCTCGAGGTACCTTTTGTTACAAATTCTGCATCACTAGAACAGATTTTGTCAGCTGGTAGTTTGTTTTTTCCGCTATAGGCCATCATGTTTTTTCCGATATTTTCTACATGCATTTTTGTAAACCAGATCCGTCATGAGAAAGTAACGTGGATCAGGTTAATACGATGTTGTTTACTCTTCTAACCAAAGTCGTCAGGTAAAAGTAACCTGGATCTGGTGAGAGTATTTTCTTGATTGCTTCTTTTTTTTTATTTCAATATTCAAAACTCGTTTTATTTCTGTAGTGCATTTCGACAAACTATCTAACATCAATAAATATTGAAATAAAAGTAAAAAAAGAAGCAACTAGAACAGATGGCAACCTTAATAGAGTTGAAGGCTGTGATCTATAAATAGCCTACTGCTTTAAAATGTCATATGATTAGTGGCCAATTTGAACGTTCAATTTGTTCTATGTAGTTCAAATGAATGAATTCCTAATATGTGAAATCATAAACGAATTTGGACAGTGAGTTAATCACAGCTTAATAGTTAAGAACCTATATGTGATTCTGGATAAAAATATATTTTGACCTTTTCAATAAACTTGAAAAGGTCCACAAAAATAAAACTCGTGTTTATATTTAGGTGTTGAACTTTTATTGTCGGTTGTCAATCAACTGCCCTTGATTACAAATTATTCTGGCTTAAATACCTTAATGCTAGTGTATACGTATATATTTTCTTATTATTTATACATATATCTATTACTTGTTTGTATTAGTGTTGTTAAATGAAATGTAGTGAAGAATTAAATGCAAGTAAGCATTTAGGTTCTTTCACACAGTGTGGCGGAAGTCGTCCAGATTTCTCAATAATTGTTTGTGACATTTGTGGCAAACGATTATTGGGAATTTTTACTTAGTTGCTAAATTAAGTGCAAGCTTTTGCATTCTGAACAACGGAAGGTGTTCAGACAGAATTATTGATAATTGTTTACGACATTTGGAGTAAACGATTATGAATAATTTTATTTGTTTTAATTTTTCATTTAGGCCGGAAATTGTTGGGACAGAATTATTGGTAATTGTTTACTATGTTTGGAGTAAACAATTATCAAGAATTTTAGAATTTAAGTTTTTTGAGCGGGGAGGAAAGGGTTGGCTGTTTCAGAGCAAAAATATCTGTGTTTTATTAAAATGATGAATATGGATATGATGGAAACTGTTATAATAAGCAAAGTGCTTATATTTACTGTATTCTTCCAGATGCTATTTTCAGTGATTTCTATAATATTTTTTCTATTATTTTCAATGTTCTGTAAATAGACATTTCCAAATTCAATTTTTGTATTTATGGTGTCTTCCTGTACAGATACAAACAAGTTTGGTAATATTATATGATCTTTAGTTCTTATTTCGTAATTTTTATAAGTTATATTTTCTATTGCTACATAACAATTTTTAAATCTTATTATACATGTTCCTTCTATCGTTGTATTAAATTCATTACAGTTATGCAAAATTCTAGTTTTCTTTAAGTTTTTTATAACGATTATACCATTTTTAATTTCTTTTACTTGTGGATTTGAATCTTCTTTTAAATTACATTTTGCTTCTTTTGTCTTAAAAATATTACAAATACATTCATTTTTTAGTTCTTTAAGATTTTTCTTCAGATTTTGTGGTACTTCCGCATAATATACATTGCTGTCTTTGTCTATAATTACTTCGGTTTCTTCTAAATTTAAAGACTTATTATGTTTGTTTGGCAAAGGTTCAATTAGAATCTTGGAATACTTATTCTCTCCAAAGTTCGGTATTAAAAGTATGATTATTATTTGCCTATTAATGAAATATTCTTGAACTCTTCGTTGGTAAGAATGTTTTTGCCTAATATCCCGAGTCTACTGTTAAGGAGTGTTTGTTCGATGTCGTCTATGTGATTTATTAGTAAATTTATGTCATAGTTAATTTGGTATAGGTATTGCATATACTTTATTTCGTCTTCTATTGAAATGATTTTGTTATTTACTTCGTTTGACCAAGTTCTTGCGAATTCTTTAATTGTTAATTGTTGTTGTTTTATATGGTCTGTGATGTTTCGTATTTGTCCGATAATACCGGTGTTGATACGTACTTGTTTGTTATTTTCCGTTATAAGGTTTTTGTTATTACTTTTTATAGATTGTAGTTGTTTAATTATTTGTTCTTCGTCATCAGATTCCATCGTACCTGCAATATATTTAAGGCTTTTACCGATTATATTGAAAAGTCCGCGTTTGTTCCTTTGGCGTGGGATTAAATTATCTAGTTTTGATTGCAAATTCTTAAAGTTGTGTAAAACTGAATTAAGCATAGGTCCTTTTAAATTTGGTTTGTTCGTTATTGTTCCCAAATGTGTTCCCAAATGTGTTCCCAAATGTGTTCCCAAATGTGTTCCTTAGTGTTTTCGTATTCTGTTACGTTAATTATGTGGAGCACCTTGTCGTAACTCAAGATGAGTTCTGTATTTTCCAACTTTATGCTAACAAAGCTATTGTTTTCATTTAAGTTTTGTATTTCCAAAGTTTGTGAAAGGATTGTCGGTATGAGAATATTCAATATTGTTATGAGTAATTTGGTCATTCTTATATTCTAAAAAGAGATTTTAGATTGGAGTACTTTAGTACGTTCATGCTATTTGAATTGTGGGCTTGTTATTGTCTTGATATTTCTTTTTTCTTTTAAAATGTGATTTGTAATATTTATGTCCTTTTCGTGTAATAATGTGTTCATCGTCTAGCGGTTGGGCAACAATTTTCCTAAATTTAGCATGGTTCTTGCCACCTCTTATTTCTTTTAAAAATACTGGGATTGTTTGGATTTCTACGTCTTCCCTATTTTTGTTTTGGGTATTGATTGTTCGCTCTTTTATCTTTTTAATGCGTTCTTGGATTGTAGGGTATTCGTCTTGACTTATGGTACCATTAGTGAAGTCTATCGGCTTACGACTGGTAGTAGAGTGTATAGTGTTATTGTAAAAATTAACTATTTTATAAATTTTTTCCTCAACTGTATCGGTATTCTTGTTAGGGTCGTGTCTTAGGAGTCTTAAATGTTCGTTCATGGTGTTATGTAAACGTTCTATATCTGAATTAGATGTATGATTGTTATTTGACGTAAAATAAAGGTTAATGTTATGGTCTCTTAGGAAATCTTTTAAAGGCATAGCTTTAAAACCTAATTCATTATCTACTATTAAATTTTTAAAGTTCCCTGCATTTCCTATATATTGCATTACAGCTCTTTTGAATTCGGTCCATGCCCGACTAGATATTTTTATAGCTTGGGCGTATTTAGAGAATTTGTCTATTGTGGTTAGGAATATGTTTTTGTTAAGACTATAAAAAACATCTACATGAATGAAGTCTCTTGGTCTTTCAGGAGTTTCTGTTATTTTGCATTTCTGTTTTATTGGATTTCTCTCATATTTTTCAACATTGCAAATTTCGCAATTGTTGCTAAATTGTGTTATTCTTTGTTTTAGTTTCGGGTTATAGATTACATCTTTTAACTCTAAGAAATTTTCATTAATACATCTGTAGTTGTTTTTCAAATGTTCTGTTTCTATCAATTTCGTAAGTTCGTTTTCGTCAGTTACGTCTCTTAAAAGTCGTTGGCATCTTATAACTTTAAAAGCATTGGTTGTATCAAAATTATTTCTTAATACATTTTCAAATATTTCAAGAACATTTAGGTCTTCAATGAATATAGCGTTCGTCCCGCTTGCGTAGAAATGGTTTTTTTATGATTGTGGTGATGGATTCGTTGTCTACATTTCTCAAATAAATTGTTTTCCTGGTTGAACTAAAGATTTTTAGATTTTTTATTTTTAACGATCCTGAGTTAATTTTTTTATAACAATTTGTCTCTGTACATATTGAGTGGACATTTGCTTTCGGGTAAAATAGAATTTTCAATTTCATTGAAATTAATTATAACGCAAGAAAGGGCGTCAGCATTTCCATTCTGAAGGCCTTTCTTGTATCTTATGTCAAAATCGTACTCACTTAACCGAAGCCTCCAACGGATTAATTTGGAGTTGGGTTCTTTCATGGAAAAGAGCCATGTAAGAGGACGATGGTCTGTTTCTACGATAAACTTGTTTCCGAACAAGTAGGGTCTGAAATACTGTGTACCCCAAACGATCGCAAGTTGCTCTTTCTCGGTCGTGCTATAGTTTTGTTCGTGGTCGTTTAGAGTACGACTCGCAAAACATGTCGGGTGTCCTTCCTGTGATAACACGGCTCCGAGGGCATAATTGCTCGCATCAGTTTGTGGAACGAATTGCTTATTAAAATCGGGGTAAACTAGAATAGGGTCGTTTATTAAATGGGTTTTTAGTGTTTTGAATGCGTGTAAATATTCGGGGTCTTCTGTATTCAGCTTAGTATCCTTTTTTAGGTATTTAGTCATTGGTTTCGCTATTCGAGCGTAATCCTTAATAAATTTGCGGTAATATCCGGTAAGACCTAAAAATTCTTTAATCGCTTTCTGACTTTTGGGGAGTGGAAATTTTTTTACACATTCGATCTTTCTTGGATTTGGTTTGATACCGTCATTGGTAACAACATGTCCAAGGAATTCAGTTTCGTGTTTGAGAAATTCTGATTTGTCCAGTTGGACCTTGAGATTCATATCTCGAAGTCTCTGGAAAATCTTTGCTAACGATTCTACATGTTCTTGTAAAGAGGTCGAAAATACGATTATGTCGTCTAGGTATACTAGACATATTTTGTTTACATAATCGGACAGTATTGTATTCATCAGGCGTTGGAAGGTGGCTGGGGCTGTCTTCAACCCAAACGGCATTCGAAGGAATTCGAAGTGTCCTCCTTCCACGCTGAAAGCTGTCTTATGAATGTCTTGCTCGCAGATTTCAATTTGGTGAAACCCTTTTGCGAGGTCCAACGTTGTAAAATATTGGCAGCGACCTAATTTCTCCAGTATTTCGTCGATATTTGGAATGGGGTACTTGTCATCGATTGTTACCTCATTCAATTTGCGGTAATCTATGACAAGTCTCCATTTTTTTCTTTCCGCTCGCGTCCGTTTTCTTTGGGACAACCCAAACTGGAGCAGAGTATGGAGAATGACTTGGTCTAATTATTCCTTTTCTCAGCATGTCCTGGATCTGATCTCGGACTTCATTTTTATGGATGTATGGGTAGCGGTATGATTTTGCTACGATTGGGGAATGTTCTATAGTGCGTATATTGTGCTTAATTGCATTCGTGAATGTCAAGTCTTCATCTTCATTATAAAATAGCTTTTTGAATTTTTTTGATTTAGATGTTGCAATCTTAATTGTTCGAGTGGTGATTTATGGTCTTGGTCCTCAGTAATGTAAAAGTTATCGGTGGTCACTGGTATTGTCGTTTGTGTATTGGGTATTATAATTTTTTTGCCGTCCGTGGCAGTTTCTACAACTGTTTCCATTTCAAAGTTCGAAACATTGTGTATACCTTGCTTTAAAATTACTTCCCTATCTTTTGAAGTCTTTCCTTCGAAGTATACAAGACCTTCTTTTTGTTCAACTGGTACTTTGATTTCATAATTACCTTTTGTATAAACCACATTTTTATGTTTTTCTAAGTTTAACGCGATACTCTTATCATTTATTTGTAGTGTGTTTGTTTCAAAGTCAATCTTTGCTTTTAAATTTTGTAAGATATTGTTACCTATTATTCCGTGAAAATCTTTATGAAAGTCGCAAACGTAAAAGTCAATCTTTTGCGTAGGATCTCCTAATTCCTCGAATAGGGGTATCCTGACTTGTTTATTAATTCTTATATTATGTTGCAAGGTTTTTATTATAGTTTCCTGGGTTGGTATATTCCATTTCGGGTCACATAAATTTGGGCTAATTATTGAATGCGTTGCCCCTGAATCTATTATGAACTTTAAAGGTTCAATTTTTGATTGAACGATTATATATGGTAGAGATTTGGGGAGGCTTGTAAATGAAAATTTTCGTTTGGTTGGTATGATGTACCTGCTTGGTTATGACTAGGGATATATGGTTTATAAGTTGTATGTTTATGTTCCGTTTCGTTGGTATTAATGTCAATGTCCATTGGTTCTGGCGGGCTAGTGTTTCTCATGGCTTGGTAATTGTTACCATTGTTAAAACCGTTATATCTGTTGTTTTGGTTATATTGAGTTCTTGGTAGGTAGTCATTTGGTCTTTGTCTGTTTGGTTGTTGAAACCTATTGTCATTATTGTATTGTCTATGATTTGTATTTTGTTGTCTGTAATTTCGATTTGGTTGTCTTTCAGACTTGTTATTATTATGATTATTGAATTGTCTGTCGTTTTGGTTCTTTTGGTGTCGGTTTTGTTGATGTCTTCTAGGGTCGTCATTTTGTCTGTCGTTATACTGGAACTTGCGGTTAAAATATTGTCTGTCGTTTCCCTGTTGGAAGTTGTCATTTGGTTTATTCTTATAGGTATCTTGCCTTTGCGAGTAATTATTTTCGCTTCCTCCTTTGTATGCATACCCGGCTTTAAACAGTATGTCCATTGCTGACTCTAGTGTATGGGGGTTCCTACATTTCAAAACAGATCTCATTGGTTCTGGTATTCTATTGGTAAAAAAGTTCAGAGCTGATCTAGCGTTATTTTTTGCATATTCTTTCAATGCGACCTGCTCTCCTACTATTGCAGCAGTTTTATTATTGAGTCTTCTTAATTTACTTCGTATATCATTGTAGAAGTCCAAACAATTTGTACGGAAGGTCGTATTTCTTAGTTTGTCGAATAGTTCCTCACGTGTATTTTTGTCACCGAAATTATTAATAAGGATTTCTTTTATCTGCGGCCAACTTTGGACCTGGCAATTAATGTCGATAGTTATTTTAGCTTGGCCCTTCAGTTTACTTTTTATAATATCAATAAATATGGGTTGTGTTTCTGTTGTTTATGTCAAGAGTAGTGGTAGGATCCTATCGATAAGGTTACAAAAATCAAGAAGTTCATCTGAATCACCATTAAAGGTTGGTAGTTTGGTTAAATATTTTATAGGGTCGATTGTCAATTGCGCCATTTTATAGAAGGATAACAGAAGGGAGCAAATGACAGCAATACATAGTATTCGTAAGATATTTATACAATATAAATAAGTTATAAATTTTGCACATAAATTTTTGGATCACTTACTGAACTTAATAATGCTGAAGTTAATGAATAATGAAGTTAATAATGATTCCCTTGTTACTGTATGATGCGTTTCTTTGTTTCTGGTGTTCACAATCGTATGCGTAGATGAGTTACTTTTCTCCTTAGTTCGTTGAGCTTGTATTTCCTTCTTGCTTCTACTTTGAGTTTGCTGATCAATTCTGCTATTTGCTGGTTTATTTTTTGTTCTTTTCCGTATGAGTACAATTCTGCGCGTGTATTGAAGAAGTTTTTCGTATATTGTTTTTTTTTATGATTTTGGTTTGCTATTAGAGTTCTTGAGTCTTATTAAATTATATCAATTTATTAAACACTTTTGATGATTTTTTTTTCACTTTTTCCTCTGTTCCAAGTTTATTATTTTCTGGAAACTTTTTGTAGGAGTTTATAATTTTTTCAAAGTTTCTTTGCACAGTTCGAAAAAAAATTTTTCCTTTTTTTTTATTTTAGCACGTGATCATTCGCGTGTGGATTTACACATTAATCGTTAAAACGAAAAATATATTTTTTTTTTTATTTTTAAAGGATATTTTGCGTATATCCCATCCTCGTCGCCAGTTAAGAATCTATATGTGATTCTAGATAAAAAATATATTTTGACCTTTTCAATAAACTTGAAAAGGTCCACAAAAATAAACCTCGTGTTTATATTTAGGTGTTGAACTTTTATTGTCGGTTGTCAATCAACTGCCCTTGATTACAAATTATTCTGGCTTAAATACCTTAATGCTAGTGTATACATATATATTTTCTTATTAGTTATATATCTATTTCTTGTTTGTATTAGTGTTGTTAAATTAAATGTAGTGAAGAATTAAATGCAAGTAAGTATTTAGGTTCTTTCACACAGTGTGGCGGAAGTCGTCCAGATTTCTCAATAATTGTTTGTGACATTTGTGGCAAACGATTATTGGGAATTTTTATTCAGTTGCTAAATTAAGTGCAAGCTTTTGCATTCTGAACAACGGAAGGTGTTCAGACAGAATTATTGATAATTGTTTACGACATTTGGAGTGAACGATTATCAATAATTTTATTTGTTTTAATTTTTCATTTAGGCCGGAAATTGTTGGGACATAATTATTGGTAATTGTTTACTATATTTGGAGTAAACAATTATCAAGAATTTTAGAATTTAAGTTTTTTGAGCGGGGAGGAAAGGGTTGGCTATAACACTTAATCACGCAAAGACTACTGAAGAGGAAAATGTAGCGATTTCCGAAACAGACTTGCCCTTATTCTTGTTGTCATCTCGCCTATATGAGAGTTCTCACATCTGCGTTCACAAGCTCACGTCACATGACAAAAAGAATACCAGATTTCTAGTGACGTGGCACGAGTGTGAGAACTCTCACATAGGCGAGGTGACAACAAGAATAAGGGCAACTGTCTAGTCAGCTAAGTGATTGACTCTATACAGGGTTGTTGTTGTTGTTGTTGTTGTTGTTGTTGCCTTCTTAAAAACTTACTTGATGCCTTCTTAAAAACTTGCAATTTAATTCATGTAATTATAAACCTTCTTAAAATTATTTTGTTTTCATTTTTAAAAACAGAGTTTGTTTAAACTTTAAACAAATATAAAAGAACCATTTCTTATTTGATTTTTATTAAATAAGTTATGTTGGAAAAATAGAGACTTTTGAAGATTTGGTGAACAGTTTTAGTAAGGCTTGTCCAAAGGTTAAAACTTTTGTTGTAAATTAAGAAATGTATCATTTATTTTTAATTTTTTTCATTTATAACTTCTTTTTTTACAAATGTATGTTTTACGCGTGTTCATTATTTTACAACATATTAATTTCAAGGACATCACAAACTTAATAATTCTTAAAATATATTAATAATCGATTCGATGACTTGAGCTTATACTTTGACTTAATACGTTTTATTTTACTTATTTGCGTCATAGCAAAAATATTTTTTTTTTTGCATTGCTGTGCTTCCATCAATAAAATGTCATCGTCGACAGCAATAAATGTCTTGCCCACTGCGGTTATTTAATTTTCTGCTCATGTTGCTTTCAGTTTCAAGAAAAGTAAATTAAAAAAATTACAACGAACCTATTTTATTTTGGTCATAATTTATGTTACCTACCTGGTGCCACAATCGCACAACGACTTACCGGATAAAATGTTCAAATAAGACATGAAGAAGTTGTTGTAAGCAACAGCGATATGCAACGAGAACCACGTTCAAACAACTGTTTATCATGGGCGATAGTCATAATTTTGAAAACACAGTGCTACGAAGAAATATGTTAGTTGTTTGATCGTAAGAGAGTCTGAAATCGGACGCAATATAAATAGCACCCAACAAGCAATTGACGCCCACACAACATTGCAACAAATACGACACAAGATTAAATTAAAAAATAAATAAGCAAATAACTTCGGTCGAAAACAAATCTTTAAGGATGAATTTAAATTGCAATTAAACTTAACCAAATATTTGGTTTACTTATGGCCTTACACTACCAAACTTTTTGGCCTGTAAAAATTAGAGAAATGGAAATTTAAGCAGAAAAAATGCTTTAATTTGAGAGCTTGTGACATGATAAAACGATCTATTAGGAAGCCTTGACCATGATTTAATTACTATAGGTTGTCCATTCGTTTGACGTTTTCTTAAAAGAAGGAAGATATACACCCGCAAAATTAAAGAGGAGGGCAAAAGAATAATTGTTTAATTATAAAATATAGCTCAGTTGCATAAATATCATACTTTTTCGTAGTACTAAATACCCAAAGATACATTTCACTACTGCTTTTTCTAGTACGTTTTCCTCTACTTGTTTGTTTTTATTGAAAAATTTACAGCGTTTTTAAAGAGGTAATTGCAATGTTTTGTTGTGTAAATCAGTAATGAAATAATAAAATAAATGTATACAGCACACATAACACAAACATTTTTAAGCTTTTATGAGTTTTGATATTCTTTTTTATCTTTGAAGTTACAATTAGTAAAAGAAAAGTCATTTAGAGATAAATTTCACTGAAAACATGTTTTTAAATATAGTATGAATGTTTTCGCAGCATTTTGCTTATAAAAGTTAGTTTATGGGGTAATTCCACCAAAAGTGCTCTTTTTTCTTTTGAAAAATGGGTAAATGGAAAAATAAAACTGAGCTTAATCAAGCTGATTTGCTTATCAGCAAAACTTTGCTCAATAACTGTGTGATTGTAGAAAAAGATTGCTAAACTGAAATACTCCTCATGTATATAGGAAAAAGCAACATTTTGATTCAATTCAAGCAAAAGTTTTGCTAAGTTATTATAAACTGCAAAAGAAAATTTTTACTTAATTCAAGCAAATATTTGCTAAGTTATTATAAGCTCAAATATCAAATTTTTACTGAACTCATGAAAATATTTGCTAAGTTATTATAAACTCAAATAGAAAATTTTTACTAAATTCAAGCAAACTTCTTCCAAACACACGAGCACACTTTTATTCTTAATGAAGACAACTAGGCGACGATTGGTTAACTACAGCGATGGTCGAATAGATAAGCCCATGCACTTAAACTCACGCGGAAGAGGTTGAAATCTCAAGATGGTGGTATTTTTTCAATTTAATTTAATTTAATGTTCATAATTATTTCACTTCAAAAATATGCTAGATTTCAGCAAAACCTAATTTAAAATAACTTAGCAAATATTTGCTTGAATTAAGTAGAAATTTGCTTTTGCGGTTTAAAATAACTTAGCAAAAATTTGCTTGAATTTAATCAAAATTTTGCTTAGTTACTATAAACTGGAATAGCAAATTTTGATTACTCTTGCTGAAATCAAGCATAATTTTGAAGTGGCTGAGATTTAAGCGCAAGTTTTGCTTAACCACAATACAAATTTAGCAAACAGTTTTCTCCGTGAATAAGTAAGTCTGCAGACTGAAAACTTTTTAGCGACGCCAGAATTTATATAAGTTTATATGGCTGAAAAAGCTCTTAGCTCGGGAGCTAATTTTGAGCATCGCTGCCCTAAATTTAGTTAAAATCTCTTCAGGTCACATGGTATTACATCATGAAATTGATTTGTATGCATTTTGTGTTTTTTTGAGTGGTTACAGGAATGACATAAAATGTCAGAAATGACAAAATCATCTTTATTTGGGGATCGCAGCTATCAAATATACCTAAAATAATTTTCCGCACGTTTTTATCCTATATTTGGTAACGAATTTTTTGTGTTATACTAAATTTAGTTTTAGTCTATCAGTAACTGAATACACATTTGGTAACATAAATGAACACTTTATCTTGGTTTACACTCGTCAAGACTTGACAGTCATGTTTTGCATATTCTTCTTCAAACTTGACGCTTCAATTTACACAGTGGAAAAAATGTGAAACTGTTAGCTGATCAGTTTTGGTCAACAGCTTCCATTTAATTAAACTTAGAGTCAATTAAGAAATCGAATATGGATTTCTATATATTAAATGAAAGATAAAATTGAAGGCTTTAAATACAAAATATATTTTTAACAACTCAATGCTGCAAATATTTTAAAAAATAATGGTTGTATGCATAATTAAAAGCATAAGTAATATAAAACTGCTCACAAATTGAAATTATTGCTCAAATTTATTTTATTTGTATTTTTCCTATTAAATATTTTAAATATCTTTCAAATGACATGTAAATATTTAATATCTATTAGATAATGGTATAGATATCTATTCGTCAAAATTTAATAATATTTGCGCAATTTTGAGAGATTTCCGATTGTCAAACGAATTTCATCAAATTCAGGAAATCCTGGTTTTCAAAAATGAGTCGGCAGTGTGTATAGCACTTGTTCTTGAATCATACCTCTTTTTTAACATTTCATCTAAAACCTCTGGAGATTCTCTGAAGAAAATTGAATATCTGTCAAATAGTTTTCTTACATCGTGTGTAAATAATATAATGTTTTCCATTTAACAGAATAAGAATACAGTACTAAAAATTAATATAAATCCAAAGTTGTTATTGAAAATCATCTTTTTAAATCCATTATCACATTATCTAGGAATATAAAAAGCATTTTCAAGAAGTTTTGTGGGGGAGATCACCCTGATCGCCTTAGCGTGGATCCGCGCTTGGACACAAAATATTTTTAATTCTCCATTTTGTATCAGGTGCCATAGCAATCATAGCACGCTCTCGTTTTAATTTTGTTTTGTTTGACATTCGTGTAGTGTAGATAGAACTGTGTGCTACTACTCGTATTATTATGCCGTGGCTTGTGACACATCTGAAATTATATCAAATTTTATATAATTAAGTTTTTCTGAGGTGGAGCTGAGATCTACATCATTATTATTATCTGGATGGAATACAAAAACATTTGGTGTCGAATTAATTACCTATGACCTTTTAAACACAACGAAAAAATTCTTTATTTTGGCATCAAATTACAAAAAAATTAAGCAAAAAAACTAAATTCAATAGAGTGTAATTGGCTTCGAGCTTAGTTGTTTTAAAAAGGGTTTCGAGAAAATCGCATCTAAAGTATTTTAATTTATATATAGCTACAGCGTTTTAAGGCACTTCGGAAAATGTGCTCTAAATATGAGTGGCTTATATTAAAAAACTACTATGTGCTCATTTAACTGTTTAAAAAAAAACTGATACACAGGAACAGGTCCATTGCATTTAATTAAAAAAAAAAACAAAGTAGCAATTGTTGCAGATTTTGAGATATTGTGACCTGGGCATTTTTGAAACTTAAATAATTGGACTTATTAACTTTTCTAATTTAACTATTTGCTCTGTTAAATTGTTAAATTAACCTGCTAATGGTGACGTCGGTCTCACGCACCGGGGGTTTCAACTGAAAATTTTCGAAAATTGTTACTAATACTTCATTTATTTTTTTTAAAATATATGCTCTTTGACAATAAAACAAAGGTGTTTAATCAATTTAAGCTCTTTTATTTCTATAATAAAATTCACAAATTTTTTAATAAATAACGGAAAATTAAAGTTTTTGAATTTTTTAACACTCCCGGTCTCACATACCAGTAGGTCACCATTGGCGGGTTAAGGAAATTGGACCCGGTTATTTTCAAAAAATCATGATACTATGAAGCCTCTTGGACTTGACCAGTTCAAGCCAAAAGCGTATAAGAAATTAAGTTTTTTAAAAAAATAGCTAAGAAAATAATTTATGTTTGGGTTTAAATTTTGTTTTCATGTCAAATCTAGCCTAATCATATGCTGAAAATATTTTAATACCAATAAATACTTTTTATATTTTTCTTGGGATTCATCATTTATATAAAAAAAAAAAAAAAATAAAACAAAATACTATACTTTGAAAGTGATGTAACCGCTTAATAAAAATTTGTGGGGATAAATATTTATAGCAAAATTATTTAACTATTGGACATTTTACCTAAAGACAACAATTTTGTGCTGCAGGCATGGACTTAAGTGCTATTTTTCTGTACATATGTGCATTTTAAGATAATTTTTTTGTTATTTTTTTGTAGTTGTACAAAACATGTAGTCAATTGGTATAATTTTTGCTTATTAATGGAGTACTTTATGGCAGGGTGTTGTCTGTGGTGCGTCATGCCGCGTCTCCAAAATAAATTTAGTTCACTTCCAATGTGTTGTACTGCGTAACTCTATAAATAGCAACAACGTAGCTGAATACCGCGGTGCGCAGACTATATTCTCAATATCGTTTGGAAGCACGATCGTGTCGCTGTTCATTGAAAGGGCGGTATGAAGGTACCTAGGGGCTATATAATGAAATCTTGGTGCGTGTGACTAAGTTGTTGTGAATTGAGGTGGAATTGTATAGTGTTTGCTCAGTTCTATCTAGCTATTTATACTTTTTACTGCCAGAAAATACAATTTTAATGCCTACGATTGATTTGTAAGGCTCATACTATATAAATGTTAAAACAGTCTCATAAATAAAAGAATAAATTTTAATAAAAAACCAAAAATGTTCTAATTTGATATATTTCGTTTAGTTTATTTTAGTTCAGTTTAGTTTAGTTTAGTTTAGTTTAGTTTAGTTTAGTTTAGTTTAGTTTAGTTTAGTTTAGTTTAGTTTAGTTTAGTTTAGTTTAGTTTAGTTTAGTTTAGTTTAGTTTAGTTTAGTTTAGTTTAGTTTAGTTTAGTTTAGTTTAGTTTAGTTTAGTTTAGTTTAGTTTAGTTTAGTTTAGTTTAGTTTAGTTTAGTTTAGTTTAGTTTAGTTTAGTTTAGTTTAGTTTAGTTTAGTTTAGTTTAGTTTAGTTTAGTTTAGTTTAGTTTAGTTTAGTTTAGTTTAGTTTAGTTTAGTTTAGTTTAGTTTAGTTTAGTTTAGTTTAGTTTAGTTTAGTTTAGTTTAGTTTAGTTTAGTTTAGTTTAGTTTAGTTTAGTTTAGTTTAGTTTAGTTTAGTTTAGTTTAGTTTAGTTTAGTTTAGTTTAGTTTAGTTTAGTTTAGTTTAGTTTAGTTTAGTTTAGTTTAGTTTAGTTTAGTTTAGTTTAGTTTAGTTTAGTTTAGTTTAGTTTAGTTTAGTTTAGTTTAGTTTAGTTTAGTTTAGTTTAGTTTAGTTTAGTTTAGTTTAGTTTAGTTTAGTTTAGTTTAGTTTAGTTTAGTTTAGTTTAGTTTAGTTTAGTTTAGTTTAGTTTAGTTTAGTTTAGTTTAGTTTAGTTTAGTTTAGTTTAGTTTAGTTTAGTTTAGTTTAGTTTAGTTTAGTTTAGTTTAGTTTAGTTTAGTTTAGTTTAGTTTAGTTTAGTTTAGTTTAGTTTAGTTTAGTTTAGTTTAGTTTAGTTTAGTTTAGTTTAGTTTAGTTTAGTTTAGTTTAGTTTAGTTTAGTTTAGTTTAGTTTAGTTTAGTTTAGTTTAGTTTAGTTTAGTTTAGTTTAGTTTAGTTTAGTTTAGTTTAGTTTAGTTTAGTTTAGTTTAGTTTAGTTTAGTTTAGTTTAGTTTAGTTTAGTTTAGTTTAGTTTAGTTTAGTTTAGTTTAGTTTAGTTTAGTTTAGTTTAGTTTAGTTTAGTTTAGTTTAGTTTAGTTTAGTTTAGTTTAGTTTAGTTTAGTTTAGTTTAGTTTAGTTTAGTTTAGTTTAGTTTAGTTTAGTTTAGTTTAGTTTAGTTTAGTTTAGTTTAGTTTAGTTTAGTTTAGTTTAGTTTAGTTTAGTTTAGTTTAGTTTAGTTTAGTTTAGTTTAGTTTAGTTTAGTTTAGTTTTAGTTTAGTTTAGTTTAGTTTAGTTTAGTTTAGTTTAGTTAGTTTAGTTTAGTTTAGTTTAGTTTAGTTTAGTTTAGTTTAGTTTAGTTTAGTTTAGTTTAGTTTAGTTTAGTTTAGTTTAGTTTAGTTTAGTTTAGTTTAGTTTAGTTTAGTTTAGTTTAGTTTAGTTTAGTTTAGTTTAGTTTAGTTTAGTTTAGTTTAGTTTAGTTTAGTTTAGTTTAGTTTAGTTTAGTTTAGTTTAGTTTAGTTTAGTTTAGTTTAGTTTTAGTTTAGTTTAGTTTAGTTTAGTTTAGTTTAGTTTAGTTTAGTTTAGTTTAGTTAGTTTAGTTTAGTTTAGTTTAGTTTAGTTAGTTTAGTTTAGTTTAGTTTAGTTTAGTTTAGTTTAGTTTAGTTTAGTTTAGTTTAGTTTAGTTTAGTTTAGTTTAGTTTAGTTTAGTTTAGTTTAGTTTAGTTTAGTTTAGTTTAGTTTAGTTTAGTTTAGTTTAGTTTAGTTTAGTTTAGTTTAGTTTAGTTTAGTTTAGTTTAGTTTAGTTTAGTTTAGTTTAGTTTAGTTTAGTTTAGTTTTAGTTTAGTTTAGTTTAGTTTAGTTTAGTTTAGTTTAGTTTAGTTTAGTTTAGTTTAGTTTAGTTAGTTTAGTTTAGTTAAGTTTAGTTTAGTTTAGTTAAGTTTAGTTTAGTTTTAGTTTAGTTTAGTTTAGTTTAGTTAAGTTTAGTTTAGTTTAGTTTAGTTTAGTTTAGTTTAGTTTAGTTAAGTTTAGTTTAGTTTAGTTTAGTTTAGTTTAGTTTAGTTTAGTTTAGTTTAGTTTAGTTTAGTTTAGTTTAGTTTAGTTTAGTTTAGTTTAGTTTAGTTTAGTTAAGTTTAGTTTAGTTTAGTTTAGTTTAGTTTAGTTTAGTTTAGTTTAGTTTAGTTTAGTTTAGTTTAGTTTAGTTTAGTTTAGTTTAGTTTAGTTTAGTTTAGTTTAGTTTAGTTTAGTTTAGTTTAGTTTAGTTTAGTTTAGTTTAGTTTAGTTTAGTTTAGTTTAGTTTAGTTTAGTTTAGTTTAGTTTAGTTTAGTTTAGTTTAGTTAGTTTAGTTTAGTTTAGTGTTAGTTTAGTTAGTTTAGTTTAGTTTAGTTTAGTTTAGTTGTAGTTTAGTTTAGTTTAGTTTAGTTTAGTTTAGTTTAGTTTAGTTTAGTTTAGTTTAGTTTAGTTAGTTTAGTTTAGTTTAGTTTAGTTTAGTTTAGTTTAGTTTAGTTTAGTTTAGTTTAGTTTAGTTTAGTTTAGTTTAGTTTAGTTTAGTTTAGTTTAGTTTAGTTTAGTTTAGTTTAGTTTAGTTTAGTTTAGTTTAGTTTAGTTTAGTTTAGTTTAGTTTAGTTTAGTTTAGTTTAGTTTAGTTTAGTTTAGTTTAGTTTAGTTTAGTTTGTTTAGTTTAGTTTAGTTAGTTTAGTTTAGTTTAGTTTAGTTTAGTTTAGTTTAGTTTAGTTTAGTTTAGTTTAGTTTAGTTTAGTTTAGTTTAGTTTAGTTTAGTTTAGTTTAGTTTATTTTAGTTTAGTTTAGTTTAGTTTAGGTTAGTTTAGTTTAGTTTAGTTTAGTTTAGTTTAGTTAAGTTAAGTTTAGTTTAGTTTAGTTTAGTTTAGATTACATCTTTTGATTAGTTTTACTACAATATCAATGCTTAAGCTTAAAAATTCTTTAAT
>OY986435.1:148469121-148606621 GCA_963920525.1 Dichetophora obliterata | reverse complement strand
ACCAATTCATATACCAGTATCAAGTCCTGCGCCGATATAGCCATTTGCGTCTGTTTATCTGTCTATACGTCTGTCCATCTGTGTTTACTGATCACGATTATGTAATATTAAAATTGTTCATCAGCAATCATAATGAAATTTGTTATATGAGTTCCTGTTTCAGAATTAAAGAAAAAAAAAACCGCTAAATCGGATGGAAACCAGGTAGTAAGCCACGGTTGTAAGCCACGCACAAACCACGTAAAGCAAAGCAATTAAAATACAGTTTGTGTCTCAGGTAGGCATTGTTTCCATCCGAGCGAAACAGAATGTTATAGATATCTACAATATCGAATTTCATTAAAATAGCTTTTAAATTAAGACAGTAATCGTTATTATAAACAGACAAATGTGCAGTCGTACAAACAAAGGAAAACAGCTAAATCGAAAATCGAAAGATGCTGCTACTGAATATTATATAAACTTTTATGCCTACCACGCCTCTTTATGGGCATCTGATTTGAGATTGTTAAAATTTAATATTAAGATTAAGAAAAATGAAAAAGAAACAAAATTTCACAATCTTTGTTTAAATGAGGTAAATACCTTTAGTAAATAGCTGATTGAATCAAAATATTCCCATTGATTTTAATCAACAATGACTTGTCTGATTTGGATATTATCCTAATTTACGATCAAAGAACAAATCAAGACATTTTTTGACTCTTTTAGTTTTTTATGAAATTTATTCTAAAAAAAAATTTGACAAAACTGAATTTACATTTAAGTTTGCATCGAAACAACAAATAATTAGGAACTGTGTCATTTAATAATTTTTTTTTTATTAAAATTTAATTTTGTTCCAAATTTAATAACCAAACCAGACAATACTTTCTCGAGTACTAATCCAAAATGTACAAGTCCTTTTACAAATATAAAAATTTGTTAGTTTCTTACAATAACGCTCACGCTGAATGACATGGTTTCTATATACACCAAATTAAAATATATAAATATTAAAATAAATATTTTGTTATTAATTTTAATTAATATTATTTTATATTAATATTTATTATAATATTATAAATATTAGAGTTACAAACAAACATATTTCATAATTTTTAACGCAAAAACTCTTATATTTATAAAATTTGAATAACTGAAATCGTTTTTTATTATTGCTTTATCTAGATGTGTCTAAGAGAAAAAACTTTTTGAATAGATGTGGGTGTTTGGGGACAGAGTACGTTATTGTACATTATATTTTGTAATTATAATGTACAATAACGTTAGTTGATTGTTAATTTATCTTCAAAACATTAATCATTAACAAGGTTCTTATTTTGTTACCAAAACTAAAAGGTAAAGGAAAACCCCGCTTTTTCCCAATTAATTTTTTCAAAAATTCCTTAACTCTGGAGAAGGCGCGCTATGAGCATTTTGCTCACTCAATTTTTGTAATCGATGAAATTTCTATTTTCAGTGCATTTTTTGCACTCATTATGTTGAGTATCTTGGGTAACTGTTCTTTTCCGCGACTTAACAAGATTTTGCTGAGGTAAGTGCACGATCGGAGCTGTAGGCAATAAGTTTAAGTTTAAGTGCGGCATTTTGCTCACTTCGCGACAAACGACGCACAGTGTAACGAGTACTATGGATTAAGGGACAAAAAAAGAATAATGAAATTTAACATGTGTCATTATTTCATAAATATATAACGCCACACAAATTTTTTTAGGATCAGCCCCGCTCTTCGCCCCCCTCCCATACAAAATAAAGATTTAAGAGCAATATCTCCAGTTGTAGAAAGCGCAAGGAACAAAATCAACTTGATTTTTATTAAATAGATTCACAGAATTACATACTTATTTCATAAAAATGTAACGCCACACAAATTTGTGTCAGGAGATTTTGATGCTATTAAAGCATTATCTTTTCTGCGTTTAGTCTTTTAGAAGATACACCAAAAGATATTGGATGCCTTCTTTTGCTTGTACTTGGTAACTATTTAATTATAATTTTAAAAAAATTTTGAGATTTTAACCCTGGATAAACAATGTTAGTAGTTTCGACTAACACTGCTTACTGTTTTGCTTACAACATTTTTTTCTCTCATCTGATCGTGTTCAATATCCATATTGTAGTAAAAAAATTAGTTGTTAAGCTGCCCTCGTTGTGTTCGGATGCCATTGCTTTTTTAATTGCATAATGCGCATTTTTTATAAATGTAGTGTATGTACGTCGAAGCGACTAACATTGGCTTTAACGTAACTTTTTATACCCCCACGCATACTATACCCCTTAGTAACTTTGTCACTCCGTTCAGAACGCTAATAAGGAGACGTGGTAGGTATAGAAAAGTATATATTTTTTGATCAGCATCACCTCTGAGTCGATTAAGCCATGTCCGTCTGTCCATCCGTCTGTCTTTCGACACGATTACAGCCTCAATTTTTAAGCCACGCCTTTCGCCCCCCTCCCATACAAAATAAAGATTAAAAAAACAATATTTCCAGTTGTAAAAAGTGCAAGGAAAAAAAATCAACTTGATTTTTATTAAATAGATTCACAAAATTACCATAAAAAATTTCATTAAATGCCCTTCGCCTATATCCCATAAAAAATAAAGATTAAAAGAGCAATATCTCCAGTTGAAGAAAGTATAGGAAAGGAAATGAACTTGTTTTTATTGACTTAATTCAAATTAAAGCAATGTAAAAATTTCATGAAGATCTGCCACGCATTCTTCTACCACCCATACAATATTCAATGCAGTTTATTAGTTAAAAATAATTTTTAGTTCTAATATATAGGTTTTTTCAAATTTGACATAATCCTTAGGAAGCAAGAAGAAAATTTTTTATTATTGTACTATCAACTTTTAAAATACTTGCAGATAACTGGTAATCAAAGAAGAACCTTCTGTCTGTTTTGAAGTAACATACCCATCATTTGAAGTTCCGTACCAGGTTTTGACTCTATCGACAACTAGGCCCAAATTTTCTTTGAATTATTTTTCAACTATTTTCTTATTCTCTTCCAATATTTTAAGATGTTCTTCATTTTCTGGAGCATTTATCGGTTTTCGTCCACATTTTAGAGGCACTTTAAAACCAATGAAGCAAGCATTCAAAAGATTTTATAAGAGCATGCAGTACTGATATACCATATTTTACATTTTCAAATTTTACTGATATACAGTATAATGTAGAAGAAGGTGAATTATTTCTCCAAATTTCTTTAGTAGATTCAATTTCATGAATCCTTAGAGGAACTAATGCAAAAATGCACATGAACTCATCTGTGGACTCTGGGTTATAAAATGTTTGTTTATAAATGCCATGTCCCGAGCTTCCATCGAAATCCCATTTACACTCTAAGACTTCATTTAAATCAGAATTAATATTGCACGAATTTAATAATCTACATATTATTATTTAAAAGTTCCTGCAACCCAATTTCAGCAGAAACTTCAGAAGTTACGATCGGACGAGGCAAAAATATTTTTTAGTGTTAGTTATTGCGTAATAGCTAGGAAAACAGTCGGCATACATAGCATTGATTACCGATCGCAAAATATCATATTTTCGAACAGATAAGCTCAAACCTATACAAAGTGCTAAGACTTGTTCTGCAGTTAAGGGTTTGTCTTTGCTTTTTTCTTCAGTTCTTAATCGGAGTGCTGCCTCTTTATTTTCTTCAGGAGATTTTGATGCTATTAAAGCATTATCTTTTCTGCGTTTAGTCTTTTAGAAGATACACCAAAAGATATTGGATGCCTTCTTTTGCTTGTACTTGGTAACTATTTAATTATAATTTTAAAAAAATTTTGAGATTTTAACCCTGGATAAACAATGTTAGTAGTTTCGACTAACACTGCTTACTGTTTTGCTTACAACATTTTTTTCTCTCATCTGATCGTGTTCAATATCCATATTGTAGTAAAAAAATTAGTTGTTAAGCTGCCCTCGTTGTGTTCGGATGCCATTGCTTTTTTAATTGCATAATGCGCATTTTTTATAAATGTAGTGTATGTACGTCGAAGCGACTAACATTGGCTTTAACGTAACTTTTTATACCCCCACGCATACTATACCCCTTAGTAACTTTGTCACTCCGTTCAGAACGCTAATAAGGAGACGTGGTAGGTATAGAAAAGTATATATTTTTTGATCAGCATCACCTCTGAGTCGATTAAGCCATGTCCGTCTGTCCATCCGTCTGTCTTTCGACACGATTACAGCCTCAATTTTTAAGCTAGCGTAAGGAAATAAAAAATATATGCTTATATTCAAAAAGGAACATAAAATTCGGGAATGAGCAAAATCGGATGAAAACCACGCCTATCTCCCATAAGAAGTGACTTTATCAAAACGGTATCTCTGAAAATGCCACAAAAATTAATATATGAACTTGGAATTTTGCAAATTAGTAAAATATTCACCACATATTTGAAATTTGTCAAAATTTGTTGAAAACCTCGCCCACCTCACACATAAAGTGGCGTAATTATAATACAAAACCTTCATAAATTCAAGAAAATTATGGTTTAAACTTTATATTTTACACATAAGGTTTGATAATTAGGATGAACTCTGAGTTTCAATTTTTATATATTTGGATAAAAACCACACCCTATAAAAGTGGCGTCATCAAAATAATGCAACATTGACAGCTTCGTATATACTTAAATACGGATGTGGGGGTTCAGTCGAAGTTAATTCTTTTGTTGTAGGAGTATAGTGTTTTGGTTATAAGTTTGTTATAGTGGTGCAGCGAATTGTGTCTCTTGTGCTAAACAATTGATTTAAACTTTTTTATTTTAATAATATTAAATAATGCTTTATTCGTATACTATTTTTTACTATTTTTTTACTATTTTTTTTTTTTTTCAATAATCTTTTGTGATTTCGAACTGATGAAATAAGTAGCTTATGAAAATATGTAAAAAATAAAAAAATAAACCAAAGACCAATATTATTGTTTTTTATTTCTAGTGAAATATACATAATTTTTCCATTTTCAACAGCTTTGTATTTTATGTACTAACAGCTCAATGTATTTTATGTACTAACAGCTCCTCTAAAACTAGTTTTGGAGCGTGTTAGTCAAATCGACTAACATTGGTTATAATGTATTATAAATATGATTGGTTATCCAGGGTTAATGAAATATTAAAAAAAAAACACAGCTTCTGAACTCACTTCTACTTGCGTTATGCAACTTCTTGTGCTACTTGCAATATACAACTCTGGTATGAAAACTGAGTTCAACCATTCTGAGTTCTTCTCTTCAAAAATTTTTCTTCTTCGATAGCACCTTTCCCGTTTATACTTATTGCAAAATTAATTTTTTTATTGTTCTTGTTTGTCCATATATATAAAACAAAGTCGTAAATTGAAATTGCATAACTAAAGAGCGAAGCTTCCGATTTGCTTCGGAATTTTTTTGTTGTGTTTGTAATTATAAGAACAAGGTTTGTACGAGACAAAAATTTTTGACAGTTATATATTTTGGACAGTTTTGATCGTATAAGACTAAAACTTGGTAATTTATTTCTTTATTTTACTGTCGGAAACTGCACTAAAAATTGGTTTCCACGCCCTCTTTTACCGCCCACAAATCAATTAAAATGCTATATTTCAGACGGTTTTGGTTGTTTTAGATTACAATTTGATTAAATTGTTCATATGATTACTTTCAGCAACTGTACTATAAATGGGCGAGGTCGCACTATGTTTGCGCCCGTTTTTCAGGGGATAAGCATGAAGTGAAGCAAAGTTCGATAGGTATAAACTAAATTAAGCTCAAATTTTGGCACTCGATTTGTTTTGAGTTCTAGATGTTTTAAGGAAAAAATATTTTGCCACACCCTCTTTTACCGCCTACAAATCAACAAAATGCTATATTTTGGACGGTTTTGGTTATATTAGACTAAGATTTGGTAATTTAGTTTATATAGTTAGGTTCGGCAACTATACTAAAAATGGTGAAAATATAAAATGTTTTTCTCCGATTAGCATGAAAATTCGTGTATGACAGTAAGGCGGTGGAAGGACAACGTCTGCTGGAGAATATCTTAATACATAAAATTCTTCTGTACATGGTTATTTCACTGAACTGCTCCTTAACCCTATTTGAGAGTATAACTCAGAAACGAGTAGACAAATTGTCATCATTCTTTCACTACAGCATTATTTTTATGGAAACAAAATTATAAAAATACAAAATGAATTAACATAAACAAAAAAAATAATCTTAAATTTTTATGATAGGCTTGATTTTTTTAATCGTAAAAAAGTTTTTAAATTTTTACGATAGAAACTTTAAATAAGCCCTACATTTATGAAAACCATATAAAAGAACATTATAAAAGCAATTTTTGGTTTTGAATATGTTTTCAACAACAAATATTTTTACAAAAGTTTTTTGCGAAATAAAGAAATTTGTTAAGGTTGTTTTTGGAAAATTATAAAAACTAGAAGTGAAACGAAAATAAAAAAGATTGAAACACGGTTAGACGGACAATTAATCAAAATTTCAAAAAATAAATGCAATTCTTTGTAACATGACCGAGTTATTCACTTTCAAAGTAAGCACTTTCATTTTTGATTTATTTTTTTTTTTCTATTTCACCAAAAATTGAAATTAGTACTAAAAACATTTTGTGTGTTTAAGGTACGAAAGATAAGTAATGAGTTGTGCATGTTTTTATATTGAAACTTGGTGTATATGTGCTATGAGACCATCCTAGAACATCACCACTCCTAGATTTAACGCCCCTTCTGTACACACGTTTGTGCAGTGTTTTTTAAGATCTCAGAAACGATAACACCTTAGGCCACCAAAATTATGACATCTGTTATCAAGGTTTATATCTCAAGTAATAAAAAAACGAAAGTTGCCACACCCCTATAACGGTACACAAATTAATTGAAACACTATATTTCAGACGATATTTGCTGTGTTGGAAAAAAAATTCTAATTTAGTTCTTATGGTTACTCTCGGCAACTCAGCTAAAAATGGCCGTGGTCGAACTGTAACTATGCCCACTTTTCAGAAAGCATTATAATTACCGAGTTTTGCATGTTTTATAATGAAACTTGGTGTATATGTGCCAGGGCCGTAGCCAGGCCCTAACATTAAATTAAAAAATTTAAATATACAAGTATTTGTTTCATTTTGATTTAAAGTTAAGTTTTTAGGTGAGCTCTAAGCCATTTTGCAAAAACCTCAAAAAAAATCATAATTTCTTAAATATTTTATCTGGTGTAAAATTTGTACGAACAATAAATTGTCATCAGTCAAAGGCCTCCAAAACTTCTTTCAATTTTCATAAAAAAATTAAAAGCTTTGAAATAGGATTAAAGATAATGTTGTTGTTCGCGCTCTTTTTTTAATTTATTAAAAGTTATTTGCACTAAAATTAAAAAAAACTTCATTATTTCTTATGTGATCCTCACTTTCAAGACATCGTTGGAATGGTTTTGTTTTTTTTTATATAATTATATTATAAAAAATAATATATCTGTATACTTATTACACTGCAGTCAAGGATAAATAATGACTATAAAAATTTGAATTGAATTTTAATTGCTTGCATTGATCCCTGGTCTGAAAATTTATACATATTAAAGCTGAAATATTAATTATAAATTAAACACCTGAATAAAAAAGTAATGAAGTTATTTTAAATTTAAAAGTTTCCATTAGGAAATAAAAAAACATAATAAAAATACGCATGAAAACCAGCATCATACTAACATTTAATCCGATTGCAAAAATTTTAAATTTTTTGATGTAGATTTGAAGAACTTTTTCCAGCATATAATTTCTGACTGTTTATTTTTTACCACTATTACACCAGCACACTGAAAAACAAAAAACATGGTTTTTGGAGGTTTTTGCAAAAATGCTTTTGCTCAGGGAATCGTTATAAAATAGAAAAAGGTTCATTTTTAATGGGGTACATATTTAACTTTTTTTTTCAAGGCATCTTATTGTTAATACATTTTTATATGTATTAATAAATATTTTTAATTGTCTTTGTACACATTGTTAAACATTTTAAAAGTTATTTGCTTGAGACTTAATTTTAGTCATTTATTTTGCAAATTCTTCCAGCACGTCCTGCTTTGTTTTTGTGCGATCATTGTATATGATAAGGAATGCACATCCGCTAAAACTGTTCTCGCCCATTGAATTACGGATGTATGTTTTAAGAAATTTTAGAGATAAGAACTATATTTCATTTCTCTCAAATATATTAATTAAACACAAACTTCATAAATAATAAAACCAAAAAAAAATTTCTTCAACGATTGAGTTAAATCTTTTCATCGGGTGAGAATTTTGAAAAATCAACTTTGAAAAATCAAAATTGTAAGATCTCCTTTGAAAAATTCATGAATAACTTAGCACAGTCTTTAAAAATTAAACCAGGTTTAGACTCACATCCGTAATTCGAAAGTTAATTGAAAAAAGAGTTTTGACTATAAAATAGTCCCAATAAAGGGGATAAAAATGTTATTTTAAAAACGTTTGTTGTTGTGCCGAAAATTACGAAAAGACTGTGATACAATGCCGACATAAGCAGAGCTAAAGAAAACGCAGAACTTCCAATAGGATCCATTTGTATATTTGGAGTAAGCCTACAAACTCCAGCAACAAAACCATGGGTGCTGAAATTTAAATTTTCAAGAACCGCTCGAGGGAAAATTGAAATAATTTTGTGGCTAAAGTATACTTTAAAATCTTTCGAATTAGAAAAGTTTTTTCAGTATATATATGTCATTCCTGTTGGCTTTACTGTTATCATCACTACCATCATCTACAGCTGCCGATGTTAAGGGTAGTGATGACAATTGTTAATGTATCACGTTTGATCCGATAAATAATGATACCTTGGTTTTCACTATTGTTGTTTAGACAATTCAACTCATAACACAGACTTTTATACGTAAACACAACTTCAGTATATGACTTTTTAAGTTTTTTAAACATATTAACGTGATTCAATGAAACATTTGCTAAAATGCATTAATTTTTATTAATATGTCGGACCTCTGGGGGGTTTTGAACCCTAAAATGCTCCCTTGTCTACAGGCCTAATATGTGCTATGAGACCCAGTAGTGGTCACTATATGTATAAATGTTGTCACGCCTTCTTTTACCGCCGTTCTATACACAATCGTTCATGCTGTGTCTCTTAACATTTCAGGAACAGAAACACCTTGGGCCACCAAATATACAACATATGTTATTAAAATTAATATCTTGGTTAATGAAATATAGCCACAACCCCTTTTACCACCCATAATTAAATAAAAATGCTTTATTTGAGACGGTTTTGATAGTCACAAATTGAAGCTTCTAAAAGAAACGTGTGTCATGTGTGACTCGAATGGCACGATGTTAAGACACTTCCACACTTTTAAAAAATTCACAAAATTAAAATAATCACAAAGAAATTAGTTGAATTCGGGCAGTACAACGTCTGTCGGGCCCGCCAGTTGTTTATATATTGTTTGTTTTCAACTTTGTAATTTTCTGTGTTTTTGTAGACTTCAATAAATCATTGAATACCGTATATAATATTGCAGTATAATCTTATAAATCTTATAAAAAAAAAGAAAATAAAGAATTGCATTCTATTTGAAGCTGTTGCACAATATTCTTTTTGTACGTAACAACTCAATGCACCAGCTAAGTAAAATGTAGGGTATCAATAATGTGCAGAGTTGCCAGAACAAAAAAAAAATGCATACTATTGCTTAGTATTTTCTATTAATTTATAAATACAATTAATATTTATTTATACACAAATTGTGTGTTACACAAAACTACTACCTTCACTATAATTATTAAGTTACACTCTAAAACCTGATTGAAAAATCTCTACAATAAATGTTGTGAAATTTCACGACATTTATTGGCGATTTTATAAAAAACCACGCTATGCAGCGAGTTTTGTCAATTTTATCTGAAAATCAGCGTCTTTTTCAAAATATCTCTACTCTACTATTCACGCTATTTGAGCGTGTTTTCGCTCAGGGAGTCTTAAAATATGTATATCTCTCTACTTTTCACGCTATTTTAGCGTGTTTTCGCTCAGAGAATTCTAAAATATGTATATTTTCTACTTTTCACGCTATTTCAGCGTGTTTTCGCTCAGAGAAACTTAAAATATGTGTATTTTCCCTACTTTTCACACTATTTCACCGTGTTCTTCTCGCTCAGATAGTCCTTAAAACGCTCCAGCAGCGGTATTTTACGCTTGTCCTTAAATAAACACCTCTGCCGTAACGTCATATGATTTCAAAGAGTTTATTCGAACAAGTGTCAAATTATATGCAACTTAAACAGTAGATTGGTCACAGCTTAATTACTCAAGCCTACTGAAGTAGGAAAGAGTAGCGCCTTCTGCTGAGTTATTGACTCTATACAGAGTTGTTGTTGTTGCCATGTTCAAAACTTCCTTGAGAGACTTCACGCATTTCTAGCTTTATTTATAAGCGTAGACAAGATTGGAAGAAATAATTTTAGAAGAGAGTTTTTACAAGAGAGCGAAAGAAATAAATGTAGGTGAAAGGATTCACGCATTTTTTACGATAAATATTTATAATTTTGCTCTATGGGATTTAACGACAATAAATGTAGTTAAATCAGTTGCCAGCAATTATTGTAGTTAATTCTCGTGAATTTTTGTTAGAGTGTAGGTTACAAATTGTTCATCTACAGTCATTGCTGCTCATTTTCGTTAAAACATGCTCGAGGAAATAGGTCATGAAATACTTGAATTTGAGTTGTCGTAATAAAAATTATGGGAATGTATTAATAAAGAGTTGTTTTAAAACATATTCAAAAATAAAGAAAAACAAAATTGTCCGTTTTCTTTAATTGCGTTTGAAACTTTATAAAAAATTTGTTATTTCCCCATATAAATTTGCTCTTTTTCGCCAAAACATGCTCTAGGGAAAACGTCATAATGTTCTTAATACTGATTTGTCCAAGCAGAATCTTCGGAACTGTGTTCAGAAAAAGTTGTTATTAAACATGTTAAAAAATTAAGAATAAAAATAATGTTATTTTTCATTAATTGCTGTTGAAACTTAATTAAAAATTTGTTATTTTCCCATATAAATTTGCTTATTTTAGTCAAAAAATGTTCTAGGAAAAACGTCATAAAATTATAATATTTTATTTGTCCCAGGAAAATCTTCGAAACTCTATTCAAAAAGAGTTGTTATAAAACATATTCAAAAATAAAGACAAACAAAATTGGCCTTTTTCTTTGATTATATAGAAATTAAGGTTTTTTTTTTTGGATTTTTGGAGCCTTTTTTGTGGAATATGAAATATTTTTTGTTTATATTTGTAACTATTATGGTTTTATCAAGAACTTATCAAATATATTTTCGTTAAAATTTCATATGAGTTATACTAAAATTTTTGAGATTTTTGAAAATATTCAGTGCAAGACTATAATAACTTTAATTTCGTTAAATTTTCATGGCAACATATAAAGAGAATAAAATCCACAAATGAAAAGATATCACAAAGTTCTTTTAGATTCAAATACTTAAGACTCTCAGCTATAACTTGCATACTGACTTTTACAAATTTGAGACATTTTTACCATACCAAATTTTGTCCCACTCAATACAATGTGCGACGTAAGTATTTTTTATTAGCACTTGAACTAATAAAGCCACATATTTTAGATATTTATAAATAAATCTAATCTAATATAATTATTATCTAATTATAACTACTGTTTTTGTTGCTTAACTGTACAACGAATATGAATTACTTTGTTATGTTTTTGTTTAATTAATTAGAACGTTGTTTTAATTTTGATTCGCTTAATAAATAAACTTTTGTGACCAAACTATTTCGCAATATTAATACATAAAAAACAAAATTTTAAAAAATTTCTACATACTAAAAAGTAACATTTATTCATCAAGTGAGTAAAATCACGCGCGACAATCCATGCTACTCGCGGGTTAAATCTCTCATACAATCCCACAAAAATGTGTATCAGAATAACTTGTGAAAGTTTTTATTTAGGTATATTTGGAAGAATTTGACAACATATAAAAGATAAATAAATAATTTTAAGAAAATCCTATTTACATTGACAGGAACTTTTCATATATTTATGTATTTGTTTATGTTATGGTAAGATTTACAATAACAAGAGAATTAAATGTCTTAATAAAAAAAGATAAATTTTCGATAGTATCGTAAGTACAGACGTAAAATTCCTTTTTATACAGTAATAGAGAAAATTTTTTTTTCATTTATATTTTTCAAAATTATTTTCAAGCATTTCGTCTTCTAAATAAAAATTATTCAAAAGCAAATTTGTTGTTTTTGTTGCCTTCTTCAAACTATCTTGATCTTAAAAGTTCACAAGTTAATTCATGTAAAAATTTGTTTTGTTTTATAAAAAGTTTTCGTTTGATATTTTAGTGATGAAATTGTTGTTCTTGTTAATTTTTAATGTTGATTGAAGCTAAATGTAACTCAAATTTGTGTTTAATAAATGGAAATATTTGTCGGAAAAATTTGAAATATTTATTTTTCCTTTAGTATATGTATATTTTAAAAGTAATTTAAAATTAAAATTTTAGTTACAAATATATTTTTAATATGGAAAAAATTTAATGCATAACATAAATAATTCGAATTTATTATGATATTTCAAAAATAAATAGATTTTCAAAGAACAACGCTTTCTTAGTAACGCATGCGGAAACCTTCGTAGTAATATTACATACTGCCTCTGTAGCTACACGCATCTGTATTCTCTATTGTATTTATCATTCTGAAAATAAGCAAAACCAATAACAAACTACAAAAAAGAAAGCATCTAATGTGTATTTATATATGTACATTTAACATATATATTAACAACAACAACCACAACAAAAGCAGCACAACAACAAGCGACATGATTGCGACCAAACGAATAACAACAACAGCATAAGCAGCTACTTAAGCAGCTTGTGTTTTTTTCATGCGAATAGAGTAGAGACTCACAAAAATTAAGGCTCGCAAAAGTTATACATACGGAAAAGTTAACCAGATTTTTGCGAAACTTTAAAAAGTCACCTGTGGTTCTTTTTTTCACTCTCCTGGGTTCTCATCATTTTCGTTCTTTTTTTCACTCTCCTGGGTTCTCATCACGTATGACGAGAATCGTTTGATGATATCGTCTCAACGATACTTTAACATCACTTAACCCTTAATTTTATGTATCATCTAAACGATATCGTTTTGCTAGCTTCATGTATGGCAAAAAACTATCAAATGATATCGTCGAAACGATTGCTTGGCGCACTAGTAGTGTAATATGGGATACTATCGTTCAAACGATAGTCGTCTTAAAAGTTACGTGATTAGAGCCCTGTTTATTATTTTTTATTTAGCATCAATTGACTTTGTGTTAATTGTCACTCTCTGGATGCGCACAAGAAAGAGTAAAACGCAAAAAATATCGGGATTCACCGTCATGAACAAGGCTCATTTATAAGGTTGTGGCACTTGGAGCGAGCTCGGTCGAACTGTCAGAATGGATGAAAAGAAATGAAGAAAATGAATGGACAGAACAAGGAAAAGCACAGTGACAGTTCGAGCAAAGTCGGGAAAAAGAGTGCATTTCTCTCAAGTGCCACAACCTTATAAATGAACCTAGGTCATGAAGAACACAGTTTCAAAAAAATGCATGCTCAGTTGAGTTCAGTTCAATTTGAATTGTTTGGCTTCAGTGCAGGATGTGATCATAACAATGTCAACAAAGCATAAGCAGAAAAGGTTGACAATCGACGAAAAATGCAGCATTTTAAAAAATGGAGCAAGGCGTACTGGCCAATCGATTAGCCGTGGAGTTTGGTGTTTAAAAGTGGCAATTTCAAAAATTAAAGCAAACAAAGAAAAAATATGCAGTGCAGTTTCAAATACATATGAAAAAATTTCTAGGAAAACCTTACATAAGTCTTACATCTCCATACGGAGATATGGAGAAAAGGCTGTACAAGTGGTTCTTAGACCAACGAGAAAGAAATTGTCCAATTAGTAGCTCTATTTTAAAAGCGAAGGCGAAAGATATTTTAAGAAATCACAAATCTACCCGAGTGATTTTATGGCAAGTCAAGGCTGGATTTAAAAATTCAAGCACCGGTATGGAAAACGCTATCTTAAGGTATGTGGAGAGATTTTATCTAGCAAGACGTCAACAGTCACATGATTTGTTCACTCCCTGCGTGCAGAAATGAATGAAATGGATATCACTTGCCAACAACTTTACAAGGCAGATGAGTAAGGACTCTTTTCTCGATGTCTTCCTCATAAAACTTACGTTGTTTTATGTGAAAAAACCGCACCAGGCAGAAAATTACGTAAAGAAAGAATAACCTTTATGTTATGCGCCAATGCAGATGAATCACACAATCTTACGCCACTTGTGATCGGAAAGCTGCTAAGCCGCGATGTTTAATAAACTTTAAAAATCCGGTAGACTACCATTCCTCAGCGAACGCATGGATGACATCAACTATTTTTCAAACATGGTTTCATGGATTGTTTGTAAAAAAATAACGCTACATTGCTACAATATATGCTTACAGGTGCGTCGTTTCAGTGCTTTAAATAACTTGCCTCCGAAGGCAATTCTTTTATTGGATAATTGTTCAGCGCACTCGCCAATCGAAGAACTTCGCTCTCAGGACGGAAATATTGTTGCTATGCTTTTTCCACCAAATGTCACAGCAGCTATTCAACCAGTGGACCAGAATCCAATTACAGTGACAAAACTTTGTTATCGCAACAAGTTTTTGGCCGCTATTGTGGCTTAAGCAAATTGTTCGATTCACGAATTATTGAAAAAGCACGATTTTCGTAAGGCAATCATGCTATTTGTACTCGCTTGGAACGAGTGCCCTCAAAGCGTTTTGCAAAAAGCCTAGCTCAAACTGCTAAACTGGGATGAATCTCAGTATGAAGACGAAAACGATATCCCTTTATCAGTACTTTTTCCACCGGAACCTATTTATAATCGCACTGCCGAAGAGGCTCAACAACTATTTACAGAACTCGCACCTGATTGTGTTTTATCAACCGAAGAAATAAGTGCATGGAACGCTGATATATTCGATGAACCTGGAATGACCACAGATGATTAACATGATGAAAATGATACTGAAAATCCAGATTTTGTTTCATACAACGATGCAATACGTGCGGTTAATACACTAATAAAATGGAACGAGTACAACGAGAAGTTTTCTAATGTTTCACAGCTTTTCGAACTACGATCGGATATAGTAAAATCGCATTTTGGCAAGCGTTTCAGTCAAAACATTACAGATTATTTTACTGGTACAAATACCAATTAAGTGTCATCCGAATAAATTTTTTTGTTTATAGTTTTGTTTATTTTTTATTTTTTAATTTAATGTATAAAATTCATATGAAAAAAGTATGATATATCAATAAAAAATATACATATATGATATGTTTGTAAATATACTGCTTTTTTCTTATATCATGTGCATTTGTATATATAAATAACACTATGAAATAAAAAGCTAACAATTCATAAAAGTGGACAGAGCCAAAAACACACAGGTTAACTTTTTTGAATCTCTACTGTATATGAATTTTTTGTCTTCTTCGATTTTGCTGTTTTGTGACTTTATTAAATAAGTGAAAAAATCCAAAGTTAGATATTCATTTTATTCGTACCCAAACTGATATTTTGGCATATATTTGTTCTTTGTACGATGAATATTAAAGTCTGTAGGTATACCCCAAATTGTAAGCTAAAATCTTTAAATGTTCTTGAAAAAATTCAAGACCCCATGCAAACCGCTCTGTAAGACGTAATTCTACGTCAAAACAGCTTTCGTGAGAAATTATTTGGAGTCTTGCCTGTTTTGTTGATTGTAGTGAGTAAATTAAAATGTACTATTTCGTATTCGGCCTTTTTAACTGAAATAAAATTAAATTTTTTAAGAATCTGCTAAAAGCTTAATTTTTTGCTTCACAAAAAAAAAAATAAAGTTTTTAGCCGTAATACTTCAGCCTGTATGAACTTTATTTTTTTTAATCAATTTAAAGAACTGGAAACGAGTGACACGTGTGCAATAGAGAGTCCCTTATTTTGCGATTTTTGGAAAAATCAAGGGACTGAAAGACTTTTTCTTTATATTTTTATATTCCAAAAACGAATCAAAACAGTGCCAATCGAGTCCCAAGATTCCAAAAAATATTAATATTAGACAATATTTGCATTAATGTGGCCCTAGTTTACAAAAGTTTCATTAGTTTCATTTTTGTTCAAAGTATTAAACAAAATTATTACAATTTTTTTTGAAGTGTGTTATGATTTTTTTGTGTTCGAAATGCCAGAAGCAGCCATTTTGAGGATTTTTTAAAAACACCTCAAGTTTCAACAGCTGTAACTTTTTTATGCGAATTTTGGTTTTTGTAATTTTTTACAAAATAGCTAAGGACAATGCTATAACAACCCGTAGTGTTGTTTTTTAGGAATTTTAAATTTTTTGAAAGTTTTTTGTAAAAAAACCCAAACTCGAAACTTACGAAATGGTACACTTCTAGTAAAAAATTTCATAACGACCAAGTTATTCAACGTAATTACACAATTTTTTTGTATTTGTATTAAGTGTTGCTTAAATTTTTTTTTAAAACGTAAAAATATAAATTAAAATAAAATGTCTGCTTAAACATTAATTTTTTGCCTTATACTCAGTATATTGCAAAGAAAAAGTAATAATTTTTTTTAGTTAAAATTTTAAAAAAATGTCCTGATGTTGAGCTTATTGCAAGAAAAAAATAATAACTTTTTCAGTTTAAAAGGCACAACATAATATAAAACCATGCTTTGAATAAAATCATTTCAAGATAACGGGCTTAAGTGCTTAATTTAATATTTTCCACTATCAAATATGGAGGAAAAGAACGAAACAAAATAAACTTACTCCTGCATAGTCTTTCTTGACAGTGATTTACTACTTTTATTAAAATTTTTCGTTAACATTTAATAAAGCAGTTTTTTTCTTCTCCTGAAAATTTATAAATTTTGAGTTGTGTCCGTCTCGTTGTTAGCGTGCGATGTTTCCTTTTTTTTTAATCTAAACTGATTTCAACCCTTAGGTTAGATATAACCCACCCATTATTTTTCTTAGGTAGTAATGAATAAAAATTTCCCAAATAGCATTTAGAAGATTATTTAAAAAATCACAGATATAGTGACAAAAATTCATGTTATAAAATGTTTCAAAAAACAAAATACAGACACTTTTGATTTTTAATGGGGTTCCTACGCACCCCGAATGGGTTCTAGGGTTAAAATTTTTGGTTTTTAAAAAAAAATTTTCAGTTTAATAAGGGCATTCACCTCAAATTAATTGAACAACTAAGAGGAACTAATTTTTCTTTTTGGATTTTTCCAGCAATTATTGTATTATTTTCGACTAATCTTGGTGTACTGATTTCAAAACTATTATTACTTTTTTCTAGCGTTACCGGTTTTTAAGATAAACGTCAGTGAAATCGTTCAATGAAAACTTAAGTGAAATTTAATTATATCAAAATATGTTTAAACAATTCAAAATATGTTTAAAAAAAATGGCAACCAGAAGCGTGGACAAATTATACCTTATATGACCAAAGTCAACTTCTTCTTGGTGCAGGGTTATCTTAGGTATACTGTCTTAAAAGATAGAGATTTTCTTCATTTCTTTTCATGTAGAGATGTACATATTGAGTTGTTATTGTTGTAATATTTTTTGTATTCTCTTCAACTTACATAAACATAAAAAAATAAAAATGTATAATTGCAACTTTTAGATTTCAAAGAAGCTTATCTCAAAATCTGGTGATGGAAGAAAAAAGTAGTTAGAAAAAATAGTTTTGAAATCAGTGCACCAAGATTAGTCGAAAATAATACAAATATTGCTGGGAAAATCCAAAAATAAAAATGTTGTCCCCCTGCGTTATTCAATTAATTTGAGGTGAATAACCTTATTAAACAGAAAAGTTTTTGGAAAAAACAAAAAACGTTAACTGTTTCCTTATTCCAAATGAAATTGCAAATGAAAATATAAAATTTTTTTTTCTTATGTTGACTTTATATGATTTAAATACAAATTCTAAATGTTTGATAGTTTAAATCATACTTGATTTTATATACAAATTCTAGTTGTTTGATAGTTTAAAATCGTTTATTGAGCTTAAGGTCAAAGTTAGAACAATTAATTGTTCTAACGAATTTTTCCAAAGAAACAACAACAACAACAAAGTTTTTTCAATATGAAAAGGAAAAAATCACTAGCTGATTTTATTGCACAATTTCTGCCCTGCTAAAAGCGTCATCAGAAATCTTTGTGATACCCGTGCAAGTGCGCATTAACGCACTACACCACCGGGGCGATGAGATTTGAAGTGTCAATTTCTCAGTTTTTCTCAATTTAAAAAAAAAACTATCAAACATTTAGAATTTATATTTAAATCATATAAAGTCAACATAATAAATATAGAGGTCATTTAGAAAAAACTTTAATTTTTTTTTCTTTCATGCACTTGTGCAAACTTTAAGCCGATCTTACTAAAATTTTACACCAATTTCTTTTCATCCGTTAGCGCAGTTTGAGCCTTTGGAACACTCCATGCAGTGCTCGGAAATTTTCCCCACACAAATAAGGTCCACTCTAAGCTACACACATCTGGATTCTCTGTTGGATTTATTTTCTGAAAATAAACAAAACCAATAACGAACTACAAGAACGAAAACATCTAATGTGTATTTATATTTGTACATGTTACATATATATTAATAACAACAACCACAACAAAAGCACCAAAACAACAAACGACACGATTGCTAACCAAACGAACAACAACAACAGCATAAGCAGCTACTCAAGCAGTTTGTGTTTTTCTCATACGAATATATGCTTTTTTTTCTTCTTAGATTTTGCTGTTTTGTGACTTTATTAAATAAGTGACAAAATCCAAAGATAGATATTCGTTTTATTCGTACTCTAACTGATATTTTGGCATATATTTGTTCTTTGTACGATGAATATTAAAGACTGTAGGTTTACCCCCAATTGTCAATTAAGCCTTCTAAATGTGAAAAAATTTGTGAAAATGACCCCCATACAAACCGCGCTGTAAGACGTAATTCTACGTCAAAAATAAGTTTTATAATCCCTTATAATTGTTCAATATATGTTTATTTATTATTTGTTTATAAATAAGACATAAAAGCTTTCAAAGAGAACCATTTTTATTTTATAAGAATGCCTTAAGATGCCAAAACTTAGGAATATATAATATTGATAGAATAAATAATGGTTACTGTCACAAGAAAGAAAATTTTTTATAATTAACTAGCTGAAACCCGGCGCGTTGCTGCCACGCTACCTTGCAACGCTGTGCGACCTATAACTCCAAAGCAATTCGATATCGCAAAATTTGGGTCAAATAAGAGGTCCCTTGGCAAACGCTCATAACATTTAATCAATGAAATGACATGTGTACATTTAGGTCGAATACTGAGTTCCGACAAATAACTCAGAAGCTATTCGATATCGCAAATTTGGGTTCTATGGGAGGTGTCACTCCCTTGTTTAACTCCCATAAAATGTCATCCGTGGAACGTGCAAATTATGGTTGAATATCGAATTTCGAGGCTATGCGCCCCATAATTCCAAAGCAATTTGATATCGCTAATTTTTTATATATTTGTGGGCGGTAAAAGGGGGTGTGGTAATTTTTTCTTAAACCATCTCGTACTCGAAACAAATCCACTGCCAAAATTTTAGCTCGATCGGACCAGTACCGATACAAACTTAATTACCAAATTTTAGTTTAATACGACAAAAACTGTCTTAAATATAGCATTTTTATTGATTTGTGGGCGGTAAAAGGGGGTGAGTCAAATTTCAAAATATGCCTATATTGTTCGCGTTAGTACAAGCAATAAGTTGACAAAGTTTTATCGCAATCAGATGAACGGTATTGCAGCAAATAGCGAACGAACAAACAAACAAACAAACAAACATTCATTTTTATATATTAGATTTAGCGAAATTGTGAATCGATTCTAAAACATAATTCCAATATTTAAGTGAAAAAACACCGCCAAGAAACATAAAATTCCTATCGCCCTATTAGGGGTAAAAAACCCGCAAAAAGTGAGAACTTTCGCCAAATCACATCATTGCTTCAAATATAAAAAAATCCCGCTGATATGCTTATGTAGCTTTTTACATTACAACAAAAGCAGGGTTCTTAGACTTCGTTTTGTACAAACTCAACCCTTGATGCAAACTCCAAAATTCTTATATTTTGTAGCTTTTATAAAAAAATACTCTATTATATAAATATATTTTCTACGCTCTAAAATGCTTTGATTGAATTTTTATATTTCGCCCATTTCAGATTGAAGTGACTTATCAGTCGCACTGACCATCTCCGATTTGGCTCAAATTTTGTTCCTAGATTGGTTTATTGCTTAGAAAACCAAATCCAAAGTTTTAAATTTTTAGAACCATTTTTCAACGCCAAAATAGGGTGTATTTTGAAACGACGTAGCTTAGTCAATTTAAGTCCGATTTTCGTAAATAAGGTATCATTGGAAAGGTTATTTTGTCTTTTTCAAGGGAAAAATATAAAACTTTTGGAAAATTGCAGTACGTTGGCCCACTCCTAATTTCAAAGTTTAATGCCATTCCAACAGCAGACGCTATAATTTTTTTTAGTTTCTTTATTTTGGTTTTTTGTACTTTTCAATACCTTTCGAACGATATAAAATTAAGGTGTGCTCTTGACGGGTTCAGAAGTTATGGCGTAAAACGTGCAGTGTTAAAGAATTTTCAATACAAATTCAACTAGCTATCAAAGCTTTACAACATACATGCTCAGCAAGTAGTCTATCTCGCCCGCTTTTCCCGCCATACAAATTGTTTTCTATTATAAACTTGTGTTTTGCAAAAACTAAAACACGTACACACAAAAATACAAGCTGCTGTAAGCGATCGCCTAATTTTGAACGAATTCATTTTTTTTTCAAATTCAACAAAAGGAGAAAAAATGTATGCTGTAAAGCTTTGATAGCTAGTTGAATAAGTATTGAAAATTCTTTAGCACTGCACGTTTTACGCCATAACTTCTGAACCCTTCAAGAGCACACCTTAATTTTATATCGTTGGAAAGGTATTGAAACGTACAAAAAAACAAAAAAAAAAAATAAACTAAAAAAAAAATTATAGCGTCTGTTGTTGGCATAGCATTAAACTTTGAAATTAACAATGGGTGAATTTACAGCAATTTTTTAAAAAGTTTTATATTTTATCCTTAAAATAGAGGAGATAACTTTTCCAATGATACCCTAGTTAATAAAATGTGATTTAAATTGACTGAGTTACGTTGTCTAGAAATATGCTATATTTTGGCATTCGAATGGCTGTGGCTCCGCAAAAAAAATTTTTTTTGAAACTTTAAACTCCGGAATTGGTTTTCTTAAAAAAAAACTAACCTAAAAACAAATTTTGAGCCAAATCGGAGATGGTCAGTGTGACTGAAGGGTCACCTCAATCTGAAATGGGCGATTTATTTATTTTATATTGTATTAAAATTCGGAGCCGACTTTTCTACTGATATAATAGTAAAATTTAACATGCAATAACAATAGAGTTCAGCTACTACTCTACAAATATTTTGTAGAGCACTCAGCGTTTTATAAAACCAAGCATAAAAGATGCTTTCTTACAAATGTTATCAATATGAATGCTAAACGACAACTTAGAATCCATGCATATACCAAGGTCTTTGACGGTAATTACACGACTTAAAGCAGTATCATTAATTTTTTAATCAAAAATTAAATTACTCCATGGACATTATGTCTACTTCGCAAACGGACGTAATGTCCAAATCGAAACGGACATAAAGCCCATACAAATTTAGATTTTAACAATTTTACTGAACAATATATATCGAATTTTTCATGAAAAATATCAGTTTTATATGACAAAAACAACATTCCGTACAAAGGAATGTCTTTTTATCATAAAATAATAAATTGGGAGCGGGTCAGTTTTCTGCCTGTCAAAAGTCTGTATTGTCAAAATGTTGTAATTTTTACAGTATTTTTAAAATACTGTTTGTCTATTCAATATTCTGTTTTTTAAAAATTTTGCTTTCAAAAAGTATGCTCTCCATTTACAGCATTTTAACTTTGTTTGGGATGCAAAACGGTTATTTTAAGATTAAATTATTTGCCTTTGTACGGAAAGTTGTTATTTTAAGCTTATTTACCTTAGTTGTTCTTAGTCCATATTTTGCAGAATTTTGGCATACAGAATTTTTTAACACAGTTTTCTGTTAATGCAGAATTTGGAATAAAAATTTTTGTATACAGAATTTCATACACACAGACAACTGCACCGAACTTTAATAAATTCTTTCAGTTAATGTATAGTAATTGAATAATTTGTATTAAAAATCGCGCAGTCTACCAGTCTGAAAACGCCATAAGGTCCATGGACATTATGTCCGTTTGCGAAGTAGACATAATTTCCATGGACATTATGTCCGTGGACAAGGGCGTCCGCAGGATTTATTCTAGGGGGGGACAAAGGCATAATGGAGTCTAGAATGCACATAAAGAATTTAACCTATATAATTCTATTTTCTGAGATTTTTAGTACTAACTTTTTTATCATGATACGCTGGTTGACACATGCTTGTACACATAAGAAAATTATGTATATATCAAAGATGGGGTAAAAATCTTTCTCGTACCATGCCCGAAACATATTAAAATACAATTTTTTTTCATGTAATTTAAATAATTTTTTCTCAACAAATTTTCTTAGTAATTTAGTAAATTAATTAATGTGAGGTCTCCTTTATCCCTAAATAAAATCGCATTTATTACTTTTTACTCCCCAAGTTTTTCTCTTTGCAAATAAGAATACAAAAAATTCCAAATATTTTTTTTAAATGAATATAACCAGCAAGATTTAAAGACAATTTTTTCCAGTTTTGGAGGCCTATAATTCATAAACCAATTGCGAGCGGCCTGAAATTTATCAGATTTGGCTATTCTTGAAATGTTCCTCGCAAGGACATCAACCAACATATTTATTTTTTCAACATGCATCAGTTATAGCAGCATGCAAGTTACTAAAATCGAGTTTGGAAACATAGCTATTGTGTGAATTATTTAAAAAATTTGTATTTTTTTAATTCAAAACCTACGAATAAATACACTCCAGGAAACGGATGTTGGACACTCCATTTGTTTTTTACATAGCATGTCATTAAAAGGAAACATTCCTCTCCGCTGTTTAAAAAGTGAATTGGAAGCAGTCCTCCCCCCTGTTATAAAAATTAATGTGGAAACATTCCTTTCCCTTGTTATAAAAATGCCCGGCCAGGATTCGAACCCGGGACCCCTGAGCGACAGTCAAGCGCGCTACCACTAGACTATCGAATTCTATAATAATCGACTAGGAAACAATGATATTAATATTTTCTGTTGTCATTGCTTGACAATAAGTAAAAGTTTTCACATGCATTCTTAAAGAAGAGGTTTGGAAGCAACATATATAAAAAACTACCCTCAAGATTCCGAAAGATATGGTGGGGAATGTTTCTTTATCACTTTTAGATGGAAGCCTTCCGATTTTTCCGGGAGGGTATAAAAAGATTTACATGTGTAGTTGGATTTTGTATTTGTATTTTTATTTACTAGATCAATTATTTATGTATTAATTTATTTATTTAAGTCAAAGAATAACTAATTCCATTCTGACAATTTATAATTTAAAAATATACTAATCTAATAATAATAAATGTTGTTAAGATACTTTTCAATGATATATTTAGGAAAAGAAAAACCTAACGCAAAAGAATTTGGGATTAAGTTTATTTCAGTGAGAGCTCTCAAAATTTGGGCATATAATGCATAATTAGTTTTTTTGATACTTATTAAAAACGGTACAAAATTTCGCAAATTTCTGATAGGAACATTGAAATGCATTAACTGAATAATAATGACAATACGGTGCCTCTACATTGTAGCGTTTTAAGATTTAAAAGTTTACAACGATCAAAGTACGAGTGATTAGCATCACACAGATTTAATTGACGAACTACAAGGCGAGTAAATCTCTTTTGAATGCGCTCCAAGTCATGTATATGTGTTGAATAAAAAGGTCTCCAGATAACAATAGCATACTCTAATTTTGAACGAACAAAAGAAGAATAAAATAAATTCAGAGGAAATGGATCAGAGAAATCAAACTATTACGCATTACAAAAGCTAACACAGTATTAGAGACTAAATGCAAGTCATCATGGAGCTCAGAGTCGACTACAAAATTAGGTTTAAAGAATGTAGCAAATAGGTTTGCAGCTTCCAAAGGAGAATTCGCAGATTAATCATTAAGATAAACTATTGAAGATATACTAGAAGTACTTTTTTTGCTTTAACAAAGCGCCAGAATGCCTTTGGATTGGATTTAATATTAGATTCATATTTATGAATATATTTTTTATAAAGATATTTTTCAAGGAAGTTGAACTCTCGCATGAAATGCAAATATTTTGATTTAAGACTGAATTGTTAGTGGTCTTATGTTTCTTAAAAAATTTATTTCTCAAATTTTTAAGCTTTTTTAAACCCTTTGTGTACCAAGGAACTTTATAAACAGTTTTCTGGAGTTGAGGAATATTATTTATACAAATTAGAGCTAATTGAGATTTTAAATATTGAAGCACTGAGAAAGACTTAATCTCGTTAACAAAGAATCCCAGTCAATACAAGATATTATATAATTTAAGAGATCATGACCACAATTTTTATAGTTAAATAAAATATGGGAAGTATTTATCTCAGGTGATACAATTGGGTTAAAATTGTAAAATTCAACATCAACAATAAGTGGGACATGATGTATATGAGCTGCAGAAAATGGAAAAACACATTCAAAAATCTTATAATTAAAGTTATTGGAAAATAAAATTAAATCGAGAATTCTGTTTAGTTTATTATAAAAGTAGTTAATTTGTTGTAAATCAATACTGAGAAAGTTATCAATAACATAAATTTCAGTTATACTATTTACATTAGATGGTGTTAATACATTATCATCAAAAACATTATTCCAGGCAACTTTAGATAAATTAAAGTCACCTAAAACACTAAGGTGATCATTCCCAAGATTATTTTGAGCAAGATGAAGTACATTGTCAACATGTGATTTATATAGTTCATATGAACTGTTGGGTGGAACATAGAAAGCATTATGTTGACATTTAAGAATAATCTTTTACATGCCGCATGAACGGGAAGATAACACCTAAACATTGTTTTTAAATTTAGCTTTAAATAAATTTATAAAAAGAAAAACATTATATGAAGTAATTAAAAATAATTAAGAATTACATTGAAAATTTAAAGAAAATTATAAGGATATGACAAGTGTAAACTTAAACAGTATATTACTATTAAACAAAAAGAAAAAGAGATTAAATGTAAAGTTTTAAAGAACACAAAAATTTAGAATAGCGAATAAGAAAGAGTTAAGAGAAGTATTCGAAAATTAAATGGTTAAAGTACTTTATATTTGAGACTCTTTTTAAATTATTAGGCAGTGAATTCCAAAGTCTTATCGCGCTAACGAAAAACTACTAGAGTTTTTTAAATTGTACGTCGAAATAACAAGGTTCATGCTTCTGCCCGATCGACAAAATTGAAGCTTTTAAAATAGATAACTAGGACAACGCGAGTGTATGATTCTAAGCAAAAAAAATTCAATTTATTGAATTAAGGTAGTTGGTTAAGCTCCGACCTAATATTTTATTAGAAAAGTATGAAATATGATCAAACTTCTTGAAACCGTAGATATATCGCGCTGCGTTGATAAAAGGGACTAGAAGTTTGTGCAAAGATCTCGAGTCGAGTTTGCTAAAAACAACTTCCGAACAAGTTAAAGTGGGCAATATCAGCTGAAAGACAAGTTTCTTCTTAGTTTCGACCTCCACAAATGCTGCAGTCATTCGAAGGTTTCGAAAGACAAAGTAGATTTTGCTTACGTATGAGTTAATGTGATCTTTGCAAGACAGGGACGAGTTGATACTGTATCCAAGATTAGTGGCCTTACTGACAAATTTTAATTTAATGCTATTGAGAAAAATTGAAGGAACATTATTTTTAGTGTAAAGTGTCTTAGAAATCGGCAGGACAAAAGATTAAAGATGGTTTAACTGAAGCATGTTTGCTCTGGCCCATTCAGCTACTTTATTTAGATCTTCGTTTACTTTTGTACGTAGCTCATCAACAAGTCCGATGGGCCTTGACATATACAATTGTAGATCATCAGCATATGCATGCATGGTAACATAACTGCATTTACTGAAAATATCATTAATAAACATAGTAAACAAAAGTGGCCCAAGAACTGATCCTTACGGAACTCCACTTGAGGTTCTTTTAAATAACGAAAAACTATTCCCCACTTTGACTCTTTGAGATCTACCACCCAAATAGCTTTCCAAGAAACGAGATGCTGTATCCGAAGATCCAAAGTTTTTTTAAGCTTACTAAGCAAAATTATATGGTTCACAGTATCAAATAAATGCCTTACAGTCCACCCTAAACAAGTGCGCGTGCGTGGTTTAACTGTCAAAATCTACTCATGCACATACATTTTGTATGAAGCCTACCGAAACACGCACCGGACTACCGCAGCATGAATCGAATTTCCAATTTTGACAGTGCGTGCGGATGTGAAGTTGGCTGCATAAAACCAAAGTATTAGAACAAAGAGTAATCAGCTGCAATTAATTAATTAATCTCAATTGCAAATGGAAGTATTTGCAATATTAATAGATTTTTACCCAATAGTAAAAGTTTCTTTAAAATTTTTAAACCATCAGACTGAGCTGGTTCGAGAGCAGCAGTTCTTTCCGCAGCGCTTTTGTTTAGGTTAAGCGTAGGTTTAGGTAAAATTGCGTGGCGCTTGGATACGCAGCGCAACGCGCACTTGTTTAGGGTGCACTGTTAGAGAAATCTAAAAGACATAGCAAGCTTAATTGACCCATATCAAATGGTACTCTTATGTCATCCATTACTTTTACCATAGCAGTTGAACAGCTGTGGCCTTGACGAAAACCAGACTGAAAATGTGACATAATTCCAAATGTGCTAATGTGATAGAAAATTTGTTCAGCCATTAGAGACTCACAGATTAGAGATCGAGGATAGTATGCTAATTGGTCGAAAATCAGCTAGTTCACAAGCATAAGATATTGGGCTCCATTCTTTTTCTAAACATATTCCAGAACCTACCTGCAAGGCTCGATTCTAAATTCTGGATGTAATATAAGCATGTGACGCGAAAAAATCCAGAAAATTCTCAAAATGGAGTATGAATTTGAAGAAGTATAAAATAAATGTTTCAAATCAAGTTTCCTATTTAACTTTTAGTCATAAAAAAACTTTTGACCATAAGATATTCTAATGTAAAAGCGTTTTCTTAAAAAGAATTTGCAGTCAGAAATTTTTAAAAGTTATTGCATGATTTAAAATTAACCTACTTAATTCAGAATCTCCTAATTTTTTTCGCTTTTGAATCAGAAGCTTTTCCCTCGCCTAGATCATTGCAACTTTCTCAAATTTAAATGCTGCAATATTGCTAGCAATTTTATTTAGTTTAAGACAAATTAAAAAATTATCCAAAATGGATCGTCTTTCTGACAGAAAAAGGATTTTTTTAGCCGACTTTTGTGAAAGCATTTAGTTTTTTAAATTTATTTTACTTTGTTTTCTTCTTATGTTTAATTAATTTAAAACATAAATTCGCTTATCGTCCAAGTTTTTTTTTTTTTAGACTGAACCAACCCTCAGGGGATGCCCCCTATAAATGCGTAAGCATTGTGTTGATTCGGAAGATGGGTGCTGGGTTAGTTGGAGGGTAGATAGATGGAGTAGTGTCGGTGAATATTTGTTTTAAACTTGCACAGCTCAAAACTGCCAGGAAACACGCTCGCAGGAAGACTATTCCACAACTTAACCGTGCAACTAAAGAACGAATTATCCGTAATGCGATGTTCTATTGGGCATCGACGCAATGGTAAAAGAGTGGGCTTAGACAGCTGCCCGAGTGGACCTGGGAAACACATGAGCTGGTGGCGTCAAGCCATGTAACTTCCTTGAACACTTCCCATGGTAATACCTATACAGAAGGCTTAGACAACCAACATTGCGTCGATGCTCAAGAGAGTTGAGCGAGGATGAAATACTTTCATCCCCTATCAAATATATCGCACGACGTTGAATTCGATCCAGAAGTTCCAAATAAGATCTTGAAGCCCCTGCCCAAATGTGCGAAGTTCATATGCGATATTGGCTTAAATGCCCCTTACCATCTGTTGCTCCGAAGAATGATATTCGACTAATAGGGATATCGTTACTTATCATTCTCCAATTTTTCGTAAGAATAACATCGTAATTTCTTCATTGAATTCGTAGTATTTATTAATGGCCTCGTACTATTTAGTATTAGTTAAGTTTAAAAAAATTGCAACCGAAATCTTTTAGCCTGGTTTGTTGAACAATTTTCGAATATAAGTAAATGTATTATTGCAAGGTGGCCATAGTCTATTGAAAGAGTAAGTGGCCCATAAGCTAAAAAACCATGGTTCAATCCCCAGCTAAGATAGAATATTTTTTTTTTGTTTTTAGTAAATGTCAGAGCTGTAAAATCAGCATTCATATATAGAATTTTAAGTAAAACTGAATAACTACTTAAGAATGCATTCAATGAATGTATAATTGATTTATAAATAAAATTTTCAATTCAAATTAATTTTTAAAAAAATGATTTATTATTCATTTCAATTATTCATTTTCGTTATTTAGAATAATTAATTAATTTTTTTTATTCATTTGAATGCTTTTTGCAAAGAATGGAATTCACAAAGAATTTCAGAATTTGCAATTATTCCTTTTTATTCACTTTTCAGTTTTTATTCATTATTAATTTTTTATTCATTATTAATTTGTTATTCTTTATTCTTTATTAATTTATTATTTATGGCTTAGGACTAAGAAATGAATAATGAATAAAAACTAAATAATGAATTGCAAATGAATAATGAACAAAAAATAATAATGAATAAAAATTAATAACGAATGAAAAATGAATAATAAATAAAGAAACAATAATTGAAAATTCTGAAATGCATTGTTAATAGCATTTTTTGTGAATATCATTCAAATGAATAAAAATTATTCATTATTCTGAATAACGAAAATGAATAATTGAAATGAATAATTGATATTTTTTTAAAAAATTAGTGTGAATTAAAAATTTTGTTAATAAATCAATTTTGCATTCATTGAATGCATTCTTGTTTCGTTATTCACGTTATTCATGATCCACTTTTTTGTGTACAAAATCAAATTGATCAAATATTTTACAGCTCTGGTAAATGCAACAAATGTATTCGTACAATATACATTTGTTTTTGTACGAATACGAATAAAATATTTTAATATGTACCAACCAACCTACGTCCAATCTACGAATCCTATTTGTGACTGAAAACTACGAATAAAATTCATAGAATGGACGCAGTTATAAGTAATATTTAAAACAAAATTTTTTGAGTATAAGAATACGTATTAAAAAATTCCTGTGAAACAAGGGTAAATAAAATGGTATCGTAACTTATCACTGCGACGGGTACAGCATACTATTTACAAATGCATGCATGGTTTAGTTCAGCTTTATTTATAAATATACTTTAAAAAACGTATTTTTGAGTTTTCTTCAAAATATATTTACATTTAAAAATATCGTCATATAAAATCAATAGCTGTAAGTTACCATAAATTCAAAGTCGACTTTTAAATTGATTATTGATAAACATTATCAAAATACATGTACCTGGTAAATTGTACACTACTACAAATAAAAACGACGTTTTTAGTAAAAAATTTCTCAGATTACTCTCTGAACTGCCATATAAATCTTCTTGAGAACATAAGCCGTTCGGAGTCGGCATTAAAATCTTAGGTCCAGTTCTCGATTATTTGTGTTCAAACATTTAATAACACGCACAACACAACTGATCAATAGAAACTCGGTCAAAGTCCTTTCTAGGGCTGAAATTGCTAGTTTATTTATATTTTATAATTGAAGTTAGTACGAGAACAGACCTATTGTGAGAGCTGGGGCCAAATTACAGCATCCGTGATCAAGTAAAATTACGAAGAGCACGACGAGACAAGTAACTATCAATGTTGTACAATTTGCATTATTAATGTCAACAAAAGTTCAAAAAAGAGAAACAAAATTTGAACAATTTTAACGAAAGTTGGAATTTTATACCTAAGTATAATTAATAAATACTCGTATAATACAAAGTTTAGTTACTTTTTTTAGTTTTCGATATTTACGGTCCTGAATTAAATTTTTTATATTTTCCTAGTTCAACTGTTTTACAACTATTGAATATGTTGAAAACTCAATATAGTATCAATTTTTATACAATTGATATAGAAGCATGCATATTAACCATTTATTTTAAAGAAAAATTCTACATCTGGTGTGTTTATTTTAAATTTTATTCAAATATATGTTCAACTTTAAATACTTTAAGAGTTCAGTAAAAATTTATTTATATTATAGCAAAACCTGTGGTGTTTCATTTTGCATTCTCATCAAACTATAACTTTTACACTTGCACTTATTTTGTAGAGAAAAGTATTTGCTTATACACAGAGCCAAAAACCACCACATTAAATCAATAAGATCACCTAATTGAGCTATTTTATTAGATTTTCTTATTAAAACCACCAAATAATAAGAATTTTCTAAAGAGAAATCTTTTTAATTCCATAGCGAAAATCTTATAAAAAATTTACAACTACTATCAAACATTTTTTAATAAGATTTCTTATTGAATGAATGAAATGATGTGATAATCTTAATAATATTTTACTTTAATAAGAAAATCTTTTTTCACTCTCCAAAGTTTAAGAAGAGACCATCTCAAATTAAAAAGAAAATTTTTTTGATCTGCTTTTATAAGATTTTCTTATTAAACATCCTTTAAAGAAGGTAGTAACGGTGAAAATGCTACTTATTCTTTGCTTTAGCTTTCAGTCGTAATTGTGAAGTGAATTCAAGATGATTATGTGCATTTTAAAATATGTGATAATGGATAATGATACTTATGTTCCCGAACTTGTTTTCGACGAGGCTGAAATTCTGGAAACTCAAGTCATTTTTCAGTCATGGGGCTTGAGTAACTCAATTTCGACTTTACAAAAAATTTATGGAGTAAACTCGAAGGAGATTTTTAAAAAAACGGAGATTGAGGATGTCGCCACTTTCTTTGAAGGCCTCGACAGCGCCGGGTATTTTGGTGACAAAGTCATATTTCGTTAAGTTAAAAAACTTATTTCTGCAACAACTTTGAATTTCTTTTTTCTTGCTTTTTGTGAAATGATATTTTAACATATGGGCATTTCCGCCAGAAGGTCTACCACGACTGAAAAATGTAATGTTACTTAAAATTCGTTTAAGCCTCCATGATAGAGAAAAAAAAATTTAAATTTATATTGTGAGAGTACTGAGAGCTGATCTCAATTTGTATTTAAAAAAATGGCAGCAAACATGATGAATGGCAACAAAAGATAAAAAATGGTGACAAAAGTTAAAAAATTTTAACAAAAGTTGAAATTTTATAAGTATAATAAATACTCGTATAATACAAAGTTTAATTAAATTTTTTTCAGTTATCGACTGTACCGGTCCTGAATAACACTTTACATGTTTTTCTAGTTCAATTAAATAAATAAAACTGTAAAATATTAGCACTTCTTTGAAGGAAAAAATTTGTCACATAACGTATATCACGTAACGTATCATACTATGTTTTATATAAAAACAATTAAAAAAGATTTTTCAGCGATACAGTTATGAATATGTAGCAACATTATTCCAGATAATATTAAAAAACTTTGATAAAAAAACTCGAGCACACTTCGCAAATTTTTTCGTTTATATTGATGCAGGTAAAAACCACTTCTATTTTATGTCACGTAACGTATCATTTTTGGTGGCTTCTATCTGATAGCCGAACTTTTGACAACTCTTAGCTTTTACACCTTGTATAGTGCGCTCAGTAAACTATTGATAAATCATAGTAAGAAAACTATAAGTTTAATTTTTCTTTGTTTTTCCACTCATTAAATTCGTACGACTGTCACGTGCATTGCTACGGAAATGCCCATATGTATTTTATATATACATATACAAACTTTTTTACCTAATAAATTGTAATAAACAATCAAAATGTTTTTTTATTTAATATTACAAGCAATTAAAGTATATTTCTAGGTAGAAGGTTAATAAGATTCCGTTTTTATTTGAAAATATTTCCTTATTAAAATTTAAAAAGAAATCCTTATAAATCAATAAGATGTCCTTAGTAAATTTCAAAAATAAATCTTATTAAATCTGTAAGATTTTTTCTTAAAACCAAGAAGTTTTGATAACAATTTCTTATTGTTTTTCTTATAAAAAACAATAAGATTCTTCTTAAAATTATGTGGTTTGCCCAATAAAAAAGCTCAAAGTTTTAATAAGATTTTCTCAATGGTTTTAATAAGACAATCTTCTTGGATGAAAACCATAAAGAAATCTTATTGATTTTCTTCTATTTTATTAGTTTGTTTTGGATCTGTGAATGTATTGATGTAACTGGGCAATTTATATGCTTTATCAAAATCGTGCAAGATTTTTTTGTTTTTAAAATATATTCTTAATGCGGCATTTCATTTATTTCAATTTTTAGTTTTATGGCAAATTTTGAGTTTTATGGCAAGGTTTCATGATTTTGAACAATGTAGAGTTGGAAAATTCGTTGTAAAGTTTGGATAATTGTGAAATTCATTGTGATGAAAGACGATTTGCGTGGGTGGAGAAGTTAACGAGATAAATAATAGATTCTTCTGTGCTGCAATCAATGTCACAACCCGATAGATGGCGTTGTACGTTAGTTTAGGCTATGCGCAATTTGACAGGTGTCCTTTTCGCATTGTCATTTTCTATTGAGCAGTTGTTCTATTTTTCTTGCTGCAATTGATTCGAGTTTTGCTTATTATTACACTTATTCCGGAGAGTCGTATATCGCACATCACATTCAAAAACGGTATTCAAATGGATTCAGCTCCCCGTTCGATTGGCTTTTGTGATGACAATCCATAAATAGCAAGGCCAATCGTTGTTAGTCTGTGGGATTAATCTCGAATTCCCCTATTTTTCGCACGGTCAGATGTACGTTGCCTGTACGCGAGTTGGCAAACCGTCTTCGTTGTTTGTTTTTGCGCCGGAAAACAAACCGAAAATATTGTTTATCATATCGCTTTCTACTGATTTCGATTCCATTCAAATAAATCACATTGAATTTTGAACTATGAAATTGGGGCGAGACGAAGTTCGCCGGGTCCGCTAGTTTTATATAATTTTTTCAAGGCATATAATGTAAGTAAACAATCAAATCGTAAAGTTTAATATAATATTTTAGAAAAACTATATTTATTTTTTAAAAACTAATATGTTAAATTCTTATGAGAGATGAAAGTAGGCAGGTACCGTTTCCAGCGATGTTTGTTTCATGACGGAACAAGGCGTCGAGCATTGAACATTCATCATGTTCCTCGTATAGAGCTTAAATTGATTGAAAACTTGGATTGAAAACTGGATTTACTTAAGAGTATAAAGAAAAACATTTTTATGGGCCCTCCCTTGTGTCAAAAAACTTAATGAAATTCTTAAATCAGATTCGAAATCAGCGATCATCTTTGTAGATACAAAGAGAATAAAACAAAAACACATTCCTAGGCTCCACCCTAGTGTGAACAACTTTTTTAACTCTTACATAAGATACGAAGTCAGCGACCCCTTAAGTACAAAATAAAAACATATTTTTAGGGTCCACCCTATTATCAAAAAAATTAAAATTCTTACATCAGATTACACTGCATTGCACACATTTGCTGCAGTTTCCATTTCTTAAAACGTTATTGAGATAAAGATTCTTACGTATGATTGAAATAGTCTGCTCGATACTCGCACGCAAACACACATACAGAAATCTCACTGTTACGTGATGGTTTCTACCAAATTGCACTACCCGAAAGCTGTGTGGAGGAACATCGTTCCAAAATTCGGGATTGTTGGAGGTAGTTTGAACCCTGTGATCCCCCTTATCTATGCCGTTAGTGATGCTATGTTGTGTCAACGAGTATATATCTATAAGAGATTTCACTCGTCGCTCGTTATTTTTTGCTCGCCGATATTAGCCATCCATCGACAGAACAGGGTATTTTGATGGGACATTTATTTTATACCCCTTCAAAAGTGCGAGTTTGTTTACATTTTGTTTTCTATATTTTGATCATTTTGGAAGGGAGCAAAAAGATCGGTATTTTTTAATGTGCTTGCCTGTTTCTTCTTAATTGAATATCTGAAGAAATATTGCAAATTTTATGATTGAAAATAAAATTTTACAGCTTCTTATTTGCATGTGTATGGCTGCCGAATTTATTTTGTTTCCAGCTGGACATTTTTGTTTGCTGCTGCAGACAAGGATTTTTAGATATTCCATTAGTTGAATAGAAAGACAGAATTTTGATTCGGCTAATGAAGAATTATTGGATAATAAAAAAATGCAGCAATAAAAGAGAATTGGTTTACCAGTATTTAATAAATTTAAAATAAAACAAAGAAATATTGTAGATTTAATTAATGAGAATAAAAGTTAAATTTGATACAAATTTTACAGGTTATTATATATTTGTATGTGTGATTTTTCTTCTTCCATCTTCTTTAGTTTGTTTCTAGCTGGACATTTTCCTTGTAGCAATATTTTGCTTGCTACTTTGGATACACAATCATAATTTTTAGATAATTCATTACACCAATAAAAAGATGAAATTTTGATGATTCGGCTAATGAAATAATTATTACTTAGGACTTGAAAAAATTTTTTTAACAAAAATGCTTTTAATAAATAAAATTAATTTGAATTAACAAAATACAAACACCAAATTTCTTCAAAATCAAAGAAGAATTTATTGTATAAAGATATTCTCCGGCAGACGTTGTCCTGCCACCGCCTTACTGCCATATATGAATTTTAATGCTAATCGGAAAAAAAAATTTGTTTTCACCATTTTGAGTAAGAATTAAAAAATTTTAGTCTAATACAACCAAAACCGTCCAAAATATAGCATTTTTGTTGATTTGTAGACGGTAAAAGAGGGTGTGGCAAAATATTTTTCTCTTAAACCATCTAGAACTCAAAACAAATCGAGTGCCAAAATTTGAGCTTAATTTACTTTATACCTATCGTTTTAATATTTTAACTGTATAAAAATGTAGAACAATATGTATTTACGAATTTCGTAATCAATTTTTTTACTAACACTTTTTACAAATTTTACAAAATTAAATAATTTTTAATGCTTGAATTAAAATTTATTCAAAGATTTCTAACCATGAAGATAGTATATTATTTTAAAAAAATTAAGAAAAATAAAAATTAATACAATATATGTAAATTAGACCGTCCCACTTTTTCAAGGTTTTTCGAAAAGTTTCCGGGACACTTTGATTTCTGATTCTACTCTTAAAAACATGAATTTTGGTATATAACACTTTAATATCAACTAACGGTCGCGCAATCGGCTTAAAGGCTTTTTGGCTAAAAATTATATTTTCTAAAAAACAAGAAATTTCTTCTTCAGTATTTTTCATATCACTATAAAACTAATGAAACAATTTTTATCAATTTATACTTATTTAAAAGCTTAAAAAATTTTCCATCTTATGCTATAAGAAACATTGCATTTTGTTCTATACATTTTTTTAAAAAACTCTGCAAAGTGAACTTTTGATTAAATTTTTTTCGAAAATTTGATAACTTCAACTCACATTACCCCGCTTTACAAGAGCATAAGGAAGAAGTTTTTAATTATGTAAATTTCGTATTTTGAAAATTTTTACAACAAAAATTTTTATGTATAATTTGAAGATATATAATACGGTATTTTTTCGAAAAAGCAACACAACTCCACAGTGAGTTTTTTCGAAAAAAATTCAATTTTATTTTTATTAAACGTAGCTACATAAGAATTTATGTAAATAACCATAGTAAACAAAATTATACGACATTAGTTTAAGTTGCGAAGTATTGTACGTTTTCTGTTGTCAGGATGATTTTTATTGTAATGTTCAATTACTTGGATGACACAATTTTGCTGTCCATTTACCACGTATTATTTACCATATTTAGAAGTCATATGATTCTTTCTGCTGGATCATTTAAAATTCTTACATTTTTAAAATTTTATTTATTTCTAAAAAATTTTCATTCGTACTCCAGGATGCATTTTAATAAGTTCCTTACAAGAAAAAATATTGAAAAACTGTATAGTATAGTTAAGCCAGCGAAGGTGTCGAAGGCCAACTCATAGCAGAAAAGCTGTATAACAACAAACAAATAACATTAGAAAGCAAAACAGTGCATCGTAATACTGATAACATACTAGGGCTATTCACAATCCAGTGCAAATAGTCTTGCACCATATCATTTGCAAAATGGTAAAATATATATTTACTCTACACTAAGAAAATAAAAAGAAATGCATTTACTTCGCTATTGCATATATACAACACTAAAATCCATAGCTAAAATTTACTATACATTGCAATACTAAATTGCAAACTGACTGCTGATTATAAAAAAAAGTAAAGGCAAAAAAACTAATATGGAAGATAAGAGAATAAAAAACCAAAAAATTGTGCTCAAAGAATTTTTTCTACATGAAATTGAGTTAAGCGAAATTTCCAAATTAAAATAATTTTGCTTTTCATCAATTTCACGTTTAACAACAACTGTAGCAAATTATATCAAAAAGGCCGTTCACAATTTATAAAAAATTTTTAAAATTTTTTATAAAAGCACAAATATCCAAAATACACGAAATTGTGAATTGCCCTACTAAAAATCCTACGCATTAAGATCCGTGCTTTTGTTAGATTGTTGTTGTTTCGAAGAATGATCAATATCAGATTAATAGCATAAAATCCGTAGTCACAAGGAAGAATGACTAAACTCAAGCTATCGTAAAAAAGCGATACGCCATTTTCTTTATTGCCATTCCTTGGAAGGATGAAGGAAAAAAATTTTAACCATAATAGAGTATCACTTATGTCTGCACATATTTCGTTAGTAACGGTTCATATATTTTAATTAAAATATTCATTAAATTCATAATATTCATTTTATTGACTATGAGTTTAGTCATTATTCCTTGTGACCGCATAAATAGTCATTTAAATATTTGCATATTACAAAAATTAAGTTGAATGTCTTGCAATTAAAGCTTATACCTTTACATATAACTTTTACATACCTACTTATGTAGCTACGTTAAATAAAAATAAAATTGAATTAGAAAAAAATTTAAAAAAAAATTACTGTGCAGTTGTGTTGCTTTTTTGAAAAAATTCCATATCATATATCTTTGAATAATACATCAAAATTTTTGCAGTAAAATTCCTCAAAATACGAAATTTACATAATCAAAAACTTCTTCTTCATGCTCTTCTAACGTGGGATAATGTGAATTCAAATGCAAAATTTAAAAACCGACTTTATTGATCGCTATTTCATAATCTTAAGCTATTTCGGAAAAAAACAACCAAAGCTATTTCGGAAAAAAACAACCAAAGCCAAAATTCGAATAATTTTTTTACGCGAGTTTTGGCTTTTGTAGTTTGTAGTTGTAGTTGAAGGATAATTGAACAATAATCAATCTGAAAAAAGTAAATTTTCAAAAAAATTTTAGTTTAAATAGTGATTTAAAATAATTGTATGTAGGCAGTTACTGCTAAACTAAATATATGTATTTGTACATGCATTTTTGAAAAACTATCCCTATAGAAGCAAACTACCTTGTTTTTAAAAACAACTAATTAAAAAACTTATTTAAAGTAATGTAGTTTATGAACTACTTTGAATTATATTAAGGCGGTATCCACTTCAATGTTGAATAGTTTTTATTGCATTATATATGAAGTAATTGAAAAACTATTTCAAAACAAGTGGCTTAAAATTAGTTTAAATTATATTGAGGCGGCGACTACTCTGATTTTAAAATAACGAAATAAAAACTTACTAAATTTCGGGACGATCTCGGGATCCCGGGACTCCGGGAAAACTACTTTAAATTATATTAACGCGGCGACCACTCTGATTTTGGAATAACGAAATAAAAACTTACTAAATTTCGGGACGATCTCAGGATCCCGGGATTTCGGGATTGTATGTTTAGATCCTGAAAATCCCGGGATCTACAAATCTGCAAAAATTGACATCCCTACACCGCCCTAAGTTTTATTAAAAAAAATAACCTAGTTTAAATATATACTTTTATTCAATTATATCAATTATATTTCGAAATCGGCCAGGGTGTTTAAAAAATCTATCAAGCCGATCGGGCTGAAATTTCAATACGTTATTCTACAGCCAATGGCTCTAGCAGATAGTAGAAATGGTAACTTTTAATACTCTTTTTATTATTTTGTTTGCTTAGAAGTTCGAAATTTTTACATTTTTGTACAAATACATATATTTTTTTACATGAAAAAAACCAGAATTTTTCTCTATTACTGTATAAAATGGAATTCTACGTCTATACTTACGATACTATCGAAACTGTGTCTTTTTATTAATTAAGAGATGTATAATTATTCAATTTAGTTTTATTTTATTGAAGTAATTCAATTGCAAAGAAAATTATTATAAAAGTATTTAAAGAATTTAACAGTTGCGTAGATTTCTACAAAAGAAAAGAACAAGTCATTATAAATGTGTGTGTAGCATAAAGACAACAACATCTTAGCAACAGTCGCTTGCGGCCTTTTCGGTTTCCAACAAGCTAAGGAAGCTTTGATGTGTTAAAAAGTAATTTAAACTACAACAAAATGAAGTTTGCAACACGGCCAGCAAACGGACCACGAGTTACAAAACTTCTTAAGAATAAGGAGAAATACTTTACCTATCGCCAATGATCGTTCCACACTGAGTGAAGAAATATGCTGAGCGTTCGCCTTTTATAGGGCTGCTGAGCGTTGACTGCGTGAAGCGCAGCAATCATTGGCGTCGGAAGCGGGGGGGAAAGGGGGGCAGTTGCCCCCCACTTTTTTAGCTAAATAAACAATTTAAAAAGAAAACTTCGAAAGTTATTAAAAAAATCAGTTTTTTTAAAACGATATTATTTTTGTATTATATATTTTCCTCTTCTTTCTCTCTTCTTCATAAGCATGCTTGCGGATAACCATTTTCTTTCTCTGTGTTTGCAAAAAGATAGAACAAAATGTAGAGTTTCTACTGCAAGCCCACCACATCAGTTAAAGCACCCTAAACGTATGTAGCTTAATGTAGCTAATGTAACGTATGTAGCTTAATGCTTGTTAATTTTGCAACTCTGGTAAGAAAAAATTTGACATGTTCTTAGGGGCTTTCCATATTGGACGACATGTTGTACGATAAGTAAGATGGAAAACTAATGGGACTATTTGATTGAGCGTTCGAACGATCCAACTTGTAAAGAAACATCATTAATTGCAAGCTCTCAAGCAGAACACATCCGGCTAATAGCTAAGCAACTTTTAGATACCCTGCAAGAGCAGTAATTTTACATAGTTGTTACAATATTGTACAATCGGCAGAAAAAACCAAAAATTTCGACTAACGTTTTAGCTTACGAATGGTACTACATGTTGTACAATCTGCCATGTTGGTCCAATGTTTTGGACCATGCGAAAGCCCCTACTGTGAATTAGCTGATGAAAATCCACCTCGACGCTTTGAAGAAACATCAAATCCGGTTCCTTCAGTACAGTTGCCATTATATGATCGGCTACGAAAAGATTATTTCGAAATTTTAGATCTTCTTTCAAATGAGATAACGGCTAGATTCGATCAAACAGGTTGATATTTGACTTTTTTTTATTTTTGCATGTTTACACCAGATTCACTCAACCGACTCACTTTGATTTAACATTCGGTGAGTCGGTTGAGTGAAGCTAGTGTAAACTGGCACTTTGTAAATCTTATTGTACATTTAAACAGATCTTGACACTCTGGAATCGTTGGAAAATATTGTAATCGAAGCCTTCAACGGAAAAGTGCCTTCTGAACAAAATCTAAAAACAAAACTAGATCTTTATGCAGATGACTTTGATGTGAGCGACCTCCACGGGCAACTTAAATTGCTGAAGCAATTGCCTGGCCAAACACCTTCAAATTGTAGTGGCATTGTATCCAAATTTGCAAAAAATTCGGATACTGTAAAAAAACTTTTAAATGAAGTTGAAAAACTTATTGCTTAGCTTTTGACTGTGCCTGCATCAGCAGCTTCATCTGAGCGTTCTTTTAGTGCACTAAGACGACTTAAAACGTATCTTCGAGCAACTATGACACAGAAACGACTCACTCATGCGGCACTTATACACATTCACAAAGATAAAACCGAAGAATTGAATTCGATGGAGGTGGTGAAAGAGTTTCTTTCTCGCAAGGACAGAAAAAAACATTTTGGAATAATTTAAATAAAATAATTTAAATGGATATAACTTTTTATATCTGATTGCATTTAAACCATGTAAAGATATACCTAGTCTTGCTTTATAAAAGCAACCATTATTTCTTATATTTTCATATTACCATATGAAAGATCCTTTAAAGAATGATCTCTAATATTGAAATTGGAAGAACTTTTAAAAATAATGAAATTTTAATATTTTTTATATATTTTTATATTTTTTTTTTATTTTAAACTAAAATAAAAAATTTGTTTATTCGCATTCATGTTTCTTTGAAGAAATTTTGGTGAACTTTTTTGCACCACCATTTGTACTGCCCCCCTATTTGTACTGCCCCCCATTTGTACTGCCCCCCCCCCAGATGAAATTAGCTTCCGACGCGCTTGGCAGCAATGAATGTGAAAGAGAAATTATGTATGCTCAAAACATTGAGCTCTAAATGCGTTAAGCGTAAAAAGGAATAAAAGAATAAATGCAATAAGCACTATGCAGTAAACGAGCGATGAAAAGCTTGTTCAAGTTAAGGCTGCTTCACACTTTAATTTATAATGGCTTGTGCACACTCTGCACTGTATAATTTAAAAGGGTATTCATGAATTAGTTACTTAACATAATTAAACAAATTTAATCTTTTAAGTGAAATATACAAAAATAGTGAATAATATAAATAAATAAATAATGGTCTGCTACAATCTCCCCCTTTGACGGACTGGACTCGACCCGAGAGTACGTCAACACATGACTACATCTTCTTAGGACGACCCCTCTTCCGTCGGTGGCAAGGGTCCAAAAAGATCCACTGATAATATTTCAAATCGCTGCTTGCTACTTGTGGTTTGCAGCAAACCCAATGGCTTCATGTTCGATGCTTTGAACCGTTGACACTCGATGCAGCTTTTGACATATCTTGAAATTTCCGCACGTATCCCAGGCCAAAAATACCTATTCATGATTCGTGCTATAGTTCTCTCGGCTCCATAGTGACCAGCGGTGCTGTTATCGTGATAAGCTTTTAAAATTTCTTTGCGCTCAGAAACAGGTACAACCAGCTGCGCATCCTCAATGTCTTCATTAGCGTAACAATACAGGATGCCATCATTAAGTACGTAGCCTCTATTGGTCCAGCGGATAATATTTTCATCTTGTGATTCCAAAGATTGAATAATGTCTTTTATGTAATCATCTTCCAGCTGTGCATTGCGGATATCTGATGAACTTTTCCTTGGTAAATCAATATGAAAAGCACATATGCACAATTCTGATTCAATGTGCTTGTCATCGGGACATGGTGGGCGCGACAACATATCTACAATTGAATTTGTTCTTCCAGGCGTATACTCGATTTTTATATTATATTGTTGGATTAGAAGCGCCCATCTGGCAATACGACCTGATGGCGACTTAACAGCAAACAACAATTTCAAGGGCTGATGATCCGTCATCAAAATAACACTTTCGCCTTCAATGTAGCCGCGAAATTTGGTGTAAGCCCTTGCAATGGCTAGAGCCTCGCGCTCTGTTGTAGAATAATTTCTTTCGGCGCTCGAGAGAAGACGACTGGCATATTCTATAGGGTGCTCGTCCTTCCCCTCCCCCTGGATTAAAACTGCTCCCACAGCATAAGCACTTGCGTCGGTTTTAATGTAATATGGCATCTTATCCTGTGCTTGTTTCAAAATAGGAGATGTCGTCAGCAACATTTTTAGCTTGTTAAATGCCTTGCTCTGCGGCCCTTCCCAGGTCCATTCTTTATTCTTTTTAGTTAAGTCAGTCAATGTTTTGCATATTTCAGCATAATGGTCAATAAATCTTCTGTACCAAGAGCATGTCTGGATGAACGAAATTAGTTCTTTGACGTTTTTAGGCTCTCTTCGATGAAAAATAGCTGCAGTCTTCTCTGAATCAACGCTGATTCCATCAGATGTTAAGATATGGCCAAGATATTTCACCTGCGTGCAGCAAAAATTGCAATTTGCGTTATTCACGCGTAATTTGAACTTTTCCAATCTCTCAAAAACTTTATCAAGATCTTTAAGATGCTCCAAAAATGAAGAAGAGCAAACAATCAAATCGTCTAAATACGCTAGCAGCCTTACATTAGAAATCCCTGACTTGAATCTGTCGATAAGTCGTTGAAATGTCGCGGGCGCATTCCGCAGACCAAATGGCATGCGTTTAAAACAAAAGGTACCAAATGGTGAAATCAAGCATGTTTTCTCGCGATACTCCTCGGCGACTCCAACTTGATAGTAACCACTTTGCAGATCGAGTGTTGTCATGTAGTTTGTGCTTTTTGCTGCATGCAATAAATCATCCATACGGGGCAAAGGGTACCGGTCGGGTATGGTTATCGAATTCAATTTGCGGTAATCAACGCAAACACGGATGTCACTACCTTTCTTTGGCACTATAACCACAGGAGATGTCCATGCTGATTCGCACTCCTCAATAACATCGCTCTCAAGCATTTTAGAAATTTCATCTTTGAGCTCACGACACTTAGCAAAAGAAAGACGGTATGGCGGCAATGAAAATGGATCATGATTGCCGGTGTTTATTTTATGCACCGCGTATGGGGTTGGTTCTCCAATCTCACCAAAAACCACTTTATGTCTTTGCAACACGTCATCCAGCTGAGCCTTCTGTTCTATGCTTAGCTGTGGTCCATCATTTTCTTTGATAATTTTAAAATTAAAAGAATAAAGTTTTGTAAAAATTGGTTCTCGTTCATCTACTTCAGCAAAATAAACGCCTTCGAAAAGATGAGCTGTACTATTCAATTTCTCACGATTTGGGGTTATAACATGTAAAGGCAAAGTATCTCGAAAGATTGCTTGAATCGACTGCGGTGAATAATCGCTAGATTTCACATAATCAGGGCCGTAATTCTCAAAATCGGATATATGTGTTTGATGCCTTTTATATTCAACATGGCTGACTTTTAAAAATTTGGGTTCATTTGCTATAGCTCCAAAAGGTTTGCGTTTTGATTCTGCGAGCTCGACTTTTGTAGGATGCTGCATGGATACATCACTTTGGAGTTTTGTGTTTGCAGTTTTGATGGTTTCCAATGAATTCAATCCAAGTGGTAATGCGTCATTAAAATCGAATTGCTGAGAGGGGGTATTCTCAAAATACCAATATTTTTGACCCTTGTTGAGCACAACTCCAGCTTGCTCCATGAAGTCCGCACCAATTAGAGTGCGGTTGCCTTGAGCGTTGGGAAGAATGATAAATTGAATATTGAGGCACCTACCTCCAATTACTATTTTGCAGATTGTGGACAAACATTCCTATATTTTCGTACTTCCATCAGCTAAACTTATTTCGCACTTTACCCTTTGATATTGGCAGCCTTTCAAGTCCATAATCTTCTTCAGTGCAGCACATGCAACACTCGTGCGCGCACCTGAATCAAAGTACGCCTGGCCAGTCACTCCAAACAACTGAATGTTGACAATAGGTATATCACGACCAATAATGTTTGTTGAAATATTATTAAAATTAACACAGCCTGCTTTTGCTGCTCCAGTTTTGTTGCTACATGTTGGACAGCTAGCACGAGTGTAGCCTGGCGTACCACATCCATAACATGCGAACTTTGGCTTCACAACAGAGACTATCGGTGCTTGAGCAGCGACTTTTGCTTCGGCTTCTCGCTTCCTAAAACATTTTTCCTCTGTATGACCCTTTTTCCGACAGAACATACAACGAACTGTAGCACCTACATTTTCTTCAGCGCTCACAGGTTTAGCGCGCTCCAAAACAAAAAGTTCTGCTTCACGGGCATCGGTCAACAGTTCATCAAAAGTTTTTATTTTATGACGTAGCACACGTTCACGAACCTGGGCATGCAGCATGCCAAACAAAATGTCAATTTGATCGTTTTCAGCAGGAGCTTTCGGCAATTGCGAAAATAATGCTCGCTTCTTCCGAATGAAATTGTCAGTCGGTTCATTTTTCTGCTGCTTTCCAGCATATATACGCCATGCAGGCTTCGGTGGCGCAAAAGCTTCACGTAGCATTTTTATAACATCTACAAAAGTTTTAACGCTCAACTTCACACCACGCCACCACTCTGAAGCATCACCCTCCAGAAGCATAGGCATACCAAGAACCGCATCATCATCTGTGATTTTCTCAACAGATTTAAAAGTTGAAATGGATGAAATAAATTCTTCCACCTTAAGAGCGCTCCGTTCACCATTAAAACGCGCAGAACAACTGCTAAACGAACCACTTTTTAAATTACCTGTGGTCATTGCTTGCATTAAACGTTCAAACTGGTCACTAAAAAGCGTCACCATCGTTGATTTTTGAGCTTTTTCAGCTATTCGTTGACTCCGACGAGATATGGTAATAGAATCGCAAATGTTTGCCTCAGCATTGGGTAAAAATAGAGTTTCAAGTACCTCCTCCCACAGCTTGCTTTAGTTATACACTCAAGTACAGGCCACAATGTTTGCTTTAGTTGCAGAATATAGAAATTTCTCGATCTTGGGCTCTAATTGCGAAAATTGCCTTACTTGCCGTACATATTTAGCTTTTATTCAAAAATTAAAACGCTGTGCTTCGTACATGCCACTAAGTTGGGCGCCAATTGTAGAATTATTCATCTTAGTTTTATTTTATTGAAGTAATTCAATTGCAAAGAAAATTATTATAAAAGTATTTAAAGAATTTAACATTTGCGTAGATTTCTACAAAAGAAAAGAACAAGTCATTATAAATGTGTGTGTAGCATAAAAACAACAACATCTTAGCAACAGTCGCTTGCGGCCTTTTCGGTTTTCAACAAGCTAAGGAAGCTTTGATGTGTTTAAAAGTAATTTAAACTACAACAAAATGAAGTTTGCAACACGGCCAGCAAACGGACCACGAGTTACAAAACTTCTTAAGAATAAGGAGAAATACTTTACCTATCGCCAATGATCGTTCCACACTGAGTGAAGAAATATGCTGAGCGTTCGCCTTTTATAGGGCTGCTGAGCGTTGACTGCGTGAAGCGCAGCAATGAGTGTGAAAGAGTAATTATGTATGCTCACAACATTGAGCTCTAAATGCGTTAAGCGTAAAAAGGAACAAAAGAATAAATGCAATATGCACTATGCAGTAAACGAGCGATGAAAAGCTTGTTCAAGTTAAGGCTGCTTCACACTTTAATTTATAATGGCTTGTGCACACTCTGCACTGTATAATTTAAAAGGGTATTCATGAATTAGTTACTTAACATAATTAAACAAATTTAATCTTTTAAGTGAAATATACAAAAATAGTGAATAATATAAATAAATAAATAATGATCTGCTACAAAGCATATTTGTTAAACAATTTTTTTCAAGTCCTAACTAATAATTATTTCATTAGCCGAATCATCAGAATTTCATCTTTTTATTGGTGTAATGAAGTATCTAAAAATTATGGTTGTGTATCCAAAGTAGCAAGCAAAATATTGCTACAAGGAAAATGTCCAGCTAGAAACAAACTAAAGAAGATGGAAGAAGAAAAATCACACATACATATATATAATAACCTGTAAAATTTGTATCAAATATAACTTTTATTCTCATTAATTAAATCTACAATATTTCTTTGTTTTATTTTAAATTGGAAACAAAATAAATTCGGCAACCATACACATGCAAAATAAGAAGCTGTACAATTTTTTTTTTATTCATAAAATTTGCAATATTTCTTCAGATATTCAAATAAGAAGAAACAGGCAAGCACATTAAAAAATACCGATCTTTTTGCTCCCTTGTGTACGCAGCCAAAATGATCAAAATATAGAAAACAAAATGTAACTCGTTGGTTGTGTTTATATCGTCTCTACTCGTCATTTAGTGTGAGTATATTTGCATTTTTTTTTTTATAAGTAACAAAAAACTAACAACATAATGACGCATTAAATTACTTTAGTGCGCAAAAACTAACATTTAGATATTGTTTATATATCTGTGCTTTTTGAATCTGGCTTGATGTTTCTTGCCGATTATATTGCGTTCAAATTAAGCGTGGGCATAAAGAGCTTTTACTGTTGTCTAGTTGTTTGCTTGTTTATTATTTGCGCTTTTTTTATAAATTTATGGCATAGAAAATTGGGAATCTCAAGACTATTTTCGTTTGCCATTTTTGTGGGTTCGAAAAAAATGTATAAAATTATTGCCCACTGAACATTTGAAGGTATTATTGAACGTTTAACAAAGAATAAAAAACAATTTATCTAAATTGTGTTACAAGAAAAGAGATAACTAAATAGTATGAACAGGGGTGAGCATGAAAGTCGCCAATAATAGCCTAGTACAGATTTGCATTATCGTCCTGGGAGTCGTATGAAGAAAATAAATTTTTTAATAAAGAAAACATACAATTTAAAATGTTAAAATATACTAATATAAGATTATTAAAAGCCAAATGATAAAATTATATACGTAAGTCCATATAACTTGAAATTCATTAACTGTGTTTGCATATGCGTCCGTCTATTCGCTGGTGCAATTTACGTAAGCAAATTATGGCAGAGTACAATAATTGCGTTTTGCGTTCAGAGTAAGCAACATTTTCAAATGTTGACTGCGGATTTTTATGCAATTGTATATATGCTTCATATTCTGCATATTACATACATTCTGCATACATGAAACTTGCATACAATTCGCATACAACTCGCATATGTTTCATATATCGTGTCGATAAGCAATAATCGCTTAAGTTGACTTAGGACAGAACTGAGTTATATATGAAGCTATGCTCCACGCATATAACACAATAAGCACACATGGAGCTTCTTTAGTTACCTAAGCAAAAACTATGACAAGAAATCTAAAGACCTTTTCATATAACTTATATGCTGATTGAAAACTTTGAAGCAAGATTTCTCGAAACTTTGAAATTAGACTTAACTTTTCAATAAGGATTTTTTTTCAAAGATAGAAGCTCCGCCTATGGCCTTGGACATGAAATTGCAATATCGTCTCCTTTTTTGTACCAACTACGAATGCGTAAATAATAGCATGGCATGCAAAAATAGATGGAATGAAAATGTATACCAATAGTGGCATATAATACTGAAATTTCAGAAATCGGAAATTTCCGACGAGTTGAAGTGAGCGACCGTTTGTAATGTCTCGTTTTTTTCACAAGCATATGTCAAGCTTAAAATCGCCATTGCTTTATTTCGTTGGTGGGATTTTTACCAAAACAAATAATTATGCTAAAAAACTTTTGCTTTCTGCCTTTTAATAGAAAAATAATACCAAAAAAAGTAGCCAAACTAAATAATATGATCGGTTTCAATAGAATTAATGACAATTTTGTTCTTGCTCGCATACATTGCATAAGCTTTTAGGAGGGATTTGACAGAATGCGCTCCTTCATATCAAAATTATCATATTCAAAACGATAAAGACTCATTACACAGACTTGCTTGTGTTATTGATTGTGTTATTGATTTCGTAGCAAATTTCCTGCGATTATTTTTCATCAACTCAATGGTGATTAAATTTAACCCTAGAAAAATAATCATATTGACACATGAGTTTTAACTAGCTACAACGTCAAGCCATATTTATTGATTTAAATAAACCAACAATTTTTATATATGTACAAATATGTATAATAATAATTATCACAATTTATGTGTTTATATTTATTTCTTCATTGAAAAAAAAACAAAAACTTCAAACCTCTTTTATAAGTAACAAAAATAATTCGTACACGCATGCGTAAAGTTTACGCATATTATCTTTCTAGGGTTAAGCAATCTTCGGAAAACAAAAACAACAACAATTGCACTGAAGTTTTCGTAAATTTCAGCATTTCGGAAATTTCGGCAGTGAAGTGAATAACCTTAATATATGTGAATGATATCGTTTAAGTTAAAGAAGAACACGCAGTGGGATACATGTGTTCCATAAGTATTGAAAGGGTTAAGCTGTTATTGCTTATCGGCACAAATATATTGCATACAACTTTTTCAATTATTACTTGATTATTTTGTTTTGTAATTCTGTTGTAGTTCTATTTTGTAAAATTTTTTCTTCACAATAAAAATTCAAAAAATCGAATTATTGTATAAAAAAACGGATTAAAATATCAAAAAATTTAATAATTATTCGTCTATACAAAATAATTTTTTAATTTTGTCACCGAAGGATACGCCACTACCAAAAGGTAGTTTTTTAAATAATATTTGTTATTGGTTTTGCTCTCATTTGTTAATGTGTTTAACTGTATAACTCTGGCTGTGAATCGCTATATCAAACATGTTTATGGGATAAGTTAGTTGAATAGGCTAACACCAACTTTTACTTAAATTTACCAAAAAACAAGCAGAAATAAAATTAAATAAAGTTAAGGTTTTTTGATATAATATATATTCCACTAAATAAACAACAAATAAATACATTAATTTTTCTAAAATTGGGTACTTCGAACGATAATATAAGTGATTTAATTTTTGGCATTTTTAACGAGATCAATGAAATTCTTGCAGAGATAAACAAAAATAACTTAAAATATGGTTAAAGATTTCTTAAAACACTTACATCCAGCCTGCTGATAGTTTCGTACATCTGAGCATAGAAAGATCTCATTGTCGACTGTTGATACACGAGAATATAGCGAAATACGAATAGGAGCTCGAACAGAACTAAAGCGGTTGACGGTTGGCGATCCATTCTCGGCGAAATTCGCTGAGATCACCCGTCCAGAATTGGAGCGGTGGCGGTTGTCGGATGATACAAATTATTTTTTATTATGCTTTGAATTCACAGAAATGCAACGCAGACACATAAACAGAATGTCAGATCATAGTAAAAACTAAGAAAACATCACTGAACATACCCAAACTTTAGCAAAAATATGGCAACATTTAAGACACTCAGGGAGAGATCCGCCAGCCGTCAGAGAAAACTTATAAAAGATTCTATTCTGGCGTTTTTCCCGTCGCGCATTTCTACGGCGGTTTCATTTTTGGCGGCTGCATATATTTTCATGTATTTTGTAGCACGGCGAATGCTATAACCGACATCCGCATTGGTTCTGTTCGGGCTCTAAAAAGCAAAAAGAAAACACAAATATAATCATTGTTCGTCGATTTGACTAACGAAACACATCCAGGGTGAAAAATAAAAACTTGCCAGCGTTACCTCATTGATTTAGTTGTGAATTACAGCCCTATTCTGGCAAATTAACAATTGTTAACCAGTAATTTGAATATTTCTTTGTCTTTGTTGTAACTTTTTGATTAAAAAACACAATTTTAAACTGAAAAATAATAAATTTATATAAAAATTGTCATCTGCTTTTCAGTTATTGACAATTTCATAAAAAAATTTTATTTTTTGAGCTTCAAATTGTGCTTTGAAAACAACAAACATATAAAAATATAAAAAAATACTGGTTAACAATTGTTAGTTTGCCAGAAAAGGGCTGATAGTGCAGACAAATTCAATACGATTGGTTCAGCTTTTTTGGCTAAAGAGTGTTCACCGACTTTGAAAACACGACTTTTGGGAAAATCGCTTTAAGGTTTTGTACTCTGTATTTGTTAGTTCGAGGTACACTGATGTAAAAATTCATATTCGTTCGTTTTACTCGGATCGACTTCAAATTTGGACACAATATTTCTGAGATATTTTTCATTTAAATGGTAAAAAGTATAAAATCCGTATCCCCCCATCTTAAGAAATGCAAGAATATAACTTTTAATAATTTGAAATCAACAAGTCTCTTTTAAAATTCCAACAAAAGCCCCATTTTACTAAATAAAAGCTGCATTTTGCTTCGTATGTATGAACGAAATAAGACATAATTATAATATAAATACAGATATAATATAAATTGTCATTGTCATTGTCATTGTTATTGTCATTGTCATTGTCATTGTCATTGTCATTGTCATTGTCATTGTCATTGTCATTGTCATTGTCATCGTCATTGTCATTGTCATTGTCATTGTCATTGTAATTGTCATTGTCACTGTCATTGCCATTGTCATTATCCATTGTTATTGTCGTTGTCATTGTCATTGTCATTGTCATTTTCATTGTCATTGTCATTGTCACATAGTCATAGTCATAGTACCCGCAAGGGTATCCTCAGAATAGGATAACGGGAGTAACGACCCCGCGGACCCTAGTTGTGGCAGGTATGGAGGGCGTACTAAAGTGGTGCATGTGCCAAAAGAAGTCCTGTGACAGGGCGAGCGGATACCGCCCTTAACTAGGTATCCAACCACAAGGGTACCTTCGAGAGAAGTGTTGTTAGGAGAGTGACGTCTCTGTGGTTTCCCTAGTCAATACCCGCCGAAAGGCATTAGGATCAAGCCCAGTACGGTTCTTATTATGGCATTGCTGGATATTGTTTTGGATTTGAAGCACCCTGGGCTGACAGCTGCGGCAGTCTATGACCTCAGTAAGTGGAAGTGAAATTCCAACGAAATGGCTCATAGGTTAATGTCACAGCTGCCCTCCGTCTCGTTAAAACGTAGCGAGTCTCGGAGTACGTTCAATGTTTGTCACCATTGAGTTGGTGGTGTAGGTTCAGATGGATGTTTCCTGATTAGTACGGATTCGGCACTGGCATTATACCCCATAAGGATCTTATGTCAACCCTCGCATGGCCTCCCTGCTTGCATGGGATCACCATGGGATCTAAACGTAACTACACTTCAAACGGCGATAGCGGCTTCGAGTTGAGACCCAATTGAAATGGAGAACAACAACAAAAAGCAACAAGAAAAAACAAAACCAATCCATAACAAGGAAAACGGAGATGAAGACTTGTACACAAAGAACTGTGTTGAAAAAGTCGTAAAAAATCCCTTTGTTAAAAGCTCGGTGATAGTAAGATCACCACAAACAAATGGGTCAGAAAAACCACCAGATAAAAATGTGTGTACCATAAGAGATTACACGAGCACACCTGTAAATACTCGTAAAGCAGATAGCTTAGATGATGAAAAAAGACACCAAAGTCAGCTCAGAATTTCAGAAGAAAAAGCGTTTATTGAGTTAGGCGATAAACTAAGCGCAGCAAATGGCATTGTCTCCGGTGCAAAGAATATACACAAGACGTAACGCGACAATCTTAACTGTGCTTTCGCAGTGTACCAGCAACTAAAAGAGTACAGGGAAGCGATAGTTAGTAACCCAGTTTTGTGTAGCGACGAGCGTAAGTAAGTGCTATCTAAAGCCACTCAAGTAGACCCAATTTCTCCTGCTCAAGAGAGGAAACGAAAAGTACCAAAAACACCTGCAACAGTTAAAACATTGCAGACCCAGGCTGAAATCAATATTCCAGAGACTCCGGCTGTGGCAAATGATTGGGAGCTAGTGAGCCACCGAAAAGCAAGGAAAAAAAAAGATAATCAAAATAACAACCGCCGTGAAATGCGAATCCAAGGAGAGGCAATAACAATTAAATCCAACACGTCTGAGTCACACGCAGATGTTATAAAAAAGATGAAGCAACAAATAAATCTCACTGATATCGGTGTGGAGATATGGGGTATCAGAAGGACAAAAGCTGGAGACTTACTCGTTCAACTAAAAAAAGGCGAAAGCCAAGCCGAAAAGCTCAGAAACGCTATAGGTAACACGCTTGGTGAAGATGTCATGATTAGAGCGGTTACCAAAAATCACATTCTTGATATCAGAGACATGGATGAGTCAACAGATGAAGATGAACTTGTTAATGCTCTTATGAAGGCAACAAAAGTAGAAGAACCCACGACGTTCAAAATATTAAATTTTAGAACATCGTTTGGAGGAACCAAACAAGCGCTCGTTCAACTACCTGAGCACTTAGCAGCTCCACTACTCCGTACGAGGCAAGTCAGAGTAGGATGGGTTATGAGTAGGCTGAGGAGTAAGATTAGAGTTCGGAAATGTTTCAGGTGCCTAGAACAGGGTCATATTTCGAGCCAGTGTAAGGGTACAGATAGAAGCAATCTATGCAGAAAATGCTGTAATCCGGGACACAAAGCTAAAGAATGCAAAGCGGAAACGAGATGCATACTATGCCATGAAAGTGGCTCAATAAATTCTCAGCATTATATTGATAGTACAGCGTGTGCAATCAACATAAGAAATAAAGCAAGAAAATGATCACAAAATTTCTACAGATCAATCTAGGACGGGGTAGAGAAGCACAGGACCTGATGATACAGAAGGCGACAGAGATTAATGCAGACATACTTTTAATAAGCGAACCGTACAGAAACCCACCATCTCAAGTTTAGTACGAAGACAAAAACCGTTGCGAAGCCATCATGGTAAGAAACAGAAGATTAATAATAAGCGAAGTTAATGAAAGCAACGCTGGCTTCGTATATGTCACAGTGGGCAAAATTAGGGTATATAGTTGCTACTTTTCGCCAAATATAGACTTTAATTTGTTTGCAGAAGCCCTTAACGTACTTGATGTTTCTATCAGGTCCTCAAAATATAAAGTGATCATTGGAGGAGACTTCAATAGTAAATCTACAGAATGGAACTCCAATAAACTGGATAAAAAGGGTACTACAGTGTGTGAAATGATTGCTAGTCTTGGTCTTACGATATTTAATATCGAAGACAAACTTACCTTTTGGAGAGGTACAGGTGGTAGTATTATCGACATCACCTTTAGAACGACAAACCTCTACAATGAAAACATGAATTGGATAGTGCTGGAAGATCTCACCTTAAGTGACCACTAGTATATCTCATTTAATATAGATGAACGTCCAAATATGAGTGTAGAAGATGTAAATTTCCCAAGATGGAACGTCAGAAAACTTGATGACAAAAAATTGTCCGATTATATTACTCGGGCTAAAGATAGAAATATGGATAACCAATCCGAAAATATAAATGTAGAAAATGCCGCAGAGTCGCTGACGAAGATACTCACAAAAGCGTGTAATGTCGCAATGCCAAGAGCTCAAAAATACAATAACAAGCGCCCAGTATACTGGTGGAATGCTAAAATACGTGAGTTGAGGGCGAAATGCCTTGCAGCACGTCGAGCGTCAACACGAAACCATGATAACCAGCTCTTAACGGTTGAGTATAAAACGGCACGTAAAATCTTAAGAACAGCCAAAAAAGAGAGCAAGAAAAGATGCTGGACAGAGCTATGTAACGAAATAGATTCTGACCCATGGGGCAAACCGTACAAAATTGTGATGAAAAAGCTTGGTGGAATTAAACCTATACCCGGCATTAAAGAACCAGTGTGGGCAACAACAATAGTAGAAACACTATTTCCATTCGATGAAGATGGGCTAAGAAGAGAACCAAATTATCAAGTCGAAGGTTTCATCCCTCTCAACGTAGATGACATTACACATGCATGTATAAACTAAAAATAGGTAAGAGCCCAGGACCAAATGGTATACCAAATGAGGTCATAAAAGTAGTATGTGAGATATGGCCAGACCTTTTACTTGAAGTCTTCAATTCATGTCTTTCAATTCATGTGTAAAAGAATTTTAATCTATGGGACGGAAAATGGTATAAAAGAGTACCAATTAACAGTAGGTGTACCTCAGGGCTCAGTATTAGGACCATTCCTGTGGAATGTAATGTACGATGGTCTACTGAATTTGGAATGACAAGAAGGTACAAAACTAATAGGTTACGCTGATGATATTGCTCTGGTAGTAAACCAGCGAACTGCCGAATTAATCGAGATAGTCGTAAACGATAGCTTATGTCGTTGTAACAGATGGCTGCGAAGAAACGGTTTGAAACTTGCAGTTCCAAAAACGGAAGCAATTCCAGTGACAGATCGTAGGGTCTTCAAAATACCGAAAATACGTCTACAAGATAGAGAGATACCCTTTAAACGAAGCTTATGCTATTTGGGTGTGCAATTAGATGACAAACTTAGCTTTGGACAGTACGTAGTAAATATTCGTGACAAAGCTTTGCGAACGGCAGCATCATTGGCCAGAATAATGCCAAACTGTGGTAGCCCAAGGCCGCAGATGATAAAATTAATAAACAGCGTAGTACACTCCCAGCTTCTTTATGCTGCTCCAACCTTTGTCAGGGCACTGAATCTGAAGAATAATATGAGGGAACTACAGAAAGCACAGAGAGTTAGTGCTCTCCGTATTATATCAGCGTACCGTACAGTATCCACAAATGCGGCATAAGTGCTTGCAGGTCTGCCACCAATAGACTTATTAATACTGAAAAGAGAAGAAATATATACCCAAACTAAACTTATAAGTTGGGCGAACACTAATACACAAGAGCGAAAGAAAAAAATTTCAGAAATAAAAATTAATGCCAGGACAATGTAGTGACTAAATGGCAAGAACGTTGGAATCAATACATGAACGGGAGCTGGACATATAGCCTTATCCCCAATATAAAAGTCTGGCTGGAAAGACAACATGGAAACATGGGATATTTTCTGACTCAGGCTATGACAAACCACGGTAGTTTTAACAAATACCTGCATAGATTCAAACTAAAAGAAATAAGCAGCTGTGATTCATACGCAACGCTAGAAGAAGATGCAAAGCACATACTTTTCGAATTGAAAAGTGGTTGGAGGAGAAACGAACTTTAAATGATATGCTAGGTGTTACATTAACTCAAGAGAATCTGTTGAACGAAATGTTAAAATCTGAAAATGCATGGACTTTGTGTGAAAGACACATAAATACAATATTAAAGGAGAGAAACTTCAGTAGTTCCGAACCTCCTTGCTAAAGGAGGATGTAGGAATCTTACGAAAACAAACCCCCGTCCTGATGAAATGCTGACGCGGTTCCGGGGTGGAGCTGGTGGAGTATCGTGGGGCCACTAGATGATAGCGCGCTATCACTACGTCCAACAAAAAAAAAATCATAGTCATACTTAATGTTACCAACTATACTTACTTTGTAAGTATCATACTTATTTTCAGCTTCATATACTTACTAAAATTCCATGCTTATAAGTATACTTACTTTTAAGATTTATACTTATTCATGCTTACTTTTCAGCTCTGGTTGAACTTTTGCTTGCAAAAGCATAAAAAGTTTGGAAATTGGAGTCAACAGCGTTAAACATACAGACACTAGAGTCAATTTTATTTGTAAAAAACTATATTGAATATACTGTATCGAATTTTACAAATTTTTAAAGACAAGACTTGACATATTAAACAACATTTCCAGCCAAGACAAATACGATTCCAGGCAAAACTAAAACAAACCAGTTAATGTAGCACGTCAATTCAGTGACAGTGAGGGCTAATAATGATAACTTTGCTTTGATCTCTGTATACATTTTAGGCTGGGTCGATTTGTTTGGAGGTTAAAAAATTGATGTTGCCTGGGCGATAGGTGAGCAATTTACCCTATCACATCTTCAATTTTGTGAATTTTTTCCTTAGGAATTTTTTTCCAAAAATGATTGTATATAAACGTGCACAGATAGAACAATAATGATGCCAGAAATGAAATCCTCGTATCCGATTCAACCTAAAACCGGTCTCACATTTTTACGTTTTTAAACAAAAATTGATCGTAAGAAATTCCTAAAGAAAAAAATTCACAAACTTCAAGGTTTTTGACCATCACGGCTGAACCACAAAAGCTATCCACCTAATATTCACATATGTTTGTGTGGTCCTCCGAAATTTTTTCTTTTTTTAGATCCCCTAGGTGGCGCTGTGGTAGCTTTTTATCGGTTTGTAAATACAATTTTTTTTAAATATCGACCACAGCGCCAACCAGGGGGATCTAAAAAACGATAAACTTTTGTATTAAAACGTGAGCCCGGTTTTAAGTTGAATCTGGCATCAGTTTTGTTCTAGCTGTGCACGTTTATATACAAAAATTTTTGGAAAAAAATCCTAAAGAAAAAATTCACAAAATTGAAGATAGGCTAAAGTGATGAATCTGATTTTTTAATTTTATTTTTATTTCACTACTTTGAAAGTACGTACACTTTTAACTTTTTGTTATGCTTTTGTTTGTTTTCAAACTATTTTATATATGTGTAATATACCCACCGAACCATATGTGAATGTTTTGCGTAAAGTGATAGTTTTGAGTACGTTTTCGGAAAAAAATTTATTTTTTGTAATTTTTTTTTTTAATTTGTATGATCAATGTTCTTGCTAGAGAAGATGAAATTCGTGAAAATTTATTCCATAACAAAATGTTAATTATTAAAAAGTGCATTTCTATAGTTATTTTTTTATTCGTTTTCGAAAAAAAGGTTCGCTTTGAGTGGTAATTCAGTCCGGCGAATGAGTTAAAGTTAAAAATTGTTAATGTATGAGTGCCGAAAAATAACTTTTCAATAGTTTTTTCAACTCGTTTCCGAACAAAAAATAGATAGTTGATGATTCTTTTATTAACTCACTTCTGAAGAAAAAAAGGTTCGCTATTGAGAGGCATTTTAGTCCGACGAATGAGTTCAAAAAGGTTCATTTATGAGTGTCGAAAATGAATTTTTCTACCCGAAAAAGTTTATAAATGAATTAAAAAAAGATAGTTTTGGTTCACTGGGTATATGAACTGCAAATATATAAAATTAATTTTTTTTATCTGAAGAATTTTGGTTTTAGTTATATTGCCTACACAAAACTTTTCGAGAAGAACAAAAAGAGAGCGTGACAACACTTACGGAATATTGTGGGTTCTATTGGTTCTTATTTTAGTAAATAATATCAAAAAAATATTAAATTTTTTTTTTAAGGTGATATACTACTTATACTTATTTTTAAAAATTATACTTACAAATACTTACTTTTCAGTGTTCTAAGTAGCAAATATACTTATTTTTTAATAACATGAGTTGGTAGCATTAGTCATACTCATAGTCATACTCATAGTCATAGTCATAGTCATTGTCTTAGTCATATTCACAGTCATAGTCATATTCATTGTCATATTCATATTTACATTCATGATTTTGCACTCAAATTAATTTAAAAATATGTAATTTTTATAGAAAAAAAGTGCTTCGTAAAAACAAGATGTATCTTAAAGCAAATTTGATCATTTTTTTGGAAGAGTTTTCGACTTGTTGTTATACAAAAAAAAATAGGGTATGGAATATATGGGTAAAACAACAAAAATGCTGCGCTGATACACCAACTCAGGCGCACTTTACTGTATCAGCGCAATGCATTAACGGAACTGTGTCATATTAGCATATAAGTCATTATTTTACAAATCGCACGAATTTTGCAAAAAATAAAATTTGACATTTCTAAATCGTTTGATTTATGGCAACATTTTGTCAATGTCTGTGTTACTTAAATCATAATATCTCGGGTTGTGTTATTCTGATTTAGTCTTTCTTTAGTGCATTTTGAGCTCGTTAGATAGATAATTTATTTTTCTTTAATGCTACGGTAAAATTTATTTTTTTAAGATTTAAAACAAATGTATAATAATTGAATGAACTTTTCAAACGGCTTTTTCCTGCCCTTAACCCAGGTAAATAACATTTTTGACGGCATCAATCAACGCACCATACATTTTTACAAAATACAAAATTATAATATGATTTTTTCATGTTTTTTTTTTATGAGCTCCACGGAGTTCAAAATATTGGACGCAATAAAACCACGACTTAAAACAAATATAAGATTGTTTTTTATTCAAATAGTTACATTGATCCCGAATCAAACTCAAAATCAAAATACAAAATTCGCAATAGAATGGTGCGATTTTTTATAGATTGTATATAAATTTTTGTTCAGCACGCGCTTTATGTTTATATAGCAGTGATGACCTAACCGAACACTATTTAAACAGCTTGCAGGGATGTGTAACGTTTCAAGCTTACAGTGCATGCATGTGCTTATGCATACTGTGCTCGCCAGCTCGCTAATTTGGTTATAGGTTTGAAATTTTGGATGTATGCTATTGAGTGGCATATCTTCCTTACGTGTAAATTTCATATAGATAGACCATATGGTACCAAAGGTATAAAAATTTGTATAGGTCATTTTGCCTTTTTGCTTCCCTACATCACGATTATCTATTTTTTTCTAATTTTTTCACTTCTTAAAAATTTTAAAAAAAGTTCCAGAGTTAGAAGATGTGCACAAACAAAAATTAATTTATAAAATTTATCATTTTTATGAAGGTAAATAACAAATATTTTTCAAATATATGCCAAATATTTTTGAGCAAATTTCAAGCCAAGAAAGTGCATAGTGCGCCGAACAACTTGCAAAATTTTTGCTTACTGTATAAATATATTATAATGTTTCTTTAAGCGTGTCATATATATTACTGCGCTTTTTTTAAACAAGTGCATCAGCGCATTTAAGTGCTGCAACTCAATAGCGCAACATTACCCATGTCTACTAAGCATATTGAAGTATTAAATACCATGACCAAAGTTGGTCTTTCCAGTAACCGAATATAATTAAGTATTAAAAAAAATTGCGCTCATGATTGCATTTCATATAAAAATTGTAGTATTTTTGTTTATAATGCATTTCTTGCATGCAATTTGCTTCTGCTTGCAAAACGTTTACACTCAACACTTAACACTGAAAAGGTTTTCTGCTGCTGTTTGCAATATTAATGGCAGCCCTTAATTTTAAGAAAAGTAGAGTAATTGATTGAAGTGTTTCAATAACAACAACAACAAGTACTTATAACAAGTGTCGGTTAAATAATTGAAAATTCTTATTTTTCTGCAATAACTTAAATATCATATAAATATTGTAGCCAACACAGGATATTGTTAAATGTGAGCAACTGATAATGAGAACAAAAGAGAATCAAGTGTAAAAAATGGTTTTAAATTAAATTATAGAAAATTACAGACACTTGCAGTAGCAGCCAAACGTTATTCAGTTGATGAAATGTAGCAACTGATGATTAAATAATTGTTTGAATTTAATATTTTTCCGGTTTGCTTTTGTGTTTATCGATCCTCTTTCAAAGTGCGGCCAGAATGCAAAAAAGTGTAATTATTCTGTAAAAAATAAAGCAAAAAGGAATAAAGTTGAAGCGGCGTAAGTAAGTTAAAAAAAATACTATCAGGTACTAAAATTATAGGAGCGCCATTGAAACATTCTAAAAGCCAATGAAAAATGTCAGAAGAAGTCATCAAACATTGGGAGAGCATATAAAACGCTAAATACATGTTTGAAGACTTTTTTGTAGTCAAGGGTACTTACTGACACACACATTTTTTGCTTTTTCTACCTTTTACTATCTTATTGTATATATTGAATCTTGGTTTTCATTCTCTTTTTAATACAGTTTTTTCTTACTTTACTGAATACCCAAAAGAGAAATAAGAAAATCAACGAAGAATATAAAAATCGATTGGCAATTGGTAAAACATATAATTTAAAAGGTAATTTTTAAATTTTTATTAATTTTTGAATGCATCTTTTCTTTTTATCAAAAAAACTATTTCACCAAGCAGTTAGTTAATCGAAAAGTACAAAAAAGAAAACGAATAAGTTTTAATTGGGTTCATTTATAAAGTTTGCTTCATATATATATTCTACTTTGCATAGTGATCAGTACTTTCACACCTCTCTTTTAAAGGTTATGAGTGTACTTGCAAGCTTTTGAATCAAAATGTACATATTATTTTTAAAAAAAAGTATGTTGTGTAAAGTGCTTAAAAAGTTTTCATTTAGTTAGGTTTTTGTAAAAAAATAATGACAAATATCAAACTAAAGATTAAAGTTATTGGCAAAAGCACTTTATATTACATCTAAATTGTTGGCCCAAAAACGTTTTGTACTTGATACATATCAGACCTGTAGCCAATGGGGTGGCTTGAGAGGTTCAAATCTTCTTAAAGAACCATTGGTTTACCATTGAAAAGTTTTTCGATCGTCTTGAATCTAATTTAAGTTAAGATTGACAATATTAAATTATTTATACAATTGTAGAAAAATATGTGGACAACTATTAGGGGTACCCATAAGTAATTAATTGTTTTAGTTAGCAATATTTGCTTTAGTCTAATTCGGGGCGGGTAAAGACCTGTTTAATTGTGTTATATTGCAACACTGGATGTTGAGTTTTTGTTCGTAACAAAAAATAAATTTTTTATTAGAGCAGTGCGAAGTAGCGGACAATGAACCAACAGAATAACTTTTGTGCCATTGCATGCTATTGCATTTTCGATCAGGTTTTAATGCAACGGCTTCAAAAAAAATTGTGATATGCATGGGCACGTACAGAAAACTAATTAGTTCCATAGTTGGTTTAGAAAATTTTCAAATGGCGATTTTGACTAGTTCGATAGTGATGAAAGCGGACAAGCTGTAGAATTTGATAATGACTCTTTAAGATCACTGGTCGAAATTTATCTCAAACTGAGTATTGAGGAAATAGCAAACACATTTCAGGCTACCTGGTCAATAGTGCAAGGACACCTTCAAGAAATCGGCAATGTTTACAGAGAGGGTTTATGAGTACATCATTTGTCGGAGGTGAATAAAGAACAACGGCGTACAATTTGCACATATTTATTGTGTAGTCTACAAACTGATCCATTTTTAACAAAGATTGTTACTGGTGATGTGAAGTGGGGCTTGTACAACAATAAACGCACTAGTCAATGGCTTTCTCCAAATCAACTCACTTTACCCACTCCTAAACATCACTTCTAATGATCCCATATTCTGTTGGTTCATTTTTTGCCATTTTGCACTGCGGTAATTACAAATGTCTTTTTGTTATGAACAAAAAGAACGCCCAATGTTGTAATATAGCACTTTTAAGCACGTCTTTATACGTAAAAACCCTTAGACCCTTAGGCAAATTTTGCTAACTAAACATAATTGATTACTTAAGCGTACCCTTAATTTTTTAAAACAATTTGTTTACATAATTGACTCTATTGATTTTATTCATATATGTCTTCTTTTATTAATATTGCTATAAGCTGCAATAATATAACAAGAATATACTTTTTGCACAATTTAATTTATACTTTAATATAAGGCATCCAATGCCGGGATTTCGGACTTTTCTTTCCCGACAGTCTCGGGATTGCAAGGCCTAAAAACCCGGGATTTTTGGGAGAATAGAGCTGTAAATTTAGTGTAAGCTTTTTAACTACAAACTCTATAGAAATAATGTCAGAAAAGTCAGAAAAGCTCACACTTAGCTTAGAGTTGGGCTCACTAATTCGACTATTGGTAAGGCCCAATGTGTTAAACACATGATTTTTCCTAATAAATACTGAAATGTGATTTTAATAATACAAGAAACAAAAATTTTTTAACCAGCTGTAAAAAATATGACGTGATACTAACATACCTTAGAAATACCGAAATGTGACCTTAAAAATTAACAAAAAACAAAACATCTTTAAACAAGCTGTACAAAATATCACAATTTTCTTACTTAGATATACTAAAATTATTATACTATTCAATTTTTTTTTTTAATTTTAAGAACATGTACAAAAAATTCAACGATGCTACCAAAGAAAAATCTGAATGTGACTTTAAACATTTTTTTAAATAAAAACCTTTCTTAAGCTAGCTGTACATAATAACACAATGTATAAAACATATGATTCTTCCATAGAAATAATGAAATGTAATTTTTCATTATCATTTCATTATCATTATCATTTTTATAATACTAAAATACATTTCTTTTTAACGAGCTGTACAAATATGACGTAAAAATTTAAATTTATAAACCTTTTTTAAACTAACTGTACAATATATTAAAAAATACTAGCTTAGAAAAACTAAAATGTTAGCTTAAAAAATTAAAAAAAAATTCCATAATCAAGCTGTACAAAATATCACAAATTTCGCACGTACTACACGTATAGTTGCAAAAGTACGTATTCACGTGTTTACGTGTAGACGTGTACACGGGTTCACGTTTCTTTTATGGGTTTCGTAGACGCTTCCGTCAAAAGTATTTCATTGGTTAGACAATCATATCATTCATCCTGGCACTATAACAATAACAATAACAATAACAATAACGAAGACCATAAAAGTATAGATTTCTTGTCCGAGGTTTTCATTTAAGCCATAATTTATACAATAACTCATCCTTGATGTGAGTAGTTCCATTACAACCAATTGGCCATAATATCATTCACAGAAACCACAAAAAGTCAGATTTAGCCAGCCAGATGCAAGATACTTATAGTTCCAAGACATGGCTCTCTAACTTCTTCCAATCTTTTTTTAAAGCTGTCAACACAAAATATAGAAAAAAGTATTATAATTCATATTAAAAACAATTTATGACCCCTAGGGAGGTCAAATAAATAAGCTGGTCCTATTAATTGCCCCCCCCCCCTCAACATTTCATATGAACACAACAACACTCGAACTGCCGCCCTTCTGGTGGTGCCCACACAACAAACATACAAAAATACAAAAAAATGTCTATTATAGTTCATATCAAAAAATCTATTACCCCTAGGGGGATCAAATGCATGAACTGATCCTATTGATTTTTCTCATTCAACATTTTTTCTGAACATATCTATACTCTTAATTAAATATTATTTTGGTTGAAACACTTAAACGTTATACAAAAATGAATAAAATATTTTAAATTAAACAATTCAAAGTAGATTTCTTCCAAAAAATATTTTTTATTTTATTTATAGCTAGACGCGTTTCGGTTACAAAAGTACCATCATCGGTAGCGATCAAATTTTCAACTAAATTTAATACGCAGCATTAATATTAACAAGTGCCATACTCTTTTCTGCCAATACGTTTACAAAACTTAAAACAGATACATACTAAGTACAAGTAAACAAAAAAAGATAATAAGAAAAGAATATATGCAAACGAAATGAAAGACGATGAAGAGGTTTGTATTAATTATTTTAAAAGTGAAAAAAGGCTAGAAAACACGGGACCATTATCTCTATTTACGTCATTTTTCTTATTTATAGAAATATGTTTTGATTCTAATATGTTTAGTCTGTTTCATCGTAGATCTCTCTCCACTAATTTAAAGCTGTCAACATCTATTTGTGTTTGTTATTAAGTATATGTTCCGCTTAACCGCTCTTGAAAGGTTCCACCTTCTTGATGTACTACATGTGTTCCTTTGTGCCACTTTGCAATGGTTTGTGCCACATGTAACTATATATATACGCCAGGTTGCTCAATTGTTGGTATTTTGTTTTTCGCGCTGTGTAACATATTTTTGCCAATTTGATATTTGTTTTGTTGAAACATTTTTGTAGTTTGTTGAAAACCGACGAGCAAAAATTGAACGACACTTTCTTTGGTTGATCTCTCCATGGTTCAAGCGAGCTACAATTTTTTATTAAAGTGTTTCTTTTTTTGTTTTTTCAACAGTTTTTCAATGCTATCTGAGCTATAGCCATTTATATCAGCAACGTTTATTATGTATGATAATTCTTTCTGGTAATTTTTTGGTGTTAGCGGGACATTACATAAACGAAAGATCATCGAGTTAAAAGCAGCGTATTTTTGTGCAGGGTGGTGATTTGACTCAACTGGGATGAAACGTTGTGTCGAGGTCGGTTTCCGATAAATATCAAATTCAATTACACCTTCAGCGTTGTGAGACAACATTAAGTCCAAAAACGGGATTTGACCCTCAGATTCGATTTCACATGTAATTGTATGTGTTCATTAACACTGTTGATGAATATCAAAGTATATTCAACTTTATCTATTTTAACAAAAGCCAAAACGTCATCTGCATTTCGTCACATTTATTGCATTTGATTACAAGTTTTGAATATTAGGGTAGCATTTAAAGTAACTTAATTAGAGGATTCAAAAGTTGGACCAAAATTTATGTTTTTTTTTTGTAAACTATCAATTCTTCTAACACTTGACTATCAGAGCTCTGTGTAACAAAGCGAAATAAAAAATTTAAAAACCCTTTAGGTTTCTTCTTAGTTGAAGTGTTTTCTATCAGAAAACAAAACTTTTATGGGCTTTTTCGGATTTTTTCATATTAATAGCAAAAAGAAAACCCTGTGCATCGTTACCTAAGAATGAGAAAAAAAAAACGACACAAAAATCAAAGTTTTGTATCGATGCAAATATTTTCACTGTTTTTAAATATATTTCATTCAAATTTTATTTGTTCAAAATATCAATAAAAGCACTTTACAAAAATAGTTTCAACAGTACAGTGGTTAGTGTACATATCTTTTATATTTTTTTCAAAAAAAGTCCAAAATAATGACTTTTTAGTCAATAACTGAATCAAAAATAGTTTTGTCGTAAATACAATCAAGTAAAAATTGCACAACTTACTGCCTTTGATATGACTTAGCATTTATTTGCAAAAATTCTTCCGCAAAAATTATTTTACTGGATTTGTCATCAAAACAACAAGATTTTTGATTTTTTGAAGAAAAACTTTGACCTCAATTTACACATGCAGGTTCACTGGTAACATATAATAGGCGTAAGGAAAGGTCCAGCTGCAAATTTAAGGGAGGGGGAGGGGGGTGAAGCAAGGGTTTGCACTTCTGAAAAATCGATTTATTTTCGTCTTTTCTTATAGCTAAACATCTGAAGAATATTTACAGTCAATCAGAGCAAAACTACTTATTAGTCCCTTCTCCTCTAACAATAAAGCTCCGACAACGATAATTTTAAATGCGTTTTTCTCAAAACCACTTTTTAAAAGTCCGTGTTCACAAGTCCGGGTGGGGTAAGGATTTGCACTTCTGAAAAATCGATTTGTTTTCGTCTTTTCTTATAGCTAAACATCTGAAGAATATTTATAGTCAATCAGAGAAAAACTACGTATTAGTCCCTTCTCTACGTATTAGTCGGAACAATAAAGTTCCGACAACGATAATTTTAAACGCGTTTTACTCAAAACCACTTTTTAAAAGTCCGTGTTCACAGGCATTACTTATTTATTTCAAATTTGGTACACACTTTCTACATATAAAACACCTTCCCTAACGGTAAGTTTTAAATTTATTTTTTTTAATTAAGGGGGTTTTCCACTTACAAAATGGCGGAATTTTTCGTGAAAAATGGGAAATTTCTCTTCAAATGACCACCAAAAGCTTTCAAATTAAATAAATAATAATCAAACAACGTTGAAGAGAGGATTTTATGATAGATACTTCGATTATATTTTAATGTTTTTTGATTTCCTATAATTTCCAGCTGAAATACAGTGAACACCGTGAATCGTCTTTTTTAATGACATTCTTGGAAAAGCTTTGTCAACGGTTTGGTTGCCGATATTTTTGCATTACATAATTACAGAATACTATTAAACTGATACCTTATAATAACCAAAACTTTTCAGTGAAATTGCACTATCCATAATCCTAAAGAAAATTCTCAAAAAATTATTTTTTACGCCGAAACCCTTATTCCCAAAAAGATAAAACAAAATGTAGAGTTTCTACTGCAATCCCAGTTTGAAAAAAATTCGAATACACTGAAAAAGCTATTGAATGAACTTGAAAAACTTGTTGCTTTGGTTTTGACTGTGCTTGCATCAGCAGCTTCATCTGAGCGTCCTTTTCTAGTGCACTAAGACGACTTAAAACGTATCTTTGAGCAACTATGACACAGAAACGACTCACTCATGCAGCACTTATACTCATTCACAAAGATAAAACCGGTGAAATGAATTCGATGGAGGTGGTGAAAGAGTTTGTTTCTCGCAAGGACAAAAAGAAACATTTAGGAAGAATTTAACCCTCCGTTACTAACGCAGGGTGGATTACATCCATAAGTTATGAAATATTTAAAAATTAATTGATAGGTTAATGGTGCAAACATTATATCAAATGTAATCTCTTTCTATACATTTTGCTATATTTTAAAACAAAATTTAGTACATTTTTTAGACTAAATTATAAAAGTTACTAATTTTTAAAAGTGTCTAGGTGTTTTACACCCATGTTAGTAATGGAGGAACAAGATTTTCGGGTGGTTTACACCCAGGTTAGTAATCATATTATATTATTTACTATATACGTGTGATTTGTCTCTCAAGTAAAATAAAGAAGTTTTAAATAAAAAACCTCTCCTGGGCAACACAGGAAATTCAAATTAAAGATTTAAACATTTGCTCGACTTAAACAGCTTCGACGATTTCATATCGTTATGAAAATCAATAAAAAAATTTTAAGAATGCGGACGTGTTTGTGCTTGCAAGATCTCATCTCATCTTTCTCAGCACTGTGAATTTAGATTTAGCCCAGTGCAAATGGTCGAATTTCTTGTAATTTTAACGGAACATTCAATATTGTTCTATTGTATTTGACTAGCCATTTGACAAAGAATTTGAACATGGGAACAGGGTTTTTGTCATAATATGCAATTATTGCATCATTCAATTACTTTTGTAATGGTCCAATTAGCCATGGGTAATTAGTGCAACAAAGAAATCTGTTAATGGGATTAGCGTATATCTGATTATGCACAATATGGCAATGCATGGCAATGTTCAGATAAAAACAGAAATGCATCTCTGACTATATAGATAAACATAGAAGTTCTATTTAATTTTGATTTCAGCGTATTATTTTATGCATTTAACGATTTGGCAAAGCAAATGTGAAATTATAAAAATCTTTGACCAAGAACTTCCTTGATTGTTTTATTTTGACTATATGATTAAGTTTTGCATAATCATCGTTTATTCTACGTGCTAGCGGCTTATCTACGATGCTTACGCTGCTGTGCCATGAGAGGCTTATGTTTCAATTATAACGAATAGTTAGAGAGGTTATTATTTTAAGAAATTTTCATTGCAAACAAAAAATAGAATGGATAATTTTTTTATACATCTTTCAGCTTTTCAAATTGGCCCTCTCGAAGAACATGGCAAATAATTTGACCTCAGAAAGTGAAATTATCAAAACCATTATGATTTTTTTATTTTATTTATAGTTCACTAATTAACGTTATTTTGATATATTTTTATTAATATGAAATATTAATTAAACTGGATGAATTTTATGTGTAATAAAATAATAAAATATACGAAATTAATGAAAGCAGAACCGTTTTACTGTTTTAACGTTTTTTTTTTACAAATTCATGAATTAAAATTTATGGGTGGATTACACCCAGGTTAATTATGACGTTACTCCTAATAGCGTTAGTAATGGAGGGTTAAATTGATATAACTTTTTGTACCTTATTGCATTTAAACCATGTAAAGATATACCTAGTCTTGCTTTATAAAAGCAACAATTAGTTTTTATATTTTCATATTACCATATGAAAGATCCTTTAAAAAATTATCTCTAACATCGAAATTGGAAAAACTTTTAAAAATAATGAATTTTTAATATATTTTTATTTAGTTTTATTTTTTTTTATTTTGAAACTAAAATAAAAAATTCTTTTATTCATATTCATGTTTCTTTTAAGAAATTTTGATGATTTTTTTTTGCACCCCCATTTGTACTGCCCCCCAGATGAAATTAGCTTCCGACGCGCTTGGTCAGTCGTTGTCAATCAAATTGATAATTACATGTTGACATTTTTTCTAACTTTGACAATCTTGGAAAATTAAAATCTAATAAATTATTAAATGTAGCTATGAAGAAAATGTTGTAGAGTTTTATTAAAGTGATATTTCAGGTGATAAACTTTTGTGTCATAATAAAAATGACATTGTGAAAACCAAGTATTACAACAATCATGAAAACTTCAATACTTTCATAATTGTTGTAATTTCGCAAATTAAGTTTGCAGCTGCACCTTTGCTTCCTATTGCTTTGTTGCGTAAGTATATTTTTGCACCATCGATCGATGTCGTTGTTTCTTTATGTTAAAAATTAAAACTTTGTTGTTGTTGCACTCTTCAAATAATCACTCTTTTGACATTTTTGAGTACATATTTACTACATTAAAGATAAGAAAATATGCCGTTCAATCCTTATTGAAATTGCTTGAAAAAGATTTGTTGAGTTTTTTGTAAAAGCTAATTCTATTGTTACTTAAGGGTTATAAAGTTTGTTCGGTCAAAAAAAAAAAAACTATCTTTAAGCGAAAATTTACTCTCACATGGTCAACTCTCGTAGTGGAAATGCTTCTAATCAATTTATTTTAAACAACGATAACAATAACCACACAGCAAATATAGTGTAAAATGAAATATTATAGTCTTAACCACTATATAAATATTTTCAACATATTTTCATTGTCAATTTTTGTATTTTCTTTATAGTTTTTTATTAATCCCGCAATGCTTTACTCATTAAGTACGTATAGTCCGCGACAAAAAGTTAGCACTTTAATAGCACAATGATTAAACAATCTGAGAGAAATACCGTTAGTTTACAAAGTATGAAAAAATGCTACGATAAAATGATAGCACATTATGATGGATTGAGTTCAGTAAGTCTTAATAATCCAATAAAAAAACAAGTTTAGGTTTTAAAGTAAAGTTGCAACTTAAATAAGTAAAAATACTTCAAATTGAATTAAAATGGGACGTTGAAAATGGCTTAACAGTGCGGAAGTGCAAGTTGCTTTAAATCTTCATTTAAATTAGTTAAGTCAGAAAAATCGTAAAAAAAAATAAACAAAAGTCTTAAAGTGAGTACAAATTTATTAAAAAACCTAAAAAATTATGGTAAAGCCTTTAGCAGTTGATGTCCAAGAGTGGTTACACGCCGAGATGAGTGTACCATTTTGCGCGTATCTTCAAATTCTAACCTCTCTGCCAGAAAAATTGCTGAAACAGCTGGAGCGAACACACATGTCCACAACGTGCAAAGGATTTTAAAAAAATGAACTACAATTAAACTCAAAAAATTACAAAGAAAACCGTCATTTACAGTGAAACATCGAGCAGCAAGATTGAAGTTTGCTGATGATCACTTTAAGTGGAGAAAATAAATGCGAACTCATGAAAAAAAATTTAATCTCGAAGGTCCGGATAGCATGTTTTTTTATTATCACTATTTGAGGAAGAAAGAGCGTACCCTTAGTCGTCGTCAACACGAGGGTAGATGAGTAATTGTATGTTCAACAACAAGTTCCATTTTAAGTGAAATTTCTATATATTTTCATTTTTTTTAAATCTAATTACTTTATAGCAAATATAAATTTTTAGTTTTAATCGCTTTCAATAAAATTTAGAAAAATTCCAATGTGCTTTCTTTTTGTCGCGGAGTGTATTTTTCTATCTTAACTATGAATATTATTATTTTCTAATAAAAACACTATTATTCGTTTGTTTGTTTTTGTATCTTCGTATTTTATGCGTTGCAATACCGTTCATCCGATTGCGATAATTTGTCAATTGATTGTTTGCAATTTGGCACACCCTCTCTTACCGCCCACAAATAAATAAAAATGCTATATTTAAGACGGCTTTCATCATATTAGACTAAAATTTGGTAGTCAAGTTCGTTATGTTACTGTCGGCAACAGAACTAAAAATTGGCGTGGTCGCACTATATTTACGCCCACTCGTTCGAAATCTTGCTAGTTCTTGAGTAGACACGTTTTGATTGTGGAACTTGCTATGCAGGTGCTATGGGTTGGAATGGCGGCCACTATATACATAAATGTTGACACGCCTTCTTTTACAGCCCACAAATTATTAAAAATATTAGAAGACTTTAACTCAAAAACGGCAGAACCGATTATTATGAAACTTTAGGAAGTTATTAAACACATACGAAGGATAGTTTCTGCGTTATAAAAGAGGCGCCTCCAATACAACCCCAATTTTTAATATCGAATAGCCTTGTAGTTGTAGGTCGCACAGCCTGGGAAGTCAATATTCGAACTCAATTTACGGAGGCAATTTCACTGAAAAAATTTCATGGGCGTTAGACAGAGAGGCGTGAGAGCAATGCGCAGGGTTTCAGCTAGTATTAAATAATTTGAATATTTTTTGTATTAACATAAATATTTATTTTTTATTCAAGTTATTCAAGTTTTTTTTTTATTAAAAACTTAAACTGCTTAAGAGACTTAACGTTCATATACACATTGGGGTTTTTTTTAATGCTAAAAAATAAAATATACATTAAGGGATCTTAGGCAAAAAATTTTTGAAAACTGTTTTTTTAATTAATTATTGTTAAATTAACTTTAAACGCATTTTTCTCGAAACATACTTTTTGAAAACATGACACACTACTGCAAGCAAATTATTCAATCGATATTAATATATTTTTTTTAAATAATTTATAATGTAATTTTACACATCATTTACCAAAATTAGCTTTTCTGGAAAATTTGTCTAGGTTTTACACGTAACACTATAGTCAAAAATAACGTATATTTTTTGATTTTTTTCCACGCTTCATAATTTTCATAATTTTCCATCTTTCCATTTCATTTTGGTAAACGATTTGTATTCAAGGGTCCACTTTCGAGTGCATTTGGTTTTTAAGACCATATGGAGCCGAACTATGATGTGGCCCGATTTTCACCTTTTTTAGCACACTGACTTCAGCGCCATCTTTATATTGTATATAAAAACTATATGTTACAAAAACAAAAAAATTCGTTTTTAAACTGATGATGTAAAGTTAACATTCAAAATAAATTTTTGTCTATATAATATACTTTTTTCGCTGTATAAACAAAGTTTCTAAGAACAAAATATGTTCCGAAAATTTATTGATTTAAATCAGATTTTCTTCGAAAAAAAGTTATGTTTAATAATTAAGTAATTAATTATGAGCTTTTTAGATCAAGTTTGCTATTAAGAAGTCAAAAACAACAACAACTCCGTACAGAGTCAATTACACGGCAGACTAAACAGATTGTTTCGGAAGGCGCCACCCGTTCCACATACAGTAAATAGCCTTGAAAAATAATTAAAATTTTATTAATGTTGAATTATTTAAATAATTTCAGCTTTCTAGAGAAAACAAAAAAACTATATTAAAAATCATTTTGGGATATTGGGCAAATTCGTTGAACTCCAAAGAAGAATATTGCAAAAAGTAAAGACTACTAAAAACAGACACAATCCCTATCGAGCAATGCGTAAAAGTTATTCAGGCTTATTATGAAAATGGACGTTCAAATCAAAATGCATATCGTGCACTTCGTTATTTTTTCGGTCAATTTAATCGCCCAATGTGCGTACAATCGGAAAATCGTGCAAAAATTTGAGCAAACCGGGTCTGTAGGAGATGTGAAAACACCAGCGCATGCTCGTTCAGCTCGTACTGCAGAAAATATTGCTGCTGTTCGCGATAGTGTGGCTGAAGAGCCGTCCACATCAACTCGTCGTCGTGCTCGACGTAGTTGATGAACATTATGCATAAAGACTTGCATTTACACGCTAACAAGGTGCAATTGACTCAAGAACTAAAGCCTCTTGACCATTTCAAGCATCTTCAATGCTCAGAATGGTGGCAAGAAGTGGCAACAGTGGATGATCAATTTTCGAAGAAAATCATTTTCAGTGATGAGGCATATTTTCACCTCAGTGGATTCGTCAATAAGCAGAATTGCCGTATTTGGCGAATGATGATCCAAGAGTGATTGTCGAAAAACCAATGCACCCACAAAGAGTGACTGTTTGGTGCGGTTTATGGGTTGGCGGCATCATCGGGCCGTATTTTTTCCAAAATGAGGCCGGCCAGGCAGTTACTGTGAATGGTGTTCGCTATCGTGAGATGATAATGAAATTTTTATGACCCGAATTGGAACATATGGATGTGGACGATATGTGGTTTCAACAGTACGGTGACACTTGCCACACAGCTAACGAAACAGTGGCTCTTTTGCGCGACAAATTCAATGGCCGTGTTATCTCACGTGGTGGCGATGTCGATTGGGCGCCAAGATCATGTGATTTGACACCGTTGGACTTCTTTCTTTGGGGTTATTTGAAAGAAAAGGTGTACATCAATAAGCCAGCAACAATTCAAGAGCTAAAGAATGAGATAAATCGGCACATTAACGGCATAGAACCTCAATTATGCCTCAGCGTCATAGAAAATTTGGACCATCGGATGTAGGTGTGCCGACGAGGTCGCGGCGGCCATTTGCCCGATATTTTGTTCCATACATAATTGAACCATACCAATATTATCGTAATAAAAATATGACAATAATTTCCTTAACAATTTGTGTTTTATTCAAAATCAACATCGGCCTTTAAAATTTAACCGCCCTTTATTTTTGTTTTAAAATTAATTTTTACACATACTTATTGTATTTTTATTGGAATTTTTTGGATCCCAAGAAGGTTTCGATAAATAATGTACTTTTTATGTTTCAAATTGTCTTTATGTTTCAAGCGATTATAGCTAAGATTTGGAATGAAACCTTTTACTTCTCCGAAAAAAAAATAAAGTTCAAATTTACACTTCAATTTTCTACTTCTATATATTTATTTCTGTAAGGGTCCCCTTATTTCAGCAAACCTACAAACGCTACCTTGATAAGCCTTGATAAATCATAAGAAATGTTTTGAGCTGTAGGTATGTACAAAATTGTTAGATTTTTGATAGAGGGTACCGCCTAGCAGATATGATCGTTTAAGGTTGAAAAAATGTCAAAAAGACTGAAGACACGAACTCGCTTTAATGAGAATGAGAAAGCGTGATTCTCAGAGCGAATATTTTAGCCATTTCTTAATCGATTTTTTCGTTTCTTTTATTTCATTTTAGTTTGGTAACAGTTCTATGTTCTATTGTTTATAAATATTTTAAATGAAAAGAATCTACTTATATATTTATATAAGTTTGGATTTCTGCGATGTTAGGATTGGCAAGGTCTAGAATGGTAAATGATATATCGAATGAAAGTACTGGATGTGGCGGCGTGGACAATTGGCTGGTTTTTCGATGACCTTTGACCTGAAATATGAGCGTTTAAAGAGAATTTCTTAAATAAAATCTAAACTAAAAGAGATGAAAGAACATGGTGTAAGAAGGCATTTCAGACATTGCTAAGATGTACAACAAACACTCGAGACATTTTTCTCTATCTCTTACAGATATCCTACAATAAGCATTTCTTATGTAACTTCTGTGAATATATATTGTGATAGTGAAACTTCTTAAAAATAATAAATTTGAAGAAATTCCCGTTATTTTAGCATTAAATTTATGGCGATATCTCGAATACAGTAGCTTTTCTCAGTATAACGATTTTTTGTATAAAAAGTCGTTGGTTACGAAAAATAACGGTACACAAAAGTTTATTTAGTAATGCTTTCCACAAAAAGTATGTTTAAAAAAATGTCCCTTTATTGTGACGTCAAATTTATTGCGATATCTCAAAAACTATAGATTTTCTCAGTACAACACATTTCCTTGAAGCAAGGCCATCGACTATCGGCTTAGTCTGCGGACAGAGTAAACGCTGATGTGAGCAGGCAGGCAGGCAGGCAGGCGCAGGCAGGCGCAGGCAGGTACCTGCTCAGTAAATAAGCCGTGCAGAGTGAATGCGAGCATGTCAGATCAGATCAGTGCGAGAAAAAGTTTGTTATATGTTAGTTATGTTATATTTCCCGTATTGCTTTCTTTTTGCATACTCACAAAATTAAAATAGCCGATGTATATGATCACTACAAATAGTCTTACACGAAAAAGTATATACATTTTGAGTTGTGGCTCTTTTAAAGATGGTGTGCGATAAGTTGTCCAGCCTAGAATTGCACTGAGAATTTCAAACTAAAATTAGCGTTTCCTTCGGTGGCTAGAAATGTTCCATTGGCCGACAAGATAACTCTCCAGAAATTTTATACAAATAAGACACCGATAAAGTAAGGCACACTGCGATTTAATCTCTGTACTTGTATACCTTTAATTTGTATACCTTAACAACGTATCATCCGTGAGAAAAATCGGATGAAGATTACCAGAGTTGTGATATTTTACTTTTCGAAAAAATTCTATTTTCTTTCTTGTAATAAAAAAATCGTAAAAATCCAAAGTTAAAAAAATTGCAATGAAATGTTGTTAAACAATTTTCTGTAAGAACACTTAATACAAAAACAAAAAAATTTTGTCACTTATTTGAATAACTTGGTCTTTATGGAATTTTTTATTAAAAGTGTACCCTTTTGAAAATGTCGAGTTTGAGAACTTTTACGAAAAAATTCTAAAAAATTCAAAAATGTAAAATGTTAACCATTAACAACAATAATACTTAAAGCATAGTCTTGAGCTATTTCGTGCACAAAATTAAAAAACCAAAGTCGTAAGAAAAAGTTATAGCTGGTGAAACTTGATTTTTTTTTTTAAAAATCTGCAAAGTGCCTGTTTCTGGCATTTCGAACACAAAAAAGTCATAGAAAAATCATCAAAACATTATATCTCATTTGAAATATTTTTGATTTTTGTATTACAAAAATTTTGGAATTTGAGGGCTGCCAACATATTAGACCCTGGTTTTACTGTTCACAATATTTAAAAAAAAAAAATGCAAAACGAAGCAATTTAATTTTTTATTGTTTTATTTGTTCTATATGTATGTATTTCTTTTATTTCTTACATGCCCAACAATTGCGCATTCCATCAATCTATCATTTTCGCGTGCACAATTTATCACCAACAACAACACAATCTTAATCGACATTAACCAAATTTGTCAATACCCACCAAAAACAACCCTCAGACTCACATAAACATGTGCGCAGTCGCTGCTGTTGATTTTGTTGGTTTTGTTCGTTATTGTTGTTGAATGTTTTTGTTGTAATTGGTCTTGTATTCTAAAGATAATAAAAAAACGCAGTTTCCTTGAAAAATTACAAAAAACAACACTAAAAGAACAAATTCAGTTGCGAGAAACCAGCGCCAGCCTGATCTGTTCTGATCTGACCTGCCTGTTTCCACTCTGAACACTTCGAGCAGGTTTATATGAAATCGTATGAAGCAAGTTTTCTCGCACTGGGACCTGCCTGCCTGCTTCAGCATTTACTCTGTCCGCAGACTTAGAATGAAAAAAAAACGATCGAAACTTAAAGTTTTGATTTTGCAAGCAAATATCTCAGTCCAATCGAATAGACTATATCAGTTCCAGTTGATTTCCAAAAAAATTTTTTGTCTGAAAGTTCAATTAAATAACTTTGGAAAACAAAAGAAAAGAATTACCTCAAAAATTCAGTGTTTCATATTGTTTTCTAAAAACATATAAAATATTACATTTTTGATCAAAATCATGTTTTTGTTGTTTTTTTTTTCATTTTCTTTTTCCCCACTCTGTCACATACATAATTCTCATAATTTTGTATTCTTATATTTATTTAGTTTAGCTTAAAAAATAATTTATGTGAAAAAAATATTAAATATTTCAAACCAATCCATGGCTAAGAGGGAATATAAACTTTTCGACATTGTTTGATAGAGGGTGGGGTGTATATAATACGGGGTGGAGGGCTAAAATGTGTGACATATATAGAGACGACCCCTAATAAGCGTAATTGAAACTATAATTTTCGTATTGCGAATTGAGAATATGTAAAAAAACCCAAACATTTAAAAAAAATAAGAATGCAGAGTGACCTTCTGGGGAGGAGAAAGGCGGTGTATAAGATTTTGTGACTAAGATTCACACCTATTTTTCGACCCTTTATACAACAAGTTATTTTTCGATAAGACTTTTTTTTTAACATGCAGATTAGGATATTTCAATTGAAAACAATACAATATTTATAATACAATATTTTGTCAAATGTTCGTACGAATTTTTTTTAAATCTGTTAAGTTTTTATTTGCAGAAAAATGGAAATTATTTTCGGAAAAAGCTTTAAACTAAAAATTAGTTTCTTATGCGATAGATATATAATAGGCGCTTTTACATGAAATGTTGGCGGTGAAAAAAATATAAGATCAGTGCTAACATTTTATATATCGGGGTGTTATTTGAAAGAGATAAACTATTTACCTTAGTAAAATTTTTTTTTCATTGGGGCTACCAGAATGCGGACATTTTTCTTGTTTGTGTATTTGTTGCGGACATTTGGAAGGGTGGCAAATATGAATGGGTATTTTGAAAAGAGTTATTAAGGGATAAACAATTAAAAGAACCTGGTCTTATATTTGGCACCTCTTGAGGTCACACCGACGTACCATGTAAAATTTCAGGGAAATTAGAGCTATTTTTGGCCTTGTGTGAGGTAGTCGAAGCATCGTTTTCCCTCTCTCAGATGTTCCCCCTCTACACCACATGAACTCGATTCAATCGTGGAGCAGCTGACGGGATGTTTAAACAAGGCTTTAGAAATCTCATGCCATAAGGGCGCCCTAAGAAGTAAAACAAAACCTACTTGGTGGTCAAGATAAATTGGTAATCTAAGGTCGCAGTATAGGAAGATTTAAAACTTAACAAGCTACGAAATAAAGCAGTTATTGAGCAAAATAATAAGTAACACATTTTCATTGAAATATTTTGTTTGGTAAATTTGGTAAATTTTAAGACTTATTGAGAATTCGAAAATTTTAAATAGAATTTTTGCAATTTATTAGTGTGGTTTAATTGTAGTGTTTAATAATTGTTTGAATGTAATTCTTTTAAAATAAAATTTGTTAGTATTTAATATGTTCTAAAATACCTTTGTTGAAGCATAAATTGAATACTGCTTTAGCTTTATGATTTTTTTTACAAATATTAAATAAGCCCAACCTCAGTATACATACCAATACCAATACCAAAAAGTTGTAAATTGGAACCTATTTTGGCAATCTTATCGTATTCTCTTTGTGTATTGTCAAAACAAAATTTAAATTTCCATACAATTTTCATATTTACATTTTAAAATTTTTTTAACTTATTTGAATATTAAACCTTTTCATTCACTTTTTACATAACGCAAAAGTGGGGGAATTTGCATAAAGCTGAATAACTAAAAAAGGGAATAACTTTAAAAAATCATAGTAAATATAATCAATTCATAAGCAAAATAAATAGAATTTATCTTGAAGCACCCGAGCTTCTTACACATTGTCTCCATTTACAATAATTGATTGCATGCGAACTAACAAATAGAATTTCAGGATATTCAGATTTCCTGCTATAATATTTAGGTGAGCACTTCATCTCATGAAATTTTGGAACTGTTTTTCAATGTTTATTAAATTAATAAATTTTTCCTTAAAAAATTTTTTAAAAATGTATACACTTACACATTTTACAGAAAAGTGACAGGTCGTATCATGAAATATATCTCAAGAAATATTTTAAGAGATACATTTCATGATATGAACAATTTCGTTATATGAGTAGTCTAACTTGAGATATATATCATGAAATTCAATTTGGCAATTCGCAAGCAATCAAATATTGTAAGTGGAGACACTGTGTAATGATCAATTGTGTTGTGTATGAATGTTTTATTAAATGTTTGTACAATGATTCAAAAACTGTACCCTCAAATTTCAAGCCGACTCTAAGGCTAATATCTACGTTTTCAGAATATTTATTCAAAGGATAGAAAATCCTTACCAAGCTTTATTTTTTTAATAAAAAAAAACAACCTTAATACAGACTCGATGAAAGAAATTTTGGAAAAAAAAAGAAATAATGGCAAGTATTTTTGTATTATATGTTCATAGTTTTTTTCCATGTATTAAAAAAATGCAAAACTTTTTTCATTCGAGTCAACGCGTACATTTTCCTGTCATCAAACTTTTTTCCAATCGTTGTGAACCGAAGGACTGAAACGCTACGAGTTACTTAGGTTTGAGTTGGATCTAAAGGGTGGTTAAATTTTAAGAACCGATGTTGATTTTGAATAAAACACAAATTATTAAGAAATTATTGTTCTTTTCTTTTTATTATGATAATATTGGTATGGTCGAATTATGTTAGGAACAAAATATCGGCCAAATGGCCGCCGCGACCTCGGCGGCACACCTCCATCCGATGGTCCAAATTTTCGATGACGCTGAGGCATAATTGAGGTTCTATGCCGTTAATGTGCCGAATTATCTCATCCTTTAGCTCTGGAATTTTTGCTGGCTTATCGACGTACACCTTTTCTTTCAAATAATCCCAAAGAAAGAAGTCCATCGGTGTCAAATCACATGATCTTGGCGGCCAATTGACATCGCCACCACGTGAGATAACACGGCCATTGAATTTGTCGCGCAAAAGAGCCATTGTTTCGTTGGCTGTGTGGCAAGTGGCATCGTCCTGTTGAAACCACATATCGTTCACATCCATATCTTTCAATTCGGGCCATAAAAAGTTCGTTATCATCTCACAATAGCGAACACCATTCACAGTAACTGCCTGACCGGCCTCATTTTGGAAAAAATACGGCCCGATTATGCCGCCAGCCCATAAACCGCACCAAACTGTCAGTCTTTGTGGGTGCATTGGTTTTTCGACAATCACTCTTGCATCATCATTCGCCAAATACGGCAATTCTGCTTATTGACGAATCCACTGAGGTGAAAATATGCCTCATCACTGAAAATGATTTTCTTCGAAAATTGATCATCCACTGTTGCCATTTCTTGCCACCATTGCGACCATTGACGACGCTTGAAATGGTCAAGAGGTTTTAGTTCTTGAGTCAATTGCACCTTGTTAGCGTGTAAATGCAAGTCTTTATGCATAATGTTCCTCAACTACGAGCGTGAGAGGTGCAATTGTTGGGCACGACGACGAGTTGATGTGGACGGCTCTTCAGCCACACTATCGCGAACAGCAGCAATATTTTCTGCAGTACTAGCTGTACGAGCATGCGCTGGTGTTTTCACATCTCCTACAGACCCGGTTTGCTCAAATTTTTGCACGATTTTTCCGATTGTACGCACATTTGGACGATTAAATTGACCGAAAAAATCACGAAGTGCACGATATGCATTTTGATTTGAACGTCCATTTTCATAATAAGCCTGAATAACTTTTACGCGTTGCTCGATTGTGTATCTTTCCACGGTTCAAATTGGATTAGTCTAAAATTGAGAAATGTCAAATGAAATGCAGAAAAAAACTTGAAAATTAGGTGTGGTTCACATTCAACATCGGCCCTTAAAATTTAACTAACCTTTACATTCATGTTGCTATATTCGTCGTATTCTGCATTAATCATATAATCCCGAGTTATGGTCTCGCCTTAACCAATTAAAGTTTACTCAAATAATCACAAATTCCCCCAATACAACTAATACATTATTAATTTTTCCTTCTTTTAATTTTTTTTAATAAGCAAGATCAAACTAATAAGTATCTCCTGCGATTATTCAAAAATCATTTATTTATAGAAAAGAAAAGCTTTTTTTTTTAAATAATAAAAAAAAAATTGAAACAATTGAAACATGGCAGATACGATGAAAGCCATGTGCAAAAAAAATGATTTTTTTAGTGTTATACAAGCTGAAACCCAGTGCGTTGCTGCCACTCTCCTTTGTCAAACGCCCATAAAATGTTATCAGTTAAACAGCATGTCTAAATTGAGGTCGAATACTGAATTCCGAGACTGTGTGACCTATATCCACAAAGCTTTTCGATGTAACAGATTTAGGTTGTACAGGATGTGCCACGCCCTCTTGATCACCGTTCATAGAATGTAATCAATTAAACTGCATGTGTACATGGAGGTCGAATACCGAATTCCAAAACTGTGCGACATTTAACTCCAAAACTATTCGATAGCACAAATTTGGGTTGTATGGGAGGTTCCACTCCCCTTTTCCCTAAGCCCATAAAATTTTACCAATGAAACTGCATGTATAAATTTAGGTCGAATACTGAGTTCCGAGGCTAAGTTACCTATAACTCCAAAGCTATTCGATATCGCAAATTTGGATTAAGTTGGAGGTGTCACGCTCCCCCCCCTCCCCCCGAAAAACTCTAAAAAATTTTATCATGCGTAAATTTTGGTCGAATACTGAATTCTGACGCTGTGCGACCTGTAACTTCAATCATATTCGATATCGCAAATTTACGTTATATGGTAGGTGCCACGCCCCTCTTACCAATGAACATAAAATTAAATCAATGAATCTGCATGTGTATATTGAGGTCGAATACTGAATTCCGGCGTTGTGCGACCTATAACCTCAAAGCTATTTGATAGCAAAAAGTTGGGTTGTATGAAAAGTGCCACTCCCCTTTGCCCTATGCCCATTAAATGTAAGTAATGAATGTGCATGTATAAATTTAGGTCGAATACCGAATTCTTAAGCTGTCAACCTTTAACTTCAAAGGAATTCTATATCTCAAATTTGGGTTGTAAGGGAGATGTCACGCCTCCCTGTCCAACGCCCATAAAATAAAATCATTGAAACTGCATGTGTAAATTGAGGTCAAAAACTGAAATCCAAAACTGTGGGGCCTATAACTTCAAAGCTATTCGATATTGCGAACTTGGGTTTTATGGGAGGTGCCCCTCCCCCTTGTCCAACTCGGTACGTATAAATTGTGGTCGAATACCGAATTTCTAAGCTGTGCGACCCATAACTCTAAAGCTATTTGATAACACAAATTTTGTATATATTTGCGGGAGGTGAAAGGGGGTTAAGGGGAATAGCCGCATACCCACATACCCACATACATACATCCATTTTTATATATATAGATATTCTTGAAAAATGTAGAAAGATTTTGAGTCCGAGTCAACACGATCATTTTCTAGACGTTAAACTTTTTTTCGATCGTTGTAAGCCCAAGGATTTATGCGCCATGGGTTACTTAGGTATGAGTTCGATTTACATTTAATTTTTGCTATTCGTTGTATGCTTTATTAATAATAGGCTAGTACTATGATCCTGCCTTAACCAATTAAAGTTAATTAAATCTTTCCCACAAATTCCCACAATACAAATAATTAATATTAAAGTCGTAAGTTTTTGTCACCAATATGCTATAGGATATTTATGCAGTTCTAGGATATCCGTAAAATTTATTTTCTCTTTGGAAATGGGCAACACATATTATTTTAGGGCATTTAACTGACGATAACTTTTGGCACAGATCTTCATTTAGCTTGCATGCCAAATATTCCAAGAGGTTTGTTTTACCAGACAGGATTACTTGAACATCAATATCGTAAGCATGCAATGACGCATATGTGCAACTATTAAAAATATCATTGATTAATAATAAATCCTAGTAATCCTAGACTGTCAGCCGAGTATAAACCAATAAGCTTGATACGAGATGCAAGCTTATTTTTTAGCTGGTCATTCCTGTAATTAAGAATGCTGAACTTGTCTACTGCAAGTTAGATTCACCGTTACGACATAAATTACAGGTTGCGTTCAATCATGCTACACTCTATATTTATGGGCTTCGTAGATATGATCGCCTAGCCAAATTTAGATTTGCACAAACTGATTCAGTCCAGAACATCAAACTATCTTTTTGAAAATTTGTAATTTGGTCAGTCGTCAAAAACACAAATTCTTATTGTACCATGTTATAATTTTCTAAACTCTATTAGACTATTTTTTGTTATCGCTATTAGAATATGGAACTCATTACCGAGTCATTTAAAATTGATTAGATTAAAGACAAACTTCAAGCATGCCATACAGGAACATTTTTCGTCACAAGGCTTTTTTAGAGAGAAATCAATAAACAGCTTCCTAACTCTTTTTTTATTATCTTTCCTTCTTATTATCTTTTTTTCTTCCCTCTTATTTCTTCTCTCTTTTTTTCGTTCTCTTTTACTTTTCTAAAAAAAATATTGTAATGTTAATAAACCCAATAAGGACGATGATGCCAATGGCATCACTAAGTCGGAAGTCACAAAACTAACGGCATCCCTTAAAAATTAGTCAAAATCAAAATTAGGTCAAAATTAGCCCATATGTGAAAAAATTGTCTCGTCTTTAAAGAGTTTAAGTTAGTATGTTACTTGGTCTGTTTGTTTAAATTTAATTTCAATTTTTCTAATTATATCAAATTGTACTTGTTATTCAGCTTTGTACTATAAAAGAACATAGTTCTTATCGTGTATTAATACATAAAGGCAAATTAATAAAAATATATGAAAAAAAAAAACATTTTTAGAATGTTTTGGTTTATATAAGTTAATATATAAGTATAATAAGTTTTCTCTATAATCTCATCTAGAGACCCAAAAACACGGTGATATTCTTAAATTTTTTTCATAGAATTAAATACATAAGCACCTTGACTTTTTGGATTCTTATTTATTTATTCTTAGAGTGTAGGAAAATATTTTCTTTGGTGCATAAAAGAGTAATGTGAAGTGTCAATACGCCATCAAACGTCACTTTGAAAAAAGGCATCGCACAGCACGTCCATGTGCATAAATTATATTATATTTATTGGAGCTTGAAAGTATAATATCAATAGATAGTTAAAAATTACAAAAATGACGGACATGTGAATTTTTAGTTGCGATTTTTTTCAATTTAGCTCTTTAAAGTCCTCTAAAAAAACAACCTGCTAATATTATCTGAATTTGGGTTTATAATATCTATAATAATAAATAAATGTATTTACTTTAAAAAAAACCCACGTAAATCTATAGAGTCCAGTTTGAAAAACATGATTTTTCAGAAAACGCATTTTAAGATTTGGTAAGCGATTTTTTCGAGGGCGGTTATGAAAAAATGGTTTTCTTTCGTACGCGATAACTTTCTAATGCAATCATTATCGATCAAGCTGCTTTTAGAACTTATTTCTACACATCATAAGGAATCGAAAAATTTAAAAAAAAATATAATTGAGTTTTAAGGTCGAGTTTCATGAGAACCTGCCTTTAACGGGAATAACTATTCCGAAAAATGATTCATACTTATTCTAATCTAATGGATAATTATTTTAAGATATTTAAATTAAATCTATTGATAAAAAAATTATAAATTCCAGCTCCCTTCGTTTAAGGATGTAGTCTGGTGTTGGAGTTGAAAATTTCGATTTTTTTTAATGTATTTCGAATTACAATATATTGAGAAAACACTGTAAAAATTCAAATTATTATCGAAGTTAAATAGTCGAGAGCGCCTCATAATAGCGCGATGTATATTGTTAAAACTTTAAAAGCATTTTTCTCTAAGCAAAGTTTTTTTGATCGGCTCGAGTGTTTAAAAAATTCTATTGTTATAGATTGAGCTGAAATTTTATTGTTATTCTACATGCCATTGACTCTCGCATATGGGCATATCGAAAAATTTAGATTGTTTTCTAAGAGGTCTCAAAAGTTCCATAGGGTGGTCAAGATCTCCCAAAAAGAATTTAGGAAAAAAAAGGATGTCTTCCTCTCCCGCAGAAAAACAGTAAAAAATCACGATCTCAAATGCTTTAATTTTTGTAAGAAAAACTACATATGTCTTAAAGAAAATATAGACTTTAACTAACAATATTTTGGCAAACACGATGCCTTTCTTGGTTTTTGCCCTCAGTGTCCTGTGTGAAGGATTTTCGAATCTAAAGGAACACTCGAGATAGCACAGAACTTTTAATTGTTAACTGATTGCCAAAATTTAGAATAGCTAATAAATATTCACAATGTAAAATGTTTATTTTTTTTAAAAAACAAAAATTTTAAAATAAGATTCTGAAATGTTCCTTCGATTTGTAACAATAAACATTTTAAAATGCAATGGTACAACAATTATTTATATTTAAAAAACGAAAATGTTCATTATTTATTAATGAAAAAAATTTACAGAAATCCGCATTTCTTCTATTAATTTAAAAAAGCTTTATTGGTTTTCAAAATTACAGTTTTATTTTAGTTATTTTATCATTAGTTATGTTCATCGCGTTAAAATTGTTTAGATAATTATGCTGGCCCAGCGTCTATAAAAAAATAGAATTTGTTAAGTATTACTCATTTTATTTAAAATACTTACCTTTTAGTTGTGGCAGCAAATGCTCTAACTCAAACTCTTTCATCACTTTCTAGCAGACAAACTGCAGGGTGATGAAATCGAGAATGAAAAATATTTTATTTTCTGAACAAATATCAAATACATAAGTCAATGAAACGTATTGTATATAACAAACAATTTGTTATTAACAAGTTTTTTGAAATAAAGTATGTCAATTTTACCATGTCATGGTAAAACGTTTCGTTTCACTTTTCTATTTAAAAATGTGCGTTTTCATTTTTGTAAGGCGTAAAATGTTTTTAAAAATATGAATTAAAACCTACTATATTATAGTAAAACATTTGTAGTTGTTTTAAAAACGTTTCGTTTTAATTTTCTATTTAAAAATGTGCATTTTCATTTTTTGTATGGCGCAAAATGTATTTAAAACTATTAATTTAATCCTAATTTACCATAGTAAAATATTCCTGGTTGTTTTAAAAACGTTTCGTTTTACTTTTCTATTTAAAAATGTCCGTTTTCATTTTTGTATGGCGTAAAATATTTTTAGAAATATTAATTTTACTAAACATTTTTAAAATGTGCGTTTTTGATTTTTTTGTTTTCTCAGTGTATGATCAAAATTTGAAAAAAACTGGCTTTTTTCTTGGAGACTCATTTGTTAGTTACATGATTTTTACTTTTTATGTTTATATTATCAACAAATTTTACATTTAACTTTTTCTGATCCGAGCTATATTTTTTTTATTAACGAAAAACCGTTTTTTTCACGTGTAGCTCTATACAAATTAATGTTTTAATAATAGTAATAATAAAGGTACCATATTTTAAAAACATATTTTTTATGTAAAATAAAACGGAGAATTTTAAGAAAAACTTGCTACGAGTTGGGAGCGTTAAAAATTGATTCAAACAATTAAATTGTTAATAACTATAAATGTATATATATATTTTTTTCTTAAAATTCAGTTCTTTGGCTTTAAAATTAAATAAGTTGAAATAAGTTTGTAGCTCAAATAGAACCGAAGCTATACATTTTTAAAAATGAGTCTCCAAGCCAAAAAACTCGCTTTTCTCAAATTATCGATCACTTGTATTATCGAAAATACACTCAAAAAAATCTGCTTCCCTAAAATTAAGAAACTGTGGCTTTAATTCATAGGCATGGGTTTTTCTATATTCTATAGAGGTTTCTCCTTAATGTAGAGAATTTTTACATGAATTAACGACCTCACGTCTTGATTACGTTGCAATGTTATAAAAACAGCTTCTTAGATTTGAAGACAAGTTTTTACTTAAATATAAGAAATGACATTGTATTGATATCAAGTCTGCTCGCAACATTCTACAGCATGATTTCTTAAATTTGGAGAAACATAAGTTACAAAACTTGGATATTTTATAGAAATACATGTAAGTTTTTCTTTTTTTGTATACCACAAGTGATTTATTTTAAAGATGCATTTCTTATATTTCTAGAAAAAATGCTTTAAAATTACTTACGAAGCGAACGAGTCTTAATGAAGCAAATTAAGCGACGATTGTTGAACAACAGCGATGGTCGAATGGATAAGCCCATGCACTTACACTCACGCGGCCGAGGTTCAAGTCTCCGGATAGTGGAAATTTTTCAAATTAATTTAATGTTAATAATAAAATTGTTTGTTTCATAATTCTCACAGTAAGCTGCTTAAAATCATTAAAAAGAGTTTTTTTTTGCAAAAACTAAAAAATTTTTCCAGGAATTTGTTGAAAAATTTCTTAATTTCAGAGAAAATTTTTCTCTTACTTATAGCCGATGATTAATAAAAGGTAGAAAATTTCTTATTTTCAAAGCAAATTTTTCTCGTAGTTATAGCCACTGATTAATAAACGGCAGAAAATTTCTTATTTGAAGAGAAAATGTTTCTCTTAGTTATAGCTGATGATAAATAAACGGTAGAAAAACTTATTAAAATGTAATAAGATTTCAACACAATTGCGATAAGTATCTTCAATTTAGCGAAATAGTTCGTAAATGATTAAATAATTTTCCTAAAATATTTCCCACTCCTGGTGTCAATTTAACGAAAAATATATACGTCATTTTTAGAAAATCGGCCATGGCGCTAAATGAAGCCCGATTTTCTAACGATTGGGTGCTATTTTTCTAGATTTTTTAGAAATATTTTTCTGAGTGTATAATATATATTATATATATATATTAAAATACATATCGAAAAAACAAATAAAAAAATTCTCGGACACGAATCTCTTATTTTTTGATATAGAATCCATGAAAAAAGTTTCAGCCGAAGCGAAGACGTGTCGGTCAATTTTCATCCAAATCCTTACGGTTTGTTAAATAATTACCCATATAGTAGAATTGTTCATTTCCAATAACATCTACCTATATTTTCAACAAAAAAGTACGATTTTTAAATAGAAATTTGCCATTTTGCTATTTTTTATTACACGCCTACAACACTATAATATGTTTAAATTTTTGATTCATATGACTTCAAGTGCCGGTATCACCCTTTGGACGTGAAAAATATCGTAAAAAGAAACAAAGAAAAAAATTGGAATGATTGTATTTTATTCTGTCATAAATACAAATTCCCGATATAAACATTGAAAATTAGGCTGGAGTACTACACCACATCCTTAAATCAGTGGACGACTTATAAAATTATCTAAACAATAATAGAAAACCTTACATATTGAGTTCTAAAAAATTTAACTTGATTGATTTTTTTTTTCATTCGTGTTGTGAAATTATTTTTAACTTTATCAAAATTGATTGTATTTAATAAAAATAATTGTCACATCTGCTGTGAAACTTTTGCAAACTTTTTGCGAAGGTGTTTAAAAATTTACAGCTTCATTAAATGCGAAAAAAATAAACTGCTTAATCTTAAGGTCAGTATTTTTTATGGTTCCGTGTGGAAACACAAAGTAATGAAAACAACAACAACAAGCTGTATTGCTGCTATAGACCAAGATTTTGCCACAAAATTTTTTACAAAATTAAATAAACACGACAAAAGGTGACGCAAAAATCGACCCAAGCATAAATAAACACCGAAATGCTATTTATTTTTATTCATGGCTGCAGCCAAAAACAAAACCAAAGGTTTATCTGTATATCCCCAATCAAGATAAGTTAACACGAGCCGCGAGAGTCAGTTGTTGCAGCATGTAAAGAAATCAGAGCTTGGCGTGAAGAAATCTTTGAATGCAACTCATGTTCATGCATGAGGCTGGATGTCAAGAATAGGAAAAAAAACTTTAAATACTGCCTCTTTAGAAAAGTTTACACGGAGCAAAATAAAATAATATGATTGAGATATTCTCAATTCATTAAAAATATATACTGAAACTTTTTTACTGATTCTGAATACTGAAATTTTTTACAAAACTGGGACTTACAAAGAAATAAATAATACAAATATTGGGCGCCTCACGAAAAAAATTGTTCGGCACAGTTTCTCAAGATAATCCTAGCTTTATGATGATTTCTCAAATATTTCGACTCTAACGATAGCCATCCGTGAGCAGGAGTGCTTTGGTGGCTCGAGTGGTGTAGTAATTTAAAATAAAAAATGGTCAGAAATAGTAGTAATAAAAAAGTTCTTCCAATCTGCATCAAAAAATATAAAACTTTTTTCGAGGGACCAAAAATAATGCAGATATTTATGAATTTTTTTGGTTACCGTTGGAAAGGTTTTGAGTGCTTGCATTGATTCCTGGTCAGAATTACCTAAAAATAAAGCAAACACCTACTGAAAAAATATTGTCAGAAATTAAAAAAAAAAATTAAAAAAGTTTTTATGGAAATAAAATACAAAAATATCAAAAATATGCATGAAAAACAGCATTATCTTTAACCCTGAATGTGCTTTGTTAGTCGAATAGACTTTCTCTGAATGAAGTCACTCATATATTTTTTCAAAACACACAATAAAAAAAAATAATCAAGTTTCAAATCAAAAATGATTTAAACTATCAAACATTTCGAATTTGAATTTAAATCATAGAAAATAAACATAATTAAGTTTTATGTTTATTAATTAGAAAATACAATATATCAAAAACCTAAACATTTTTTCATTTTAAAACAATATATCAAAAACCTTAACATTTTTTACATTTTAAAACCAAGGTTAATCTAACTGAAAACATTTACAATTTATTTTATACAGACTGGAAGAGCTTTTTCCGTCCAATAATTTCTGACAGTTTATTTTTACAACTAATTCACAAACCAATATTGTTACAAAAATCTCGAATTTCAGAGGTTATTTCAAATTATTCAAGCTCACGGATGGCTATAACTAGAGTCAAAATATTTGGGGAACTATCATAACATAAAAGAAGGATTATTTTGAGTATTTGCACCGAACAAAAATTTTTTTTTCTATGGAGCGTGAGGTGCCTTAATAAATATAAGTGAAAACAAATTTTGCTCTGAGTACAACCTCTCTGTAGATCTCTGACAGAAAATTTGTTTTTTAATCTAGTCGATGCTCTTCTGCAGCAAGTACACGTAAATATGTTCCAGCACACATGCCATTACAGAAACTCTTGCAAATATCCTATTAGAGTAAAACATTTTTTGCAATGCAAAATTGAGTTTTCTGCTAGGAAGACTTTTGGCAAAGTGCAGAGAGATAGATAGATACACGATCCACACAGAATAACTTGGGCTTGGTCGTTTACAAGACAGAGTTGTAGAAGACCCTTGAAAATCATATCTACTCCAAGTTAAAGTAAGCAATAAAAACATGGTTGACAATCTTAAATCTTATAAAATGAAACATTCATGTGTTTGTTTGATTGTTGTTGAGTCTTTCAAATGGTGGACTGGTGTTGCTGTTGTTGTTATCGTTGTCGTTGATACAAGAGTCTATGTCTTTGTTGTTTTTGTTGCTTTTGTTGTCGAACAATGTCTGCGGTCATTGAGCTGATGAGCTCTGGTTTGAATTTTAAAGGCAAGCAACAGAAAGTCTAAAGAAAATTTCAGTGCCTTGTTCCTTTTCTTCAGCTGCTTGCAATGAACGACCCAACGTGGGCTATAGCGTTATTTTGTGTGTATGAATGTGTGCGTATATGAGGATGAATGTCTCTACCTAAGGTAAAAATTCCTTAGCTAAGCGTTGCTTTTTTTGTCTTCAAGCTTTGCTGTTGTACCAGGCGTTGTTGAAGTTATTGTTGTTGTTTTTATCTTTTCCTTGTCTCCTTTAATGCATTCAACGTACCATGTTGTTGTTTCTTCTTTTTACATCCTTTTATTTTGCCCCCTTTCGACAGCCTGACTTTCTTGAGGTCACCACAGTATCGCAGGTAAAAGAAATGGAAATTGTTTAAATGTTTTTGAGTTTCTTTCTTGTTTTATTTATGTTTTGATTTTACTTCCAGTTTATATTTTGGTTTTGTTTATGTTTTGCCTCTAGATTGTTATGCGGATATCGTATCGTATTGCATGTAGCTCATGTATGATGCAAGAATATTTGGCTTGTTTTATGTTCGTGTAGATGGCAAACACGCACACTCACAACAGCTAAGATCAACACTCTATTTGGCCAAAAATCAACGAAAAATATATGCCTTTTCAAATATTGTGTGATAGCATTGATTTATTAGTTGGTATTATTTTACAAAAATCAGCATTTGCATCACTAAAGCAAATTAAAACATAGGAAAATTTAAATAAAGTGGAACAGTATCGTCGTCCACTTTTTATTCGATGTCGTATTTCATTTAAACCGGCTTTTTAAAAAAAATGTTATTTAATTATTACGGATCTCGTAACTAAAAATATTGTATATAAAAATTGCTATTGCTTGCAAGCAAAGTCTAAATTGACAGATAGAAATAAATTTTTTTGTATGTTCGAATGAGAGATGAAATATTAAAATGGCATCAACTGCAATTATCTGATCTTCAATTTTGTTATAAGCATATTTTATGTCCGATATAGAGGAGCGGAGATATTGAAGATAAAATGAGTTATTTCGGTGAACTTTGGACCCAAATATCTTCTAACGCGTACATGGTATCATAAGGAGCTTATGATAGGTTGTTAATTATGCCTGAATTAAGAGGCTTGCATCAAAAACCTTGATACGTACATTTTTCGATATCAGATTTACGAATAAATTTCAGTGAAAGAAAATAAGGTAATGAAATACAAAAACTCACGGGCAAAGTCAAAAGATATGTCGCAGAAAAAAAATAAGGATTCATATAAATGTCTTTTGACGAATAGTTTTCAAAAATAAATGAAGCCGGTGAAGATTTCTTACTTCCATCCATTTCGTTCCACTCTAAAGTAGATAATTCAAAACTTTTATAATATAAATAATTTTCTTTTTAAATGGAAGTAAAGCTTAGTTTTTTTTATATATAGGTACAGTTAGAAACTTCGCATTTCCTAAATGATAAAGATATGCACCAAAAACCATCGTAACAGCTTTATTAAAATAATTATGCAGGAATTCATGGCAAAAGGATGGCATGGTAAAAGAATTAGAAGTGAATCCTGCGTACACAACAGCTATGATTAAATCTCTTTCTTTTTTAATTGTTTAGTAAAAGTCAAAAATGTTTTCCTCGTCCTTTTGACACTGAAACATTTTAATAAACTGACTTAACAAGTGAGGAATATTTTCCATTAATATTTAAAACTGAAAAATTTTAATTTTAAATGAATTCTTGTATCAAAAACATTAAACTCAAAAGGAACCATGTATCAGCGTAATAACTATTTAAAGTTATACTTTTTATTTACAAAAATGAAGTAATTTGCGTAATATTCTTTCCGATACAAGTAGTTAGATTTAATAATCATTTTCAATCCTATGAGAATGGAAAAAACCCAAAATGCCTTCAAAGTATTAATATAATCCAACTCATATGTGCGCCTATGAATTAATTGTGTTCTATATGACAAAAATGTTTTTTGGTAAATCAATGTTAGTTTAGTTTTTAATTACAAAAAACTGAACTGAAAAAATTGTCGCGACTTTCTTACCAAGGAAAGTTCTAGTTTATTGTTGTTTTCTGTCAAAAAAATGTGTGTCTTTGGAAACGCTTTTAAGAGTAAGAAGCTTTTTCCTATACCATCGCGTTTTCGGTAAAATCTACAATCGGCCCAGTGACCAATTTTAAAAATTTTTATAAAAGTGGCCGTAGGTTTAGTTCGATCATACAAGCTCAATTCCCAAATCTAAGTCTAGTACGACCAAAACCATCTGAAATATAGCATTTTTATTGATTTGTGGGCGGTAAGAGAAAATAAAAAAGTTTTTTTTTAATTTTTATTAAATAAAAGATTAGACCAAACTGATATTAGATTACACAGATCAATAGATCTCGCAAAGTTTGCCTAAAACTCGGTCCTCTCACTTTTTTAATTTTGTGCTATAGAACACAATAGCAATGGAAATCAATTTTTAGAACAGTTGCTGATAGTAACCATACAAACTTAGCCAACATTTTAGCTCTCGGCCCAGTAGTAAATAATATTGATTTATCAAAAAGTTGGCGTGGCTAAAGAGCAACCACAATCAGTTTAAGTACAATTGCCGAAAGTAACCATTCAAACTAAATTACCAAATTTTAGTCGTATGCGATCAAAACTGCCTAAAATATAGGGGCGTGAACATCAATTTTTAGTAAAGTTGCTGACAGTAAGTATACAAATTAACAGCCCTATTCTGGCGAATTAACAAATTGTTAACCAGAATTTTGAATATTTCTATGTTTTTGTTGTTTTCAATACAAAATTTAAAGCTCAAAAAACAAACTTTGTTAATGAAATTGTCAATAACTGAAAAGCAGTTGACAATTTCTATCAAATTTTTTTATTTTTGAGCTCTAAATTTTGTTTTGAAATAAAAAATTTACAACAAACACATAAAAATATTCAAAATACTGGTTAACAATTTGTTAATTTGCCAGAAAAGGGCTGTAAATCACAAAATTTAAGTCTTATACAACCAAAACCCTCTGAAATAAAGCATTTTCAGTGATTTGGTGGCGGTAAAAGGGGGCGTGGACACCCATTTTTATAACAGTTTTTGACAGTAACTATACAAACTAAATTACTAAATTGAAGTCTTATACGACCCAAACCGACTGAAATATTGCATTTTTATTGATTTGAGGGCGGAAAAAGGGTGCGTGGAAACTAATTTTTAATACGTTTTCCGACAGTAGCCATACAAACTAAATTACAAAACTTTAATCATATACGACCAAAACCGTCTGAAATATAGCATATTTATTAATTTAGGGGCGGTAAAAGGGGGATGTGGCAAATTTTTTTTTTATATAATACCATCTCCTTCCTGAAACAAATCTACTGTTAACGACCAAAAGCAATTAAAAGTGTGCGTTTCGGTTCAATTAGGAACATTTCTAAATTGGATAGTAAAGTGGTAACTTAATAGGTAAATACGAATACTTATAAAAGGGATCAAAAGAAAATACTTTTAATTTAAATGAAAGCATTTTAAAAATAACTTAAAAGTGTTATTTTTAAATGTTACCGAGTACGCATTTAATTTATTCTAAAATTTATTACTTTCAATTTTAAAAGAAACGCTTTTAAATTAGGTTAGTAGTATAATTAATTACTGTTATTTTAAAAGTGTTAATATTAAGAAGTACAAATTTCAAATGGACACTTTTTAGTTAAATATTTCCGTTATAGCTCAAAATCATTCATAAAAACTTTTAAATTAAAAGTTGCTTGTATGGAGTTTAAACTGTTTTTAACTCTTTTTAACTCTTTCTTTTTTACCTGCGCTGCTTACGTTTTGCAAGCTTTTACAAAGAAAAAAATTGGTTTGCATCTGTTGGGGAATATCTTTGCCATTCCTAAATCGATTTTTTAGGTTGTTCTCTTATATTTTACTTTATTAAAGGTTCCTCAAAAAGTTTAAAGTTTCTTGTTAATAAATATTTTAAATATTCACATGAAAAAATCTATTTATATATTTATTTGAGTTTGGATTTCTGAGATGTCAGTATTGGCAGGATCTAGAATGGTAAATGGGGTATTTCGACTGAAAGTGCTGGAAGTGGAGGCGTGCACAATTTTCTTGGTTTTTCGATTAGTGACCTTTGACCTGTTTGACCTGAAGTAAACAAAATCTAAACTAAAAGAGATGAAAGAATATGGTGTAAGAAGTCATTTAAGACATTGCGAAGATGTACAACAAACACTCCAGATATTCGACATTTTTTGCGATCTCTTTCGTATACCCCATAATAAGCATTTTCTTGTGTAACATATATTGTGATAGTAAAATTTCTTCCAAATAATAAATTTGAAAAAGAGATAAGGATAGTTCAAATGAAAAGAGTATTCATCTTGTCGAATGTTCGTACAAATTTTTTTAAACGTATTCAGTTTTTATTTGAAGAAAGATGGAAAATATTTTGGGAATAAGCTTTGAGCTAAATATTTGTTTTTTGGCTGACAGATATAGAATGGGTGGTTTTAAATGAAATGTTGGCGGTAAAAAAAATAATAGGATTAGTGCTTACATTTTATCTATCGAGGTGTTAATAGAATAAAATGAACTTTGTATATTAGTTAAGTTTTTATTTTTTTTTTTTGTTAGTTGGAACTCCCACAAGAGGAACACATTATTTTATCTTGTATTTTTGTTGGGGGACATTTAGAAGGATGGCAAATTTGAATGGATTTTTTTAAAAGAATTATTAGGGATAAGAAAATTTATAGAACCTGGTTTTATATTTGGCTCTTCCAGAGGTCACACCGGCGTGCCATGTAAAATTTTTGGGAAATTAGAGCTATTTGCGGCCTGTATCAGCGAGTGCAGAAATTGTATTGGAATGAGGAAATGAGCTTATACCATTGCAAACACTTCGTAAAGAGAAAAATCATATGAGTGAAAAACAGAAATACAGAAAATATTGTTCAACTTAGTTTATTTGAGGAGCTCAATCTTAAAGCGATAACTGAAATCCGTAGAAAAAGCGATTTGACTTTTTGAGAGGAGTTTCATACAAAAAGAGATCAGTTTCAGATCGGAAACGCAATCCGTTTCGGATATAATATACGAAGATGTAAGTACATCTCGAATTCAAAACGGATCCGAATGGCACACTAGATATTTGGATGGCGAGACTGTGTATGCCGCAAAGGCGTGGATGCCTTATAAGCTATAAACAATTTTTTCTAAGAGCTAGACATGAAATATAGCCCAATGAAACCACAACTTATTCTTTAAGCATTAAACTCATCAGCATCAATATAATTGACTGCAATCACTCAAAACTTCAAAGCTAATCAATAGAGAATCAACTGGATCTTATGCTCCTTTTTATTAACTATAAAAGTGTTTCATTAAATAGTGAACAACGTCGATTCACTCAAGCTTATGAAACATTTCAAAAACGATAACAACCAAGAGAAAATATAAACAAGTAAATCTATAAATCGTTTGAAGTTCCTAAACATTTTTTTTTTGCTTATTTGTTGCAGTGGATGTGTTTATTTTAGAATCAAATTTTACTGCTCACTTATGTAGTAAAAATAATTTTTACGATGGCGCTTGCAGTAAAACACAATGTTAGGGCAGCAGAAGAAACAGCAGTGTTTGTTTTTCTCGAAAGTGTTGGAACTCGAGGTTATTTTACACTTGAATCCAGTAAAATTTACACATCGTAAACATAAAAATGAGCTGCTGCTCTCTCAGTACTATTTTATTAACTATAAAAAGTGCATAAGTCGTCGTCGTGGTGGGCGCTGGCACGAGCCTTACAGTTGCCCAATTGATGAATTTTATGAGCGGTCTCTCAGTTGGCGTCTATGGACCAGCGGACTATTACACGTTTACGACTGTTCAAAATAATTGCTAAGACGTGTCGCCGAAGCAACCAGGCACACGCAATAAACACTGGCAACGCGTCATAAAACCATAAGTGGATATTTTTCTTTTTCCCCCAGATTCTTGTACCTCCTCTCTCGTCTCTACTCTTCGTAACCGAATGTCAAACATTGACATTTTGTTAAGACAAAATGCCGTAAAATAAAATTGTTGTGATTGGAAATGATTAAATAAACATAAAATCCCCGAATGTTTATTTTTATGAGCTAGGTTTTTATATTCCTCTGCTTCGCTTTCACGTATTAGTAGCAATCTTGTTAAAAGTTCTACACTTGTTGGTACAATTTTATTGCTGTTGTTCATCGTAGGTTTATTGAATTTTTAATGCTTTTTTGTAAAATCAAAGCAAGTGTTTAAAAAAACGTTAAATGTGGCAACTCATTGACAGATCCGCACACTTTAAAGCAAATGCGGTGAAGGACTCCTCAGTTTAATGGCTCTCAATTATTTTGTAAGCCATTTATTTAAGGGTTATTACAGTTTTTATGGTCGTTAAAGTAACAGGTTAAGAAACAAATTAAAACAAGTTCTGGTAATAAAAATATCTGGTAATAAAATATAGTTTAAGGTGGGTTGGATATAAGCTTTAGTGATCTTATTATTAGTATAATGACTGGTTGGAATAAATACTTTTTGATATACTCGTTTCAAGAGTCTAGAGCGAAGTTTCTGTTCAACAATCTAATTTATGTAACTTTTTATGAATTAACATAAAATGGACATCAAATTGCAATTGGACTTACTTACTTACTTACTTAGTTGGCGCTACAACCGTATGTCGGTCTTGGCCTGATCTAAGAATTTGCGCCAGCCATTTCCGTCTTTCTCTTGCTGGCGCCAGTTGGAAATTCCAAGCTTCGTCAGGTTGTCCTCTTCTTGGTCGAATCGAATGTTTTTTTCACTGGAGCATCGTCTTTCATGCGCTGAGCATGACCAAGCCGGCGAATCCGCTCGATTTTAATACGCTTGACTATGTCGAGCGCATGTGGCGCATGTGGCGACCGTAGCCTAGTGGGTAGAGTGCGTGGCCCCTAAGCTTAAGAACTATGGTAGCCCGGGTTCAATTCCAGCTCAGACAGAAAGTTTTTTCGATTGAATTAATTTTTCTGTTCGGTCGTCACCTCTCTGCAGACAATGGCAAACCTCAGAGAGTAAAAATTGCCATGTAAAGCTTCTTGAGAACATAAGTCGTTCGGAGTCGGCATAAAACACGTAGGTCCAGTTCTCGGTCATTTGTGATCAAACATTTTAATAACACGCACAACACAATTGATCAATAGAAGCTAGGTCCAAGTCCTTCCAAGGGCTGAAATGGCCAGTTTATTTTTTTTTTTTACTATGTCGATGTCAGCGTACAGCTCATACAGTTCAACATTTCGCCGTATTTGGTACTCGCCATTGACGCAGATTGGTCCGTAGATCTTACGAAGAATCTTTCTCTCGAATGCTCCTAAAGTCTTTTCATCTAAACTGCTCAGCGTCCAGGTTTGTGATGCGTAAAGTAGGACGGGCATGATGAGCGATTTATAGAGCGTGATTTTCGTTCGTCGAAAGAGGGCTCTGCTTCGCAATTGCCTTTGAGCTCAAAGTAACACCTGTTGGTAAGAGTTATTCTTCGTTTGATCTCAATGCTGATGTCGTTGGTTGAGTTAATGCTGGATCACACATAAACGAAGTTCTTCACAACCTCAAAGGAGGTATTGTCAACGGTAACGTGGGTTCCAAGACGATGGGACTGTTTGTTTGTTGACACCAAGTATTTCGTCTTATCTGCATTCACTGCCAGACCCTTTCCACTTGACTCTCTTTCTAATCTGGAAAATGCTGCACTGACTTCGCGCGTATTATGGCCAATGATATCGATGTCATCAGCATACGCAAGCAGCATAACAGTCTTGTAGAATATTGTGCCACTACATCTCAGATCAGCAGCTCGGATGATCTTTTCCATCATTTGGTTGAAAAAGTCGCACAATAAGGAATCAAATTGTCTGAAACCTCGTTTGGTAATAAATGGTGGGGAAAGGTCCTTCCCAATTTTAACTGCGCTGCTGGTGTTGGTCAGTGTCATCCTTCAAAGTCGTATTAGTTTTGAAGGAATACCAAATTTAGACATGGTGGAGTACAGGCGCTGGAGTCGAAGGCGGCTTTGTAGTCGACAAAAAGACTTGTTTTTCTTGAGTCTTCTCCAAGATTTGTCGTAGCGTGAAAATCTGGTCGATGGTGGTCTTTCCGGGTCTGAAGCCTCACTGATAAGGTCCGATCAGTTCGTTTACAATGGGCTTCAATCTTTCACATAAAACGCTCGACAGGACCTTATATGCGATATTAAGAAGGCTTATCCCACGGTAATTGGCACAGATAGTGGGATCGCCTTTCTTGTGGATTGGGCAGAGCACACTGAGATTTCAATCGTTCGAAATGCATTCTTCCGACCATATTCTGCATAGAAGCTCGTGAATGCATTTAAGTAGAGCTTCGCCTCCGTTCTTAAACAGCTCAGCAGGTAAGCCATCAGCTCCCGTGGCTTTGTTATTTTTATGCCGAGCTATAGCGTCTTATTTTTTTTAAAAAATTTTCGGGCTTGGACATTGCAATTGGACAGTGATAATAATTTAACAGATTGTACAGCCGTGATAGAGAACTGTAACTGGGTTTGTTAAAACTACTTCTGATAAATATTATTCATTTGACGTACGATTCACCTTCATTTCCCTACTCCTGAAGATAAAAAACATGAGCGCTCTTTTGTTAAGTATTCATAGCGATCAAATATTTGTCATCACTCTTGAATAGTTATCGCTTTAAGATTGAGCTAATTAAATAAACTAAGTTGAACAATACTTTCTGTATTTCTGTTTTTCACTCATATAATTTTTTTCTTTACGAAGTTTTTGCAATGGTGGAAGCTCATTCCCTTATTTCAATAAAATTTTTGCACTCACTGATAAAGGCCAAAAATAGCTCTAATTTCCCAAAGATTTAACATGGCACGCCGGCATGACCTCTAGAGGTGCCAAACATAAAACCAGGTTCTATTAATTTTTTTATCCCTAACAATTCTTTTAAAAATACTCATTCATATTTGCTACCCTTCTAAATGTCCCCCAACAAAAATACAAAAAAGAATAATGTGTTCCCCTTGTGGGAGTCTCAATACACAAAAAAAAAAACTAAACTAATATAAAAAGTTCATTTTTTTCAAATAACAACTCGATAAAACCAAAACCACCCATTCTATTTCTCTAAGCCAAAAACAAATTTTTAGCTCAAAGCTTATTCCCACAATATTTTCCATCTTTCTTCAAATACGTTTAACAGAATACGTTTAAAATAATTTATACGAAAATTTGACAAAACGTTATAGTGTTTTCAATTGATTTATCCAAATCTGCACTGTTAAAAAAAAAACTTGTGCTGTATAAAGAGACAAAAAACAGGTGTGAATGTAAAGTTAATTTTAAGTCATTCCTTACTTTTCAGTTAAGACAACAAAATAATAGATTTTGTTATGAAAGAATTGAATCATAGTTGCGTTTTTTTGTAAAAAGTCCAAATATCCCAAATATTTTTTTGGTCTATTTTTTGCTTAATGTCACAAGTTGTCACAAAATCATGGCCGACCTTCTCCTCTCCACGAGGTCACTCTGCATACTTATTTTCTAAAATTTTTGGTTTTTCTTACATATTCTCAATTTGTTATACAAAAATGATAGTCCTCACAATACTTGTTACACATTTATGACTCTCACCCCATATTATCACGCATTGTTGTAAAGTTTTAATTCCGTCCTGGCCATGATATTTTAACACCACTGGCCATGGAGTGGTTTGAAATATTTAAAATTTTTTTCTTTGTACAATTAGAACTTTGTACATAATATGAAAACATTGTTTTGATAAAATTCATTTTCATAATAAAAATTATGGGGTAGCTCATGATTTTCGATGACAGAAATTACTTATTAAATTATGTGTCAAAATGAAGCAATTTTTGCAAATAAATAATATTTCATATGAAAGAGTGTGGAAAAGGAAAATATAAAAAAAATAATTTACAACAAAAACAATATTTGGCCTATTTTTTGAGCAAATAGCTATGTATATAATATTTTAGAGGTTTTTTAAAGTTATTTTATTTTTTCTAAAGTTATTTCATTGAACTTACAGACAAAAACAATTTGATGGAAATCGATTGGAAAATGGTTGAGATATTTGCTTGCAAAATCAAAACTTGAAATTTCGATAATTTTTTTCTCATTCTGAGGCGATGGCCTTGCTTCAATGATATGTATTTTTCTGAGAAAATCTACAGTTTTCGAGATATCGCAATAGTTTTGATGTTATAATAATGGGAACTTTACAACATACTATCCGTGGAAAATATTACCAAAAATACTTTCGTATATAGTTATTTTTCGTAACCAACGACTTTTCATACAAAAATACATTGCACATTATACGTAAATTATATGTCAAAACAATGGAAATTTCTTCAAATTTATTTTTTGGAAGAAATTTCACAATCACAATATATATTCACACATGTTACATAAACAAATACTTATTTTAGGGTATCCGTAAGAGATAGCGAAAAAATCAAATGTCTGGAGTATTTGTTGTACATCTAAGCAATGTCTTAAATGCCTTCTTACGACATGTTCTTTCATCTCTTTTAGTTTAGATTTTATTTAAGAAATTCTCTTTAAAAGCTCATATTACAGGTCATATTTCACCCCATTTACCATTCTAAGCCCTGCTAATCTTGAAATCTCAGAAATCCAAACTGAAATAAATATATAAGTAGATAATTTTCATTTAAATAACTAAAATATTTTTTAGCAATAGACTTTAAACTTTGAAACTTTTTTTAAGAATTTTTACCAAATTAATAAATAAGAAAAGAAAAGAAATGGCTAAAATATTCGCTTTGGGAATCAAGCTTTCTCATTCACATTAAAGTGAGATCGTGTCTTAAGTCTTTTTGCCAGTTGTTTAACTTTAAACGATCACCTATCAAAACTCTAACAATTTTTGGCATATCTACAGCTTAAGAACTTTCATATGATATATCAGGTTTTTCTGTAGCATTTGTAGATTTGCTCAAATAAGGGTCCCCTTACAGGAATAAATATATAGATTAAAAGTAATTGATATAAAGTAGCAAACATAAATCTAAACTAATGTATAAGAACTACTTTAATTTCTTCGTTTTGAACAATAGTCCGAGAAGAAGTAAATGGCTATGAAGAAAGTAAAAAAAATTGTTATTAAATTGTAATTCAATCCTAAAAAATTTAACAAGTAGAAATAACTACGAAGATGAACCTAATAAAATATAATAAACGGATTTTATTGATGATTATGGCAAACATCTAAATTTGACGTTTCTGATGCAGATCTAAATCAGAATCTGGAAGTAACTTTACATAATGACTTCAAAAAACCAATTATGTTTGCGTTCGAAAAAAATGTCAGCTCTTTTTTAAAAAATTATACTCATTCTATTGTTTGTGTTTTCGAATAATCACTGGTCTACATCTAGATCAAGTGGTATGGATTTATTAACATATTTATTAACAAGTGCAAACCAAATGGTTCTTATTAGGATAATATTTCTTCTAAACAATTCTCTTCTCCTTAAATTTGTTACATCAAAAGTAAAACCCCCCTAAGATTTTATGTGAAATTATTTAAATAATTTTAAAAACTTCCTGTTTACTATATGTACATTGATTTTTAAAGAACCCTTATTAAAGAACTAGGGTAATTTTTATTATCTTATAAAATATATAAAATTTTCACCTTGAATAAATAAAAATAAGTATTGCAATTATCCGTTAAACTTTTATTGATGTGCCTACCCGTTTTATATTTTATGCAACAAATTATTTTCAATAAAAAATTAAAAAGAATGGTTATTATAACCGCTTTAATAAAACAAAAACTTTAATAACATTCCTAAGTTTACGGTACAGGAAAAAATTGATTTTTTAAAATCACAATTTTTCTGAACCAATAAAATATTGTATTTTTTGTTTTTTGGTAAAAGAGTTTGCCCTATTTTATTACCTATATAAAAATACTAACCTTCTTAGTATTAAAATAAATTTTTTTAAATAATTACTTTCTGAATAAAAAGAGAGAACGCACTTTTACTATCTCTCTTTTATATGTATATGGTTTACTTCGTGTTTGAAATTTTTTCCGATAATTGTGGCTCGTGAAAAAATATGCTTGCATTATGCACGAAAAAGTCTGAAATATTTTCAAAAACATTCAAATAAAAAGGTAATTTTATGCATATATTTTCAAAAAGAGTACTAAATATGCAAAAAAAAAATTATTGATTAAATTGCTAGTTGAATTAAATTGCTAGTTTTAGATCAAGTAAGTTTTTAAGAAGGCAACAACAACAACTCTGTATAGAGTCAATCACTTAGCTGACTAGACAGTCTGTTTCGGAAATCGCTACATTTTCCTCTTCAGTATTCTTTGAGTGATTAAGCTGTGATCAACTTACTCACTGTTTACATTTGCATATGATTTCTCACATTAGAAATTCATTTATTTGAACTATATAGAATACATTGAACGCTCAAATTGGCCACTATTAATACTATATTATTAAATTATTTATTAATTAATAAAAAATTAATTCAGTACAAATAAGAAACGATGTCCTTTTGCAGTACAATGAAAAAAATAATAAAAAAAATTAGTTAGAGATAAAAACAAATTATTACTTTAAGGTACAGTAATACATATCAAAGATAAAAAAATTAACAAAGATATAATAAAGGTTTGAGAGAAAGAAAAGAAAATAAAATTAAGAAGTAGAAAAGTGAGAAAAATTTGAAATCGTTTTAAAAATAAAAGAATCAAAATCTATTAAAAAATATTTCTTAAAATATTTAGATATAAGAACGCATCAAAAAATTGCTCACGAAACGTGACAATACATTGAAGTTTCTCTAAAAAAAAAAATAAAAAAATAAACTATTTTAATAAAACAAAAAAATTAAAAATTCTTTAATCATTGTGGTAACATGCAATATTTCGGTAGTGGTAAAAACGACGTTTCAGAGGTTCGTATATAAAAAATCGACTATAAAGATTGATTTATACAATTAATTGACAACTTATGCCCTGGTTTTAACTTTGGTTCAGTCGAAGATAAATCCATACTAGTTTTTTACATTTTTTTGATGTTTCTCTACATTAGTCCCATTTTTACAGCATTCTTGTTAGAAAATAATTGTATTTTTATTCTGTGCTCCCTTATTCTAAAAAATGTCGCGAATTAAATATTTGAGTACAAGCGAACTTTTGAAAATATTTGAGGGTTTGCGTAATGATGATGATAGTTAAAAGCAATTGAATAATTTAACCAATATTGTGTGCTTATCTTCGATAAACGGTGACTAAGTTTCAGATGAAGAGATTCGTGATGATGAGCAATGATTTAATAGATACCTCATTAAACCACGATCATTGCCCAAAATAAAAGGTATGCACATGTTTGTGTGTGTAAAGCAATGCTATCGCCGATGTAAAATATGCAAGAAGCATACTGCCTACACTTGCGCTAAATGTAATGCAAATTCACATGTGAAATTGCGTCAAGACCTATCAAAAAAATTTTAAATAAATTCTTTGCCCATCGCTTTTAAATATTTAATAAATATCAATTTATAAAAAAAAATAACTAAATGATTTTTTAGTAATCTTTTATTTGCCTGCATTAGCTCTCATATTTACTTATCTTAAGTAACCCGTTTTCATAATTTACTTTACTCAAAATTTATTTTAGCTCTAATTACGCCAGCGGTCGAGATCTCGACCAGTAAAACACTAGAATGATTATAAATCTTAAACCAAATAAGCTATTTAGATGTTTAAGAGCACACAAAGCTAAAACAAACAGCTGTAATTTGATATGAAACACCAAAATATTAAAAAATTTTTTAACCATGTTATGAATAAAAAAATTTGTAAAATATTTTTTCATGATTTTAATTGTGAGTTATTTATCGAAACAATCTGTCTCGTCTGCTGTGTGATTGACTGTATAAAGATTTGTTGATGTTGTTGCCATCATGAAAGGATTCAAGGAATAGATCACAACTAATCATCAAATTAACTTTCTATTGTAAAGCCAGACCAAATATGGAGTCTTTCTTTAGTTAATGTCAAAATAATTAAATAATTTAGAAATAATTTACTGTTTTTGGTCTGGATCATAAATAATTCAACATCTGGTCGTGCCAATAACCAGCTTTCATTTAAACACTAGCTTCTTGAGAAGCAAAAATTCGTTTCAATTCTATGGTGTACTTCGGCAGACTCGTCGAATTCAAACGAATAGCGAAAAAATAAGAAGCAACTACAACAGACGGCAATCCTTGGTAGAGTTATATGTTTGATTAAAAATACTTACTTGCTTTAATGTCGTATGATAAAATAGCCGATCGGAAATAAAAAATTCGAACAAGTATCAAACAATATAAGACTTAAACAGTAGGTTCGTCAAAGCTTAACCTTTCAAGATTACTGAGGATGAGGGGTAGCTCCCTTCGAAACAGTTTATCTAGTCTGCTGTATGATTGACTCTTTGCAAGTTGTTGTTTTTGCCTTCTTAAACTTACTTGAATTAAATACCTGACGGTTAAAATCCTGTCCAAACTCAAGGAATATATTACAGTTAATAATCAAAAATATTTTTGGTTTTTTAATGCTATTTTTTACCGTTTTTTACCGTATTTTAAATAAAAAAACTTAAAAAAATAATGATTTCTTAAATACTTTTTTATTCAAAATACTTTTAAATTCAAATTGTGTTTTAAAAATATGAAATCTTAAACTTTTTATTTAATTTTTTTTTATAAGAAACATTTTCTCATGAACCCATCACCGTTCTACCATAATATTTTGTATATTTGTAGCTAAAAGAATTGTAGACAAAATACATATATTAAAAAAATTATTAAAAATGGGGTATCTTTTTATTCACAACATACAGTTTCGGTAACGATTAAAAAAAAAAATTTATATTGTGTTTCATATTAAATTGAAGCTGTTTATTTAAGCTTTAAAATGAGCTCTTAAGCACCTACATAGCTTTTTTGGTTTGAAATCTAGAACTTTTTGTGTTTAAAAAAATATTGTAGTTTATATTTTTTTTTTAAAATTCATAATTTTTTAAACTAATATGGAATGACCCCAAAGCAACAACATTTCTCATTTTTCTTCTATTCCGTTTGTACATATACATTTGAAAGGAAAAAATTAATGTTATTAACATTACGTCAACAGCAGAAAAATTCTACGTACGTCAACAGCAGCATACCCGGGTATGCACATATATTTTGCATGGGAAATAGCATGGAGTGGTGACAAAAATGTGAATATTCAACACATTTCTTTAAATCTTTCGAATATTTAATTGTTGTTTTTGGAAAATATTTTTTATTTAAAAATGTGAAAAAAGATTTGAGAAATATGTTATTTTTTAAGCATTCATTACAAAAGTATGCCAATTGATAATCAAAAGAAATAATTTTGAATAAAATAAACTACAAAATATCGTCTATAGCTGCGTTCCTTTCGCCTTAATATAATCGCGATAACAAATTTTCTCAAAGGAACGGCAATAAAAACGACTCGTAGAATGCAATACCGTTGCAGTCAAATTTAAATTCAAGCGAGCAATCATGATACAATAACTATTAGGTGTCATGAGAGCATGTATCGTTTAAAACTGTTGTGAACTGTTATGGTAGCGATACCTTAGTAAACGATGTTTTTCTCTGAATGTGTTTTACTCTAAACGTCAGAAAAATTGTAAATTATTCAATTTAATTATTAATATTGTGCAATTATATAAATAATTTAAGTGGAATTGTTGGCTCCGCTGAATGCGTTCAATGTGTGTGACACACGCATTTTTTTTTTGCTTTCTTTTGTTTTACATTCGATGGTCGCAGCTCGTGAGAAAATAGGTAGCTGTCATGGCTACCTAATAGTCATTGTATCAAACAAACAAATAATTCAAAAAATGAAATGACAGCTCATAAAAATATACAGGTGCGGCACCTGTGCTTTAAATTTTTTAAAGGCTATATCACAATTTTATATGGATAGCAAAAATAATCCTTTTTGTTATAGGATTATTATTTTTGTTTTTGCTTTGCATGTAAAAAAAAATAATCTGGATTATTTTGAAGCGAATAGAATGCAGCTTATGTATGTATTTGAATTTTTTTTTTAGTTTATATTTTACCAAATAAGCATTGTAAATGAAATTTATTTGTTTTGTTTTTGATAAAATTTATATTCTATTAAAAAATACTTTTGACGTGTTTTACATTTTTGGTAGGCTAAGAGTAATTTTGGTACGTTATTGGAGAACATTTGGTAGAATGAAATTTTGGTAAGTGACAACGCTGGTCGTAACTGCTTGATGTGACAGTGGAAGAGCTTTCACGTGTGAAAGCACAAAAATTTATCTGCACGTACGTGCACCTTTCATGTTATATCTTTTAGTTTTCTGCAGTTACATTGTTTTTTTTAGCAGGCGCGAGCTATGCTTGTGAGTTTTGTCATTATTTTCAATCGTTATTTGTGACAAGAAGCTAAAAGATTTAAATATAGTATATTTTACGCAACGAAACAAAATTTATAAAAGCAAAAATGACAGATGGTGAAAGGCTCACTCCACAACAACTTAGTGCACTTGGCCATGAGGAACAACAAGAATATATTCGCCAGAAATTAGAAGACTTACTTATTAGAAGAAGAAAATAGTGACGATGAGCCGTTAGGTCCTGAAGCGGTTGGGAACGATAACGAAGATGATGTAACTCTAGATGACTCCGATGTAGAAGAAATGCTGTTACCAGAATACAACCTGGAAGAAAAAAGTTAATATGACGATGAACTTGATGATATACCTTGTGAAACTTGAGGAAATTATACTGGCAAAGATGGAACAATTTGGTCTGCTGCACCACCACAAGCTGGCAGATTTCGTACCCACAACATACTCAGATCTGCCAACTATGGACCAGTACGAAGAACAAAAGACCTGTCCATTGTAGAAACGTTCAAATTGAAATGTGCGACGTCTAATGAAATGTGCGACATCATTATTTGCGAAAAAAATAGAAAACCAAACCAATGCTATGAACGTGAGAGTTCAGAAAACACAACAAGAGAACAGCACACAAGGAAAGCCCTTACAAAAAGTGAATTTGATGCGTATTTGGGTCTTCTATTGCTGAGTGGCGTGACACATTCCGGTTACGTTCATACAAAGGATTTGTGGAAAACAACCTCATATCCATTATATCTTGCTGCAATGAGCGCCTGACAATTTTGGGAATAAGTCGCTTCATTCTTTTTGATAACGGAAACACACGCCAGCAACGCAAACAAACGGATAAAGCAGCAGCAATATCGGATATTTTTTTGATGCTGAACAGCAATCTACGTAGCAATTATGTGGTGGTACTGGTTTCACACAATACATACCATCAAAACCCGCCAAATATGGATTAAAGTTTGGTGGGTATGCGACTCCGTATCGTCTTATCCATTGAAGGGCAAATCTACACGGGAAGGGCAGCTTCCGGTGAACGGGAAAGAAACGTTGGTAAAAGAGTGGTCAACGATTTATGCGTCAATCTTTTTGGTGGCAGCGGACGAAACATTGTGCGCGATAATTTCTTCACTAGCTACAATTTAGCAAAAAGTTTGATGATGGATAACAATTTATCGATGTTGGTTACAGTAAATAAAAAAAACATTCGTGCCTTTACAATTTGCTATTCCAAAAGAACGTGCAGTGGAATCCACCATATTTGGATTTAGCAACAATATTACTATGTGTTCCTACGTGCCAAAGAAAAATAAATCAGTTGTGGTCCTATCTACAACTCATTACACAACCAAAGTAGAAGTTCCTAAAAAGAAGTCACTACTGATATAAGATTACAAGAAAAGCAAAGGTGGCGTTGATAACATGGATAAATGCCTTTCAGAATATTCAGCCAAGTGGCGAACGAAAAGATGGCCTTTGGCATTCTTTTATAACATTCTGGATGTGGCTACCTTTGCTGCGTACAAAACTTACGTAGAGAACAACCCACACTTGAATTCTTCTACAAGGCGGCGAAGGATGTTCCTTCAACAACTTAGTGAACAACTGGCGAAACCTGAAATAGAAGTACGGGCCAATAACAGTCGAATATCCAGAATATTCTCTACACGCAACACCATTGAAGCAATAAACGGCGGTCCCTTGAGGATTTTGGATGATACAGTAGGAGGCGAGTAGAAACGTGACAGCATGAGACGAATCAAAACAAAGGGTAATTGTTACATATGCTCCAAACGTCGCCCAACAAGGAAAGCCTGCACACTATGCAGAATGTATGTGCTGAACATTCTACTGACATGCCAAACAATGCAAAAAATGTTTTTAAAACATAATAACTTTGATTTTATTGTTTATTTTTAATCATATATTTATTATTTTATTATATTATCATTATTTTCATGAACTATATTAAAAATTTGATGAAAAATAAAGTTTACTTTTCAGTTATATCCACATACTTGCATGCGTTTTCATGTACATACCCGGGTATGCAGGTGTTGATATATGGGGTAGGAATCGAAAAATGACCATATTATCTCTTGCCCAGATTGCTTAATCTCATTCAGACGGGAATATTGTGTTAAATCCCTTGCTGAGGATATCATATAGTTTCTAGTCGATCCGATTGCTAGTTTCCAAAATATAGTGATTTCAAAATGCAAAACATACCCGGGTATGTTGCTGTTAACGTAAAGGTTAAATATAAATCTCAATTTTAGACGTTCCTATATTTTTTAACCTTGCAATTTTTAGGCTTATATTTAGAAGGTAAATAGCCTAGGCAATTTCTCTAAGGAAGTAATGTTCAACAGCAATGTCAAATTTAAATGCTTGCCAGTAGGGGAACGCTCTAAGGAAACATCACAAAATTTGCCATATTAATGTAATTTAATTTATTTTATATGCACACACAGAAAAATATAATTCATAAACTTTTAACGAAAGCTGTTCATTAAATTTTTCTTGACCATTTTATGAATAAATTCATTATTTTTAATGGTTTTTTCGTTAAATTAACGAAAATTTTTATTAAAGTTTATGAACGAGTTCGCAAATTTTAAAAAAAGCAATTCATAAATATTTATTCAGAGTAACTCTGGAATATGAATTTATGAATAAGTTAATGAAAAGTTTTAACTAAAATTGCCAAACAATTTCGTCATCTAACGGAACATTGCTTTATTGTAGCGGTGGGTAATGACACAAATTGTTCTACTTCATTGTTGTTTGTGACAAGTAATAAGCTAAAAGTGCTTAGAAGTAAATTAAAGATTAATAAAAGTGTACTTACCAGTGATTAAAATATTTAACGTAAAGAATTCAAATGTTTTGTGCTTTGTGTAAAACTTAATACAAAAATATAGATATTTTTGTAGAACATATAAAAAAACTGAATTTTATTTCTAAAAAGGACAAGTTGCGTTGTCAATTTTATGCACAATTGTTTGATGGTGTTAATATTTATAAAAGACATCTTAAAAGAAATCATTCTGATTTAGAGTTATAAAACAAAAACTATTGGCAAATGTTTGCAGCAATCAAAAATAAAAACCTCTGTTGATCATTTATTACTATGTCAAAAACTAGAGCTTAAATTTGGGTTTTCTGGATTCACTGCGGTGCGTCTGTTATATAATTACTAAGTTGGAAGGTCTCAAAGAGTAAGAGTAGGAAAAAGTCTGTCTGCTTTTAACAATTTATCCTGTGGAGTTCTTAAAGGCTCGGTACTTGGTCCGCTTTTATTTGCAATGTTTCTTAATGATATTTTCAGCAAATGCCATCATGTAACCATGCATGTATATTCTGATGATCTTCAGCTGTACTTGTCCAAACCAATTGATCTTGTTGATGATTTATGTATTGAGGTAAATGAAGACATGAGTAAAATAGTAGATTGGGCTAAAGCTAATAAGCTTAATTTTAACCCTCTAAAATCATTTTTTCTGCCGATTTTTATGTCTAGATACTCTTTCTCTGATATACCAGCCATTTTTTTGAATGGAGTCGACTTGAAATTTATAGGTAAAGTTAAAAATTTCGGTTACTATATTAACTCCTCACTTTCCTGTGAAGATCATATAAACTCTGTTGTTTGTAAAGTTTACTATAACCTACGGAACCTGAGGAGAACTGCATAATTTTTGCCTGTTGAGACTAGAAGAAAGCTAGTGATTCAACTCATAATGCCAATAATTTCCTACTCAGAAGTTGTATACAGAAAGCTTGATTCTAGGTCAAAGCTTAAGTTACAACTTGTATTTAATAATGCTGTCAGATACGTTTATGGTCTTAAAAAGTTTGACCGTATAAGTCATTTGAGCAATCGAGTACTTGGTTGCAATATTTTCAATTATTTGGATGCTAGAAACTGTATTTTTTTGAATAATTTGATTTATACACAAACTCCTAATTACTTATTTAATAAGTTACAGTTTTGTAGATCGACGAGAAAAATGAACCTTGTAATTCCTGTATACAATTTTTTTAACTTTAACAGACTCTTTTTTGTGAGCGCTATCAGAATGTGGAATTCGCTAACTTCAAAAATCAAAAGTATCCGAAATAAGCACAACTTTAAGCATGCAATATTACAACACTTTTCTTGATACTATCTTTCTTCTATTTTCTATTTTATTAATGTTATCTTCTTCATTATTTGATAAAGTTTCTTAAAGGTAATTTATACATAAGTCTAAATTCAATTCAATTATAATTTATTGTTAAAATTTCGCAATTGTTTGTTGATCATACCTCAAATTTAAAATTTAAAATTATGCCAATGAATGTATTACCAGCGAAGCCGATCGCATTGCTAGCGCAGACAAGTCAGTCAATTTTTGCTTTAAATACTTTTTACTTTTGCGAATCACTTTCTTCCTTAAATAATTTAATTATTTTCAATTTATGTAATAAAATAACACTTATTATTTGCCCTTTTTACTCAAGACTGCAAGCATATTAATAAAATAATTAAAATGTATGAAATATATACTTTTGAATATTAAAACAATACATTTTCATTTAAATTTATTAGGTAAAATGTGTAAATATTCCACCATTTCTTTCAGCAATTTCATAAATAATAATTAATTCATTAATTTTAAGACCTTTTCATTAATTTTAATGAAATTGTTCATTAAATTTTTTAATGAAATCAAATTCCTCATTAAATTTTAAAGAATACTTTCATAAAGTTAAATGATTTTTTATTTATTTTAATGGTTTTATTATTTAAACTTAAATGAAATTTTTCATTTAGTAAAACGTAATCATTAATTTTGTTTATTAAATTTGAAGTTTATGAATATCGTTCATTCAATTTTAAGGAACATGTGCTTTTTTTTAAAAAGAACGAATATTTTCATTAAAATACACACAAAATCACTAATTTTATGCACATTTTCCGTTCCGTGCAAATGTCTGACAAACACTCAAGCTTCAAATTTGGATTTATTTTTTCTTCTCTGCTTAGATGAACAAATATGCCGTATTCTTCATCGGTAAAAAAGTCTCAGGTGTTAAATTTCTTGAATTTAAATAAAATATAATTTGCCTTAACTTACATTAATATATGTTAAGCTTTGAGTAATTTTGGGTGGTAACTCGTCATAAGAAATAGTTGCTTTAAAAATTAAATCTTAGTCCCTCTCCCACATTGAAAAGAACACCTTACTTATGTTTTTTATGTTGCATTTGTGTTCTTCAACTTGTACTTACGTTTTTCAAAAACTCTTTCGTTTAATATGTGACATTAATCCCCGTTATGCACTCATGAGAAAGTAATACTTATCCATTTTTTGTTACACCTTTTTTGCTCTCCGAAAGATTTCTGCAATGATTAAATGAACTTTGAAAACTTATTTGACAATTTGCATATTTCGCATATGATCTTTGATATAACACACAACTCATCATTTTATTTCCCATCTAATTCCACTTAACCCGTTAAGACACGCTCAAGTCGTTCCGTACAAAAAACGCGCGGTAGTCAAACAGCTTGAACTGCGACTAAGCACCCGCGTCGACGAATTCAAACTGAGTATGTTTACAAAACAAAACTATTTCAACCAACATTCGCCAAGCACACGCTGTTCAAATGTGTTTTCAAAAAACACAAAATATGAAAAAAAGACAATTCAAAATTTGCGCGCCTTCTTTGAAAAAAACAACATCGAACTTTGAAAGGGTCATCATAAATCATAATTTTCAAAAAATAAGATAATAAAATCGCAAGAAACACCAATATCAACAAAAAGCACACAAATTCCTAAAAAACCAAACGGAGTTGCATGCAGAGAGCTCGACTAAACCTTTCTTCACGGTCTAAAACGGAAACCATCGTAAAATCAGGGTACGCTGAAAATTACAAACATAAAAGGATGGATTTCTAACGAATACCATAATTATAAAGGTTAAAAAATAGCTTCAGGCTGTAAATATACAAGGTCATGTTCACGTTTGAGAACGTTATAAAAACAAGTTCCACGCAGGATACACATTTTTTAAAGGAAAGCATACCTCTCTTGAATGCGAATAGCTGTGCAGGTCAATTTTTTGCATGAACAAATTTAGCTTAGACAAAAAATTAAACTAAGGTAGGAAGTTCAACCGTTTAAAAAATTGCACTTGTATGAAAACTATAACCTTGAAATGACAACTGTTCACTTTGTAGTTGAATAAGCTGGCCAAGAAATTGCATTATATTATTACGACCTTGATTTAAGCATTCTTAGTGCAACGCCATTGGAATTGTTGTATAGGTATTTTATGATTTAGGTCAGCATATTTAAATGATTTATTATGGTAGTTTTTTTTTTAAATACTGCAACAATTGGCAATATTTTTTATTGCGTTTAAGCAGCAGTTTCTCTATACTGACTTTTTTTTACCCTTGTACATGTGACCTTTGCTTTGTTTTTTAATGTCAGCCAACTTAGGGCAGTTTCCAAGGTTGTCAGCTACTTGTCGCTAACTGATGGTTGCAGGTTTCTTACGAAAGCAATAACTAAATGACAATATAATGATAAAGTGCAACATTCTTTATTTAATTATAGCCAGCTTTATTTATATTTACATAAATAGCCAGCTGCAAATTTAAAATAGCTGCAAAAAATTCCATTTTCAGTAAGATATTTGAACAGATCAAATACCCACAAATTGAAATGAGGTTATTTAAATTCAAAGTAGTTTTCACTATTTTTTGTTCTTTTGATTACAATAAATTCTATTCGCTCTTAAACGCTGCCATGAATTCCATTTGGGCAACATAAAAATCACTTTAACTACTCTAAGCGGAATGTTTTAATCATGAGCATAATATTTTTTGCCCTCATCATGCACCGCATTAACTAAAAGGACGACATCCTGCACTATGAGCAACATTTTGTGGTTAACCTCACTTACGAAAAGAGCAAACATGAACCGTGCTGCGTTAACGAACGTTAACATAAATACATAATGTACTCCAGATATCCAGGCACACACACTCGCACAAATGGACATTGCTTGCATGCAGATATGACATGAGTACATAACAGCTAACGTAACAACTTATATTATGCCAACGTTGGCACTGGTTGAACGGACACCTTAGACATGCACAAAATCTGAATGTAATAAATTGTTGGTCAAATATGGTTAAACATAGTGTGTTGACCACCTAGCAGGAAGATTAAATTTGCGCTGTATTAAATTTTGATGCGGCTTGGAATGAGCCCAGGATATCCAACACTTGAGTGCTATTTACAGCAACAGTGCTATTACAGCAATGTGTGACAACAACATCAGCAACAATTCGTATCGTGTTGGTACATGTTTTTAATGGGCTTTTCATAGAATGCAGTGATTTACATTTAGCACAACGTGAAACAGGCTTTTCAAACACAAAACCTACAAAAACCATAACCAAGCGAGTCAGCATAATAAAATGTTCAAATAAAAACACTTTAGAATAGTTTAGGTTTAGGTACAAAGTCAATTTATTATAGAAAACTTAAGTAAAAAAGCTTAGAAATGTCGTGAAATACTTTTATCAGTATATTTCATCAATAATTGTGATTTACCGGTTACCCATCGATTAAAGCATAGATAGCAAGTAATATGAGTATTTTTCATGGCGTTTTTAGCATTCAAAGCCTTTATAATTACAGAAATAAACTAATTCAATTGTTTATTATAAAGCTAAGAAATTTTTAAAATTTCAAAACTAATTTAACACTAGGCGCTTAAAGCAAAAAAAGGAAATATTTTTTGTGAAGGCAAGAATGCAGTATAAGCTTGTGAAAGCAAAAACGATTCATACCATGCAGTGTAGAACATCAAACATAAGTCGAAGGATTGCAAGCGAACATAAGACGAGTATGTGCTATGGAGAAAGGGGTTGCGGGGGTGATCATGTTTAGCATGTGTCAATGTAGTTGGTTTGATCGTGATGATGCTTTGGCATACGTTTATCAACAAAAGTGAAAATAAGCGATGTGAGATAAATTGGTTGATATTGTCAGATACCAAAATGAAATAATTGAAATTTTACCATTTCATTATTTTGAGACTAATTTTTTATTTGGCATTAAAAAACTTAACATCTTGTGCTTTGAATTTTATTTAGGTTATAATAAAAAAATAAAATTAAGAAAAATTGGACAAATTCATGCACTTTTTGAAAATCGACAATTACAGTTTGTTTTTTTTTTCTTAAACAATAAAATACTATTATAAAATTTAATAGGACTAGCCACCGATGGTGCTACCGAAATGGTCGGAGATTTGAAAGGTCTAAAACGAAAATTTAAAAATAAGATTGATCTTTTTTACATAACATGCTATTGTAATTTTTTGCACTTATGCTCGTTCATAATCATGCAAAAAGCTTGCAAAAGAATTAGAAAGGCTATGTTGAGACATACAAACATAACTTTTTTTTCACACAGTTCAAAAAGGATATGGGAGTTCAAGGAATTTCAGGAGTATTGCAATATAAAACCATACAAAATTTTGGATGCAAATGTGATTAATTGAATAATTAAACAATAGGACAACTTAAAGCTGTACTTCATTTTCAATTGTTTAGAATTAAATGGAGCTACCATTTTTGGTGGAATTCTACCAAAACGGCAACACTGATAATAGCTATTATTTAAAAAAAAAATTTGCAAACATGAGGTGGCCCCTTTTATGTTTTCCAAAATATTTGACCAAATTTTCCCGTTTTACGCATAAATGTATAACCCAAAATGGCCTTATTATAGCGCCAATATTTTAAAAATACGTTATTGAATTTATTTTAATTCCAAAAAACATATCTTAGTTATGAAGTGTGCCGTTTTTTAACTTTTGTTGATTATGGAAAAATATTTTAAAAAAATTAAGTATAACTATATAAAAATTATTTCTTAAATTAATGAATACTTCCTAAGAATTCTACATTCTCAGAATTAAAGAATTCAATTTCTAATTAATTCTGTCTAGCATGCTCTTTCACATCACTATGTGATTCGTGATTCGGAAAATGACTAAAATGATTTTCAAAAAAAAAAAATGAATTTGTCCAATTTTTCATAATTTTATTTTTATATTATAACCTGAATGAATTTTAAAGCACAAGATATTAAGTTTACAATATCAATGCTGTATTGCCTACTATGAAGCACGAAGCGCTTCAAGTTATAATACATTTTTCCATTACTTTACTTTAAGCCTAAGGCACGGACTTTACCACTATTGTGGTAGATCTACCACATTTTTCCAAAATTTTAATATCTACCACTTTTACCACCGAAGTCTTAAGATCTACTACTATTTCCACCATCATAAAATGTTTTGATGAATTTGTGCTCTATAAAATACTTATAATAAACACATCATTACATTTATTTATAGAAGGATTAAATTTACTGAAGGGAATGGATTATATTCCCTTTAAGAAAATGAGAGAAGCAAAAGATGAGTTAATATAACTCCACTATTTTTTCTATTTTTTCTTCCATTTGAAGTTAAGCTTCTTTCTTTTTCTGCTTCATTTCAGGCGTCTGGTTTTTCTCAAATACAAAATGATGCTTCACCTACAAACTAATAAATTCGTCATCACTTACAAAATATTTTCTTTATTTTTCTTTATTTTTTTCGAGAAATTCCTCATCCGTTCTTTCATTAAACATTTCTGAAATCATATTTGTGAAAAAATAAAACTTTCTTACAAAAAATAGCACGTGGAGGTAAGTAGTCATCACCCTCAACTTTTCTTGAGTACTCACTCAAACAGAGATTTTAAATTTTAGTTTTATTCACACCTAAGTTGAGAAACCTCTCAAATGTCAAAGAGTAGGAGTGAAGTATTTTCGTAGGAGTGGAGTATTTTCGTATACACACCATATATTATCTAAGAGAAATATTATAATTTTATTAATAATTAAATTAATTTAATTAAATTAATAAATTAATCAATTTATACATAAATTCATTTGCCATGATGATTAAATCGCTTGCAATTTATTTTATTTATTTATTTATTTTATTAAACATTTTGGGACATTAAGATAATATATTCTTGTAAAGCTGCCCTAACGACATAGTGTATTATTAAAATTGTGTGAAGATTGATATTTAAACAAAATAAAAGTTTTATCTAATAAGCTTTTACTAACAAAATTTAACAAAATTAAATGCACTGTTTCACAAATGCAGTTTTTTTTTTTGTAAATGTTTCGTAAACTTTTTCTTTTAGTATAAATGAAAGGCATTGGCTAAAGATATTACAAAAAAATGTAGAGGCAATTAAAGAAAAATATGTAAAATTTGTTTTTAATTGCTTAATTACACAATTACTTAACTATTTAATTAGTTAATTACCCAAATTAACTACAATGCAAAAATGTGTGACGTCCGACACGTAACCTCCAAAAAATAATATTATTAACTGTTACTTTACAAATAAGATAATTGAGATGATGTTGGCCTTTTTTGTAAACTTATTCTATTTGCAATTTTTTGTTCCTTTAGACTTTCATGGTGCGATCGACCATTTCGCAGAAATATTTCGAGTGTTCGTCTCACAAGACCTTTCTTTTTTAGTAACGTCCGAGTGCACGAAAAAATTTTGTTATTTTTATAAATTATACTCATGAAGAGTTAGCCAGATATATCTAAATTGAAAAACTGTTAACAAAATTTGCGAAATTTTCGAAAAAATATATCATTCACCGAAAAAAATGTGCGGAGTTAACTTAAGTGTTTTCATGAGTTAAAAGAATTTTTGAGAAATTAAAAACATTTTGTAGCCCTAAAACGCAAAATGAATTGCATAAATTTTTTTTTTGTTAATATAAAACTTTTTCTGCTTGATAAAACTCATTTTCAAAGCTTGAAGTATATTTAAAGCATTTTCAAATTAACTCTGCATCTTCTCCGAACATTTGACCTTTTAACTAAATTAAAACCTATTGCAACTATCTATAAAGATCGTCTTTATATTTTAAAGCTGAAACGGAATTATGTTTAGCACGAAGCGGAGTCTGCTCGATTGTTTGTTTTACTTTGAATGAAGAGAAAGCAATCAAATATTTTAACAAGCAAATCAAGTGTGCTGTAAAAATGAATGTTGCATAATGATAAATAAGGCCGTTTTTACTATTACGAGTTATATGTTTTCGTATATCTTTTTTGAAGTGAAACTACGAAAATTGAAACTCCACGAAAATTTTTTTAATCTCGTCACGAAAAATTGTGGCCACGAGCAATGATATTTATTTTTTGTTTTTTGTATGGTGACCCCCAGATGGGTGGCAGATAGAGTGTAGGTGTGTTTAGAAGGAATGTAAGAAAAGATGCCATTCATCAGCTCATACATTAGACCCCTTACAGTTACTGATTTTTTGATATTAACTATAATAAACATTGTTACATTTTGTGTTTTTTGTTTCGGGACACCTTGAAGGATGGCAGAGTCCAAAAGAAGTGTTAAAGGAGAATAAATAATAGAAACAGCTCATATATTTCAACCCCTAGGGGTTAAAGGTTTTTTGACATGAACTATAAAAGGTATTATTTTTATATTTTGTGTTTATTTGATGCATTTTTTCACGTTATCTCGTAAATATCAAATCACGGATATGTATCTCATATGTTAGTCATCACCAACCATTTATATCAATATTAGTCTACATCAAGCATTTATATTGAAGCACCAACCAATGATAGAGTAAATATTAAATAAACAGAATTTTTTTATATTGATTTTTCTATGATTTAAATACAAATTCGTAATGTTTGATAGTTTAAATCATTCTTGATTTTAAATACAAATTCTAGTTGTTTGATAGTTTAAAATCGTTTATTGAGCTTTAGGTTAGGTTAGAACAATTAATTGCTTTAACGAATTTTTTCCATAGAAACAACAACAACAACATTTTCAATTTGAAAAGGAAAACAACACTAGCTGATTTTATTGCAATTTCGGCCCTGCTAAAGGCTTCATCAGAAATCTTTGTGATGCCGGCGGAAATCGATCCCGGGCCGTGTCTCATGCAAGCGAATCTTAGCGCAATACACAAACAGAGGCGATGAGATTTCAGTGACAATTTCTCAGTTTTTCTTAATTTTCTTGTTGTTGTTTTTAATTTGTTTTATGCAATCTTTTTATTGTACTTCTTTTGAGATACACTCTTTCTCTCTGTTATTTTACAAAAATCTCTCTTTTTTTTAATTATAAGAACGATGTATTTATTTTAGAAAATTTTAGGAAACTAAACAATTTTATTAATTTAGGTATACAACTGTTCTTTTAATAAAATCCAAGATACATAAATTTTTATAGAGGAATATATGAGTTCTTGGTTATATGTTAAAGTCCCATATGTACCATATTTTACTGACGAAACTACATTATACACAAATAAACAAATTTTTAATTTATGTATGTATCACGATACACCCAAAAAATATTTAGGATAAAATTACGAATAAAATCATTGTAGAAATACAAACAGAGGCTATTCGTAGAATGTACAAATGTTTTGTACATAGTACAAACGTTTGTAGTGTTGGCCGCATGACAAAAATTTTTTGAATTCGTAACTTTGTACATTCTACAAACGCTAGTTTGTAAAAATCTATAATGTATAAATTTGTGAACTGAACGAATATTGTTTGATAATATAAAAAGCGGTCGCAGCAGCGTTCGTATATTTGTTCGTATCTTTGTAGATGAAACGAATGCGTTTGTAAAATATACAAATATTTCTTTGTACAATGTACAAACGGTCATTTGTATTATTTACAAAGTCGTTCGTAGGCTGAAAAGAACAAACAGCTTTGTACAATATAATAATTGTTTTGTACATAGTACGAAGCTTTTTTTTGGGTGTATAAAGGCAACCCTGCGTACTTAACACACATTGCCTTGAGAATGTCCTACCTATTTTTGTACCAAATTTAATTATTCTAGCATTACTATATCACGCATTTCGTAAAACAGTAAACCTCAAAGTGAAAAAATTGATGTTACGCAAACTGAAATTTTTTTGTACCACATACTAAGAGCTGTAAGAAATAAAAGCAAAAACATGTCTCAGCATATACACTCGCTATGAACGGTGAAGGAATGAGAATACACGAAAATACGGTCTTTTCTATCATTTAAGTGTGTGAATTAAAGCACAGTAAGCGCATTTTTTGTAAGCAAAATTTTTGTTTTTTTATTTTCCGTGGTAAGACAACAATACGTTACATAAAATTTAAAAAAAACTATAATTAACAAAAATAGGTGTATAAACTGTGATATGGCATAAAATATTAAATGGAAAATTTTGTCCACCGTACGCAACCAAAAAGACAATTTTTTAAATTGTGTAAAGCCTCCTTAAAACAAGAAAAAAAGAAGAATACTTGCGAATGAAATTTTCAGTGTTGCTTTACTTGATTCAAACAGAGTTTTTCACATAAAAGTGTGTTTTTTTTTACTTTTATTGGTTGCGTACTGCGGACACTTCACTGAATTTTGATAGGATGTCCAAGTGCGAAATTCTTCCCAATGTACATTTTTGCTTTTTACAGTAAAATTTTCTATTATATGAGCCACTAAACTATAAAAAGAAATAAAAGTTTTCACATCGATAAACAAGAAATTAAAGGCACTCGAAACAAATTTGCAACTGAAAACCTAACTAAAAAAATACCTAACTAAAAGAATACCTCACCAAGAAAACCAACGTTATTTCGACGTATCGAATGATGGCAATATATTGTCATCGCCTACTAAAGGTTATAAATACATAAAAAACAATTTTTTGTAATCAAACTGTGTGAAAAATTATGAATTTTTTTCTTTTTCGTACATGTCCAAATACGCAAACATTGGGGACATCGTACGCAACCGAAATTTTAATTTTTATAATTTTTGCTTTTAACTTTGAATTAAGTCAAATATTGAATTGAATTATATACCATATACACTTTTCATAAAAGTAAAATGTTTTTTGAAATTTTAACACATTTCGCTGATTTATTGCTTTTTTTTAAATGAACTAAACTGCTGTATTTTTGGTGTCCTGCGTACGCAACCTAGTAGAAACTTTATATTTAGGATAATGTTTTAATAAATCGTCTAAACCATATTTATATATAAAGATACACATACACTTAACAAAACTGGATATAAGGAAAAAAATTTAAATTCGTTTTGTCATGAAAATGCACCAAAATATACGTTAAAGTATTGAAAAATGTCACCGTACGCAACACGGAATGCGTGATATATCAAAATATCACTTTTGCAATAGTATAGGAACATAACTAACTCATCTCTTAAAAACGTTCATAAACCTAGCGTTCACCCTGTTAATTAATCCTGACTACATTTTGATATATCTTAAAAGATATCTTTCCCCTCATTCAACAAACAAACTACAGCAACCAATTGTAAAAGCCGTGCAAATATTTATTCCTCTTTTCAGATATGTTAAATACAAAAATACCTTTTTTGAAAAATTCCCCTTAAAATTAAAGAAATGAAACACCTTTCAAATACATTTTGAGAGTTGAGCGCAATTTAAGCTCAAAAGTGAAAAATCAGTTTTATTTTATAAGATATTGTTTATGGAGATTAAAAATTACCAAATTGGATAAGCTGCTCTGTTAGTATTGCGATGAGATTCTGTTTGCGGAGTTAACCATGTCTTTGATTTGCTTTACTTGATTTGAAACACAAAAGAAATTACGGGTTCTTCATTTGACTCTTTTTTTGATGAGTTTGTTTACTTTTTAAGCTTCATGCTACATTTAAATGAGTTGATTCTATTTTAGTTATTGATGAAGCATATAGCACTATAAACACAAAATCTAGAGCTTCTAGCATGACCAAAGCCATAGTTATGACACAAAAACAAAAGACACTTCCATTTAACATATATGGCGATTGAAAAATTTAAAGCAAGATTCATTTAAACTTTGAAATCAGACTTAAGGCGTTATTGCATATTGACACAGATATAGTATTTGATAGAACCACTCGAGATTATGACCTTTCAAAAGTGGACATAGTCCCAAGTTGTCGGAATCCCCATTTGGTGTTATTACCGCTTATTAAACGGTAAAATTTGTAATTTGGGATTATGTACCTTGGGGTTATGTCCCGTCATCTTCTATGTTACCAAAAAAGCACGATAAATAGCACTTATGGTATTTTTCAACGATTGTGGGATGTGGTAGTTCCCATGTTATTTTGTGAAAAAATCTCACGCTTGGATAAAAAAATACCTCGAAACGCCACAAAATACCTCAAATTACTACAAAACACCACAACACCTCAAAACAACTCAGAACCCTTCAAATTACTACAATTCCATGGTAGAAACTCGAATTAAGAAAACGATGCGTTAATTGAATGATATGACGATGATTAACTTTGGATGGCATCGACATTGTTTCGTCATCAGTCTCAAACTTAAAAGTATAAATGAAAATTTAAAATAACCTACTCTTCTACAATCCATTAAATAACATATTACCTCCTTTTTCTTCCATGCAAATAGTTTTTCACAAAACTCCATACGGAGTCCAAGTGATGGAATGGCTACTTTTAAATCCTCCTTCTGCATATATTTCAAGCTTCGATACGAAACTTGAGCAGCTAAAATAAGTTTATATATATGTAAAGAATTGAATTTATATTTCATAGGCAGAAACTTATCCTTTAGAAATTCAAATACGCTATCCATTTCGAATTCATTCAACAACCTCTTAAGGTTTACCTCATCCATGTCAACAACGATTTCAGGGCTCACAAATCTTGATGTTTCAGCATTGCACACTTGCTCTTTAGGATTTTTATTGTATTGCAACAGTGAATTTTTAGTCTTAACTCATTCAAACAAGCAAATTTACATTACCTTCAATTATTTCTACATCAGGGCTCTCGTCCACAATAATGTTTTGATATGATTCATTTGTAAATAAGACCCAACTACTAGGTAAATTGTCTTTTCCACTGTCATCATTTATATCGACATTAACTGAACATAGATCATCCATATTTACCGAATATACAGAATCTTATCGAATTTATTAAAACTCCGAATTAATTGCAACTTAAGTCGACACGAAATAAAATCACAATGACGAATATTAGTTTAAGAATTTCTTCCTGTTCTAAGATTGACCCGATATTAAATTAAGAACTTGATTCCTAATGTAAGATCACAAAATCTTAAAATAAGATTTAACAAATTTAAATCAAGATTTCTGTTCAATATTTTAGACTTGATTTAAGAATGTTATACTTTTTTTAAATTTATTAAATTTATACTCAACATCACGATTTATAGCACCCGCAAAAGGCGTTGTTATAGCCCCTCGGTTATCAATACCGATTGCCTCTCACCATTGAAAGTTCTTACAACTGTGCAAGTTCTCAAAACCTAAATAGCGAAGAAGCTCCCCAGGAAGTTCCCACAGCCTCATATATTAAATTTTTTTAAGACCGTAATACACTGTAAAAAGTAAATCTTATTACTAAGTGAAAAAACTGTCTTAAAGTAAGCTTCAACAGCTTTAAGACAGCTTTCACTGAATTTACATTCGCCTTTATTTGCTGCAAACCAGCATCCAATACTGTCTTATTTTAAGGTACACCCAGAAAACAGATTAGTTGGCATTACAAAATTTTTTGTTAGGTCTTTTGCTTTTTTGTTGTCATAAAAATATTTTGCTTATTAGAAACTTCATTCGGTAGTGAAAAATGAAAATTGGTTTTTATAGCAGATATTCGTTAAAATATGTTAATGTAACTACAAATCTTAAGTTGCTGCAACCTCAAAAATTCGGTTGGGCATTTTCGTTTCCTCAGTGTAGTCAAATTGTAAAAGCAGCAGTAGCTTCGCTGAATTCCAGCCCTTATTATTGGTAAAAGAGCAGCCTATATGATAAATAAAAAAGAGCCCTGCTGAAAATAAGAGTAAAACTGCATGATTTTCAACAGGCACGCCTTAAAATGTTAAATTTTAACTTCCTATTGTCTGAAGTTAAGACTGCATAAACTTAATATAAAGACGACAGGCCTGTAGCCAGGGTGGGGCAAGGGGGGAAATGCCCCCCCTACTACAACCGTTTTCCCCCTGGCCAAATCAGACAATGAAAAACTTTAAATAAATAATTAATATGCATTTTGTAGATATATTTGTTTATTGCTTTAAAATTAGTTTAGTTTAAAATAACAAAAAATATACACCTTCACCTTATTCATGACTTGAATATGCATATGAAATTTATTTAACAAAACATTTCAGACAAATTGTTACAATTTTTTAAATTTCTACTGGGTCGCCAACATTTGCTACCAAAAAATAAGATTTATTTTTTAATAATTTTTTAACCCGCATCCATAGGAACTTTCTTGAAATGAAAAGCACGTTGTACACCACTTTGATGCAGATACAAAAATAATATATAATTCATTGAAATGTTTTTAATTTTTAATTTTTTTATGCATGATGAATGTTTATTAATTTTAAAATAAGAAAAAACAGCAACTCTTAATTCTATTAAAAATTTATAGAAGCAAAAGATTTAAATCAAAACAGGCATGTTTGTTCTTAATATATAAATCTTAATAAAAAATTTGCATCAATTTGATGCAAACGACGGATGCGGGTTAATTCAATTTTTTTTGTTATACTTAAAAAATGTCTTATACATATGTTAGTCCATTTCGCTAGTCTTTCTTATATTTCTAGCCACTTTAAATTAAATCTTGTATTTTTAACTTCATTTCATTACAAAGTCATAAATTAATTTATATATATGATTTTTTATGTATTAATCTCATGTATAAAAAGATCTACATATCCATGTAAATATTATAAAATTAACTGTTTTTTAATTAATATGTGTAATGTATTCATTTCACAGGTTAAAAAAATGGTTTTTTTTTTATTTAAATGAAAAAACAAAAAAATTGCCACCCCAAGATTCATGCCTGCCCCTTCTGTCTTATTGGTCTGGCTACAGGCCTGAAAGACAACAATGAAATCAAGGCTATTGATGATTTTAAGGCATTGTTTAAAATAACACTTAGTTTTTACAGTGTATTACGGCTAGAAGAAGCGATGTTTTGATAACATCGCCAGTTCCGCGAGTGTACAGTAATAGAATAATTCGAATTTATTGTGTTTTAAAAATAAATGCAGTTTTCATAGCACAACGGTCATGCGCAGTCCCAACAACAATCTGCATGTTTTCCTTATACAAAAATCTGAAATTTTCTTCTTAGATTTTGCTATTTTGTGACTTTATTAAAGAAGTTTTAGAAGAAGAAAAATAAAAAGTTAAAATTACAAGAACCATTTGCAGAAATTCTCAAAATGTGACATTTTTAAAATCCATCGCACTTCTCAATTTATTTATTTATTTATATATTTTATTGACATACTAATGCAACAAGACGAGGTCTTATAATTAAAGCACTAGCCTCTAATTTCATCAGTATTTGTGATAACAGGGTTAATTATACAAGTTACTAATAAAAAACTTAATAATAAAGCTTATATAAAACAGTAATGTTTGAATTTAAATTCGAATAAAAGTATTGCTTGATAGCTTAAATTACAATTCTGCTTATGTAAAAACTGAAAATTTACAATTATTGCAATGAGGAGAAAAAAATATTCAATCGAAATTTAAATTGCACAGCATTGGTAATTGTTCTTAGATCAGTTGGTAGAGCGTTCCAAAGACGGATTGAATACACAAAAAATTGTCTTTCCGATGCTAGACAAGAATGATGCATTTGTATAATAACGTTTGATCTTCGTGATCTTGCAAACCCGAGTCTGTTGTACAGATAAACCGGCTTCCTAGTATAAACCACCTTGTGCAGTAAAATTAGTGATCGAAATTTCAGTAAATTGTCGAGAGTCATATTGTATAAACGTTTTGCATGCACGGAGACATGATCTCTACGTTTTAAGCTATAAACATAACGAGTAATGTTGTTGAGGAGAACATTTAGTTTGTGTTTAAATAAGCTGTCACAGTTAGCAAATATTTCGCACCCAAGAGCAGGGTAGGCATAAGTTACGATTTAGCCAGTAAGATACGTGTTCTAAGGGGCGTAAAATATTGAGTTGTCAATAAAACACGTAACATACACGACAATGTTCTATTAAATATTATACCTAGGTTTTTCACTCTATCCACACATTCAATATCACAATTGTTCAGTTTAATTTTTGGGAAGAGTGAATAGTCTACTGGTTTTTTTGAGATGAGAATGCATTTTGTTTTTCTGGGATTTAAACATAGACCATTTGATGTGGCCCATTCGTTAACGCGTCGAAGATTATCATTTAGGTTCGAAACACAAGGGACGATAGACTCACGGGAACAACTAACATACAATTGGACATCATCGGCATACATATGAATATTACAATTTTTCAACACTTTTGGTAGGCAATTTATGTATACAGAGAAGAGCAGAGGACCTAACACAGAACCCTGAGGAACACCTCTGTCATTTGGTAGGAATTTTGATACAATGCCATTTGAACAAACTGCTTGTGTTCTGTTAAATAGATAGGATGATATCAAATTAGCAGCAGTCGGGGAAAAATGAAACAGATTCACGAGCTTATTATACAACACAGAATTATCCACCGTATCAAAGGCTTTTGAGTGGTCTAAGAGCACTAGAAAGTTAATTTTGTTCTCATAAGTACCTACTCTAAGGTCTTCAACAACAAAAACTAGTGCTGTTACACAGCTTCCCTTAACTCGGAATCCAGATTGACATTCGTCTATTAAATGATTTCTATAAATGAACTTACACATTTGTCTATAAATTATTAGCTCTAGAACTTTTAATACATACAACAAAATGGCTATAGGACGGTATTCGTTGCACGTTTTTGGAATCGGTATTATTTTTGCCTGTTTCCAAGTGGAAGGATATATAGAAGTAGTGAGAATAAAATTAAAAATGTGTGTTACAAAAGGTAGTAATTTTGGGAGTAGGGCCTTGAGAAATACAGGATGAACATTGTCGAAACCACCAGCATTTGACACTGTAGCTCAAAAACACTCGAGAACATCTGTTTGCTCAACGCATTCAAAACTAAAAACGTTGTTACTTCGCACGCTGTTAGGGTTAGCGAAAGATTCATGAGATTGCTGGCATTGGAAGATCTAGAAACTTTATATTTAAATCGTCTACATCAACATCATCACTTTTCCTACCTTTACACTTGCCCATTCCAATGTTTTTTATTTCCTGCCGTGTTTTTTTGCTATCAATTGCAGAAGAGAATTTTTCACAATAAAATTTTGTTTTATATATTTCGTCCCAATTTTTTTTCATTGATTTTAAAAATGTATGTGTTCGAATTTTGTTGCGCCAACATTCATCGCTGTTTTACAGCTACTAGTCTTATTAGAAATAAGACATGTCCACTTATACTCAGTATAATTTAACGTAAAATATGATTGCGTTAATCCGAATCTGAAAAAAAAACAAAATGTGGCGTGTAGCGAACCAAATTCTTGTATATTTTGTAAATTTCTCAAAGATATCTTTATTTTTATCAATTTTCTTAAAATAATATGACATGGACAAAAAAAAAGTCCACTTGTTCTCAGTATAATTTAACGTAAAATATGATTGCGTTAATCCGAATCTGAAAAAAAAAACAAAATGTGGCGTGTAGCGAACCAAATTCTTGTATTTTTTGTAAATTTCTCAAAGATATCTTTATTTTTATCAATTTTCTTACAATAATATGACATGGACAAAATTTTTTTTACAAAAATAAATTGCACTTAAAAATACGTTTCTATTGAACACAAGAAAATATGTAGTCATCGGTTGAGAATTCGCTTAATGAGAGCAATTTTAACGTTTTTTTTTACATCGAAAAAACTGATTCCCATATATATTTCTGCTACAATACTAAGTGCTTCCATTTCGTCTAACATTAGCCGATTTTGCTATTCTTTATATCCTCGGAAAGGAGACCAACACGTCGCAGTACAGGCTTTTAAGAAATAAAACACACTATGGAACGATGTTTTTTTTAAGTGCACATTTGGGCAGTATGTATATTTCAAACTATGTTTATTTCAAATTTAGAATAGTAGAATTTATATAACATTAGAATTAGTTGTAACCAGTCAGTTTTACATTTTCTTCTTTCTCACATCTGACGTCACAACTATGTGCTTACAAAGATGTCGGATATACGCATGGCGGAACTTGTTATATATTATTCTTAGGAGAAACTTAAGAACACGAAATTTGCCAACATTTCGGCCGATTTGTGTGGAAGAGGGAAGGAAAATTTGCGTGTTCGCGGTGGTCATATGAATTACACCGAATTTGATTTTTAAAATATCATGTGTACTGTAACTGGAATAAATTTCAGCCAGATATCTCAAATATTCTGAGTTTTATTTAAATGCATAACTGGTCTTTGTTCAAAAACCCTTTATGTAAGTAAGTTATGTAAGCATGTCTATAAGGTCTAAGACTGGCTTCACACTATTGTCTGGCACATAAAATAGTGTCTATTAATGATAATACTTAAAACCCTAAAATTTGTAAAAATTTCAGTTTCTGTTACTACGTGTGATATGGATTGAATTCATATTTTTCGCAGATTGAGGTTAAAGTGGGGTTGAAGTATAAAACCACAATTTTTAAATAATATTTTAGATTTAATAGCATACAATCAAGAAATCCAATAAATAATACTAATGTCCGTTTTAAGAATATTATATAGTTCAATTAAATGTCATTTGTTTTCAGACTCTCCGACAAAAATTGTTTTTCCAGCTGCAGCAGTATCAGCACCTTGCAGTCAGCAAAACTATATGCGAACCATGCTTTTTTTTATTGATTTATGAAATGTATTGAAATTAACTTAACTTACGGCATCGCATAATAACTCATTTAACGCGCGCATCGTGAGTCGAATAATAATTATGCAAATTTTATGAAAAGCATAAAGAATAAAAAAACTTCATAAAAAAAAAATTTGTTGAGAGGATCCGTGGATGGCATCATGGCTGGTGCTATTAATAGACATAATGTTTTTTAATGCTGATGAATGTAGCATAACAAACACGTGTGTATATACTGGTAGATGTATTGAAAACGTGCGTGGCTATGTGGATTAAGGAGGACCTGTATGCATGAATTTATATAAATATATGTAAAACACAGTAACTGCCATGGGCTATAGAACAGGGTTGCCACTTAAGTCAAAAGGTAGCTAAATGTTACATTATTTAAAAGTAAATCTGAGAATACTAGGGAAAATTTAAGAAATTAAAAAAAACCTAAACTCTAGTTTATAGACATATAAAGGCATTACAAGGGTCCAAAATTTAGTTTAAATTTTTTTTTTAAATGACACAAAAAAAAAACAACGAAGAAAATCAAAAGCAATATAACGAAAATGTGTGATCTTCTCCTCTCTTCTTATTATGATGAAACTTAAACATTTGGGCCTATTTCTCGGTATCTGTTATTAAAAAAATTCTGCTATTCTGTTGTAATTTCCCATACAAATTTTTGAGCTGTCAAAAAATCTGTTACGAGACCAAATTTCGTATTCTGCACTACAATCTTTTATGACAATCTATAAATCATAGCAAATTTCTCGAACTGTCAACAAATCTTTTACAAAATCTTTTATTTGGCATTCTGCAGGACAAAATCAGCTATGAAATCTGTTATGAAACACAACAGATAAATTTTTCTGCCTTTTATCATAACGAATTTCAATAAATTTTATTAGTCAAGCTAAATCAGATTGTTTTGTGTTTCATTATGTTTAATTTAATTTATGAAATAAAGACTTGAAAGATTAAAAAAATAACTTTAATCCGTGTAGTTTTTTTTAATTGCATTTAAAATTGTTTTCTATTTTTGTACAATTATTTATAATTTTTATAATCGGTTTTTCTAAATAAAGAATTATTATTATTTCTATGTGTAAAAAATTTAGCATAATAATAAATAACGTCATAAAAAAATAATAATAAATAACGGGGCGGTAGACGCCGAGCCCCCACTACGAAAGGTGCCTTTGGATTTATTCTTCTGCACTGTTGTAGAAGTCGTTTGGTAGCATGAGCTATCACTATCGCCACCGTGCAGCATCTTTGATGTTTCCTTCAGAATTTCCAGATATGGGTCTAAACTTTGTACCCTTATCTATATCAACGCTAAGAGTATAATCATGTTTTGTTGTCTGAATATAAGATCCTGCGCGTCCAATAATTAGACATACACAATCGAACGCACATCTAGCTGTTCAGTAAAGTCATAATTGTGTCCACCACCACCATTTCCTTGACCACACGATCGTGATCATCATGCTCGTCTCCACATGTTCCTTACGTTTGTAACTTACACGTGCACCTCTGTTCCTTCCGCTACCATATTCTTCATAACTGCATTCACCACGACTTTTATTGAAACTTGAGCTTCTGCTATCATTGCAAACTGGCTCCGGGTCGTCCTCTTAGTCCGACATTGTTTTAAAACAAGCAATTTAATCAAAACGGACATGCTAGTTTGTAATGCTAATGTACGACACTTCTTTAATGCTAATTTTGCAAAAATATTTGAAATTCACATGTTAAAAGCGAACACTTCAACATGAGTTGTTTTTTTTAATTTTTTGACTGCAAAAAGCTGTTTCATAACAAAAGTTGACGGAATTGTAATAGATTTTTGTTTTTGAAGATTGATAATAGGGTGCCATAAAAGATCGAAAGGCACAATACCAATTTTAACAGATCTTTTATGGTTGGCGTCTTTTATGACAGAAAATTCATAATAGAATAACAGATCTGTCAGAATAGGCCCATTTAATTTGTTGCTCTATCTCCCTCTAGTGTTTACGTTGTATAGTTTTTGAGATATTGGTTAGTCTAAACATAGTATGTACATACTATTGTTTTTTTTTTTGAATTTTTAGTGTGTACATACTATGTTTTGATATTTAAAATTTGTTTTTTTTTTATATTTACAAAAAGGTTTACAAAATAAAGTAAAAAATTTGATACTGATAGAATATTTTGAGAGTGATTCCCGATCTTAGAACAATTTTAATACTTATTAGCATTTTAAGTATATTGGCTTAGATAATAATAACAAAGGGCAAGACAAAAAATACAAAATCTCAGTTTTCTCAAAACTATGAAAATGGAGATATTATGTTTTGAAGTAGTATGAGAGTCCTTTCATTGCACTCAGATTCATACTAACTATTTTTTTAATGAAACCTTGTCATATATGAATCAACTTCATGCCCTCCTTTTTATTTTAAACTATATATTTTGTTTTGCGTTTTTTTTGCGTTATTATTTTTTAATAAAATCATCTATCTGCCAGATAGAGCTTTATTTTTTATTTTAAAAATGTTAAATAAATGCAAACAGGTTTCGGCTGAATTTAAATTGATTTTTATTCTACAAGCATATTTTCTGCTAGTGTTGCCAAATTTATGCACTTCAACAATATTATACAGGTCGAATTATTAAAAAACACACAAAAAAATAATTAAAAATCACGTAGCAAAAATAAGTCATTTTGTTTATTTGCACACTTAAATCATATCTGACACAAATATTGTCCATTTCAGAGGTTCAATCGATGGCTGATGATAATCTGATAAAAATGTTTTTCATTTAAATTTTTAATTAATTTATGCCTTTCAATTATATTGTGCTTATATTCGTATTAAATTAATTTTCTTGGATTCACAATTGCTATCATTAACTGACGCCTTGCATTGTATCTATTTTCAATCTTAATTTAAAATGCTTTTATAATAACACAAAACAATAACAACATTCAAAGCAAGACTAAACATTTTATACCCTCTGGGCTGAGTTCAGCTGGGGGGCCAACATTGTGTTGTACATATAACTCCGCAGTACCACGCGATATTGTGATAAGCTGTCAATTCAGTGCATCGTCATGATTTACGCCCCTTTTCTGCTTACAAGATCTCGTCTCAGTAAAAGACGTCTACTGCTTAGTCTTCATCCATGCAGCCTTTGACGCTTGTGCTTTTCTTATCCAGCCCAGGTACTGCGGTTATTTTTATAACTAAATTATACACGCACAGTTTGCATCTTTTGAGGCTTGACTTGACTTCAGTTGCCGCAGATATCGTTACAAATTTATAGCAGCTCAAGGAGCGCGAAGCTATAAACAGCTTTTATAGCGTTCTACTGGATTGTGGCCCATTATTGTTATGGATGGCAGGATTGCATAGGGTGTTGGAAATGTAAGTGAAGGTGAGAGGACAAGAATGATGTGGCTAGACGCAGCAACATCGTCTGCCGTGCTTTTAATTTTGATATGTTTTGCACTTTATTTTATATTGCTTTTAATGATTTATGATTGTGCTGATAAGAATGTTTTAAAGCTTTTTAATTGATTTAAAATGTTTTGTAATCTCAATTGGAATTTCAAAGAGAAATACGACGATTTTCTAAGTATTGAGGTTGGAGTTTAAATCAAAAAATGTGGTGTGTCTTGTTAGTCACTCGGCGGAAACAAGGTCACTTAATCATAAATTTGATAAAATTATTCAAATTAACACCAACAATTAGTGATTTAAATAAAAATACTAGTGATACTTATACTACTAATTATATTATATCATTACTGGATAGTTAGAGTAATTTGAAGTATTAATATGTTGTTTTCTAAATGAAATTATAGAAATAATGAATTATGGAGGTCAGTAGAAAACGAGGGTTGGTAGTTTTAGGGTTCAAACCCTCAATAGCGTTCGAAGAATCTTAAATATTGAATCTTAGAATGAAACGTATTTCATTAAAAAGGTGCTGCACCATAGATGTGCAGAAACATGTCTGATTTTAAATTGATGACCCATGACTCGGAAAGTATGAGCGTTGATAGTATACATTGATTTAAGTAAAGGATTTAAGGATTGGTAAGAGGTAGAATAGTAAATAAGATATCTCATGAAAGGTTTGGGAAAGATTGGTGACTTTTGAGCGTTAAAAGCGTTAAAAGAAAATAAAAGAATAAGGGTTGCCACCAGTCTTGACAACTACACGCAAATTATGGATTTCTATGGATATTTAAGCTTTACACAGATAACCGAACAACAGCTCCAATATAAGGTAAATCTACGGATTTTTAAGAATATGACACAGAATTTTCATAGATTTCGCTTTTTTTTCACCAAATTTTACGTCAAAATTTTTGGAATGGTAAAAAAATGTACTTAATACTGATAAATATAGTTACATAATTTGTTAAAACTTTGCGCTTGTCAACACTTGCAAATAATAAAAATGTTGGAAGGAACCTAATTTCGAAGTGAGCAAGTGAGCAACCTCATTTGAGGCGAGTGCATACAGTTTAACCCATTAATGCTCACCACCAGAACTCGTTGAGTTTATTTTTAGAAATGTTCGAAGTTTAAGATAAAATTCAAAGAATTTGGATGTGGCGAAGTGTGTAAACGTATAAGGGTCAGGTAAGTTAAGAAATAAAAAAACGCCTTTAGCCGGGCAGAAATTGCAATAAGATCAGCTAGTGATTTTTTCCTTTTCATATTGAAAAACTTTGTTGTTGTTGTTATTGTTTCTTTGGAAAGATTCGTTAGAACAATTAATTGTTCTAACTTTGGCCTTAAGCTCAATAAACGATTTTAAACTATCAAACAACTAGAATTTGTATTTAAAATCAAGTATGATTTAAACTATCAAACATTTAGAAATTGTATTTAAATCATATAAATTCAACATAATAAAAAAAACTTTAAAACTTAAAAAAATTAGAAATTGGAAAGTTTTCATTTCGGAGCGCAGCCATTCAACTCTAACTAAATGCATTTTTTTAATTATATTTTCTTTTTTCTTGTTGTTTATAAAAAAAAACTCACCTGAGTAGAATTTTTCACTTTTTTTTTTTAAAATACTGCACTCAAAACTGGCTGGAAAAAATAAACAAAAAGGCTTTAAAGGTATATTTTAGAATTTTGATGGAAAAAACATATTTTTGGCTTTCTCACACTGTTGGAAGAAAAAGCTTTACAGTGGCTGCGAATATCTGAAAAATGCTTTCATCGTATTGTCATACGTTGTCATTAATGGGTTCAAACAAACTTAAAGTGCCAGTAAAATGTATGTCAATGTTATTGTATTTATAATGATAACAGATTTAAAAAAATCCAATGTTCCTTCAAAATGAATAAAGATATGTTTTATGTTATGTTTTTAAGTTTAAGTTAAAGTAACATAACTAAAAGTAATAGTTTTTAACTATTTTTACTTTTAATTGGTTTTACGTTATTTGTAATTTTTATAAGTTTAATGAAAATTTTATAAAAAAAATCACATGTACAAAAGATTTGTAAAAAACTATTAATGACTTCAATTGAGTAATTTTATTAGCTGTTAATTTTAAATTGAAAAAATTATATAAATATACTAACACGAATTTACACGGATTTGATATGTTGCATTTGCGGATTTTTACTCTCTTCGGGTTGGTATCACTCGTTGTCACAGACTTCTGAGTATTTATTAAATAAATATGATAATGAATTATATACCATATCATAAGAAAGGTACAGTAACATACATGTGCTGAAACAAGTTTGATTTCAGATTTCTGAGTCTTGACACGAAATTTGAGTGTCGAAAAAATCTTTCTGTTTCTGTCTGAAAAGTCCTTAGCCAACTGAAATTTGAAACCAGCGTTGAGAGTACATATGGGCATTTCCAGAAACAAGTCTACCGTGACCAAAAAATTAAAATTTATTAAAAACTTATTATTTTAATATATCATTTAAGAGAAACATTTTAATTTTATTAGTTTCAGCAACTTCTACATTAATTCATTAACCATGATGATCAAGTCGTCTGCACTGTTCCACAAATGAAGCATAATGGCAAATAACGTTGTAAACGACATCCTTTTTTTAGTGTTTGTTTTGCGAATTAGAACCGCTACTAAATACAATGTACAATATACAATATATTGTATATAATATTATATACAAACAGAACTGAGTAGGCAGTTGAGCAGTTTGGGTTTACGCATACACAAAAAAAAATTAATAATAAATATGAATAAAAGTGCTTGTAAAATGAATAAAAGTGAACAATTACTTGACTACCTAATTATTTAAATAACCAATTAAACTACAATGGAAATTTTAGTAACGTAACGCCAGATCAAAAATCCTAATTAAAAAAAAAACCGGAAAAGATTTTTAAATTTGATTACTTGGAAAAAAATTTATGTTATTTTAAAACCTACTAAAAAAGTTTTATACAAAAAGTCTTGCCCAATTCAGTGAGTTTTGCAAATTTTGTAATCCAAGTCAGAAATCACTTCCGTTTTTTGTAACGTAACGCCAGCACATATTTTTGCTTATATCTTTCGATCCCTAGAGTTAATGGTTGCCATTGTTTTTACTGAATATAGAACTACTTAATTTTTGCGGAAATATAAGAACAACTTTTTGAAAATTGGACTTTTTCATTCTATTTTTTAATATTTATTCATACAAACTGTCCATAACGCCAGTTTGGAAATGCCCATATCGGAATGATAATGGGTTCACCGAATACAATTTGTAGACTAGTATTATTTATACAAACATGTCTGAATATAAGAGTACTGCTATTATCTCGTTCGCAACTGTATATATTTATCGAAAAATATGGTTCTTGCCGCCGAAACTTGTCCATCAGGGGTCTTATGTAATTTTTTCTCGTGGAATATCATTTAAAAAGTAATTTATTTTATTATTTTCAGCGTATCTTCAAAACCAAATTACATTCAAAATAACAAGAAGTGATGTAAATCATCACAATTAAGTTTTAGGAAAGATTAAACATTTTTTTTCGAAAATAGTAGGTGCAGTAAGTTTTATCAGCATTGAGATCAAACGAAGAATAACTCTTGCCAATAGGTGTTACTTTGGGCTCAGTAGGCAATTGAGAAGCAGAGCCCTCTCTCGACGAACGAAAATCACGCTCTATAAATCGCTCATCATGCCCGTCCTACTTTATGCATCACAAACCTGGACGCTGAGCAGTTCAGATGAAAAGACTTTAGGAGCATTCGAGAGAAGGATTCTTCGTAAGATCTACGGTGCGTCATTGGCGAGTACCGAATACGGTGGAATGATGAACTGTACGAGCTGTACGCTGACATCGATATAGTCAAGCGCATTAAAATCGAGCGGCTTCGCTGGCTTGGTCATGTTCAGCGCATGAAAGACGATGCTCCAGTGAAGAAAACATTCGATTCGGTACCCAGCGGCGGTCAACGCAGAAGAGGAAGACCGCATCTTCGTTGGTAAAACCAAGTAGAGTACAACCTGACGAGCTTGGAATTTCCAACTGGCGCCAGCAAGCGAAAGACAGAAATGGCTGGCGCAAATTCTTAGATGAGGCCAAGACCGACATACAGTTGTAGCGCCAACTAAATATAATAATAATAGTAAGTTTACTTATACATTTTTTTTTCTCCTTTGTCTGGAATTTATGATATGCACCCCTCAGATTATAAGAATATAAACTATTCAAAACAAAATAGGTCCCACTAAGTTTTTTGGCTTTCATTTAAACAAATTTTTTGTTAAATTTTTTTTTATTTGTTATTATGATTTAGATTAATATTAAGAAATGGAGAACACATAAAGAATACGGAATTTTTTTTTCAAATTACACACAAAAAATATCTTATGGTAAAATTTACGAAAAATAAATTTTATGATTTGCTATGATTTGTTGTTGATTTGTGCTGTTTAATAGCGTGTATGGCCTCCTCTACTCCTTATGCACTGTATTAGCCTATCAGGTACGCTTTCGATCAGATTAGTTACATTTTGTTCATTTATGCGCTCCCAACAGACTTTTAATGCGTTTGTCTGCTCCTGTTAAGTGTTAACATTGCTGTGGTCTTCTTTGAGGCTTCTTTTCAATTGGTCCCATATATGCTCAATGGGATTGAGGTCTGGGCTCTTTGCTGGCCATCGCAAAATTGAAATATTGGCATCAGAAAGAGCTGCTTGGGTAACACGGGCCGTATGTGGGCGAGCATTATCTTGCATAAGAACAAACCCATCGCCAACTCACTGTGAAAATGGAATCACAACAGGTCGTATTACCTTTTTATCGTAACTGGATGCGGTAACGGTGCCCTCATCAAAGATGACAAGCTCTGTTGTGCCTAACAAACTTATGCCAGCCCATACCATTACACTGGGGCCCCCAAATTGGTCGCTTCCATGAATGCATGGGTCGGTAAAACGTTCACCTTGTCTTCTCCACACGCGTACTCGTTTATCACTCAAAAATTTTATCTTGCATTCGTCTGTAAAGAGTACAGACCTCCAGTTGTCCATAGTCCAATTTGAATGTTCACGCTCCTACCTTAAGCGCGCTGCCCGATGGGGCCGCTGTAAGCTTCGGCCAAATAGCACGCACTCTGGAACGCTGACCATCTTTGTGGAGTCGATTGCGAATTGTTTGATCACTGACTTGAGTGCCAGTTTACTGCCGCAGTCGATTTTGTAAAGCTCGGGCGGTTATGGTACGCTTCCGACGTGCAGTTATTCTAATGTACCGGTCTTCTTGGTGAGTTGTGGCTTTAATTCTTCCTGATCCTGGTCTCCTTGCTACACTGCTGGTCTCCTGGAAGCGTTCCCACACGTTTCGAATAGCTCGCCTCGACACACCGATACGATTTGCCACAGCCCTTTGAGACTCTCTTTGCGCCAGCATATTTAACGCTCTTATTGCATTTTCTGTATCCAAATTACGTCTATAACGGAGCATGGAAATCAAATTTAATCACGAATAAATAGAGGAAAAAAATTAGGAAAAGTAAGACTTGCAACAACGCTAGAATCGGACTGCAAAAACTAGTGTAATAATTTTTGCATTGATCGTTTTTCGAGCCATGTCCTTTTTTGCCTATTCACTTGAAGGCAGTGGTAAAATTGTTGTTCAAAGCATTAATAATAACTCATACACATACAAACTCTGCAACAAAAGGTTTCGTTTCGATAATGCTAACCAATTAAATATTTTTAAGGCAAAATACAAAATATATCTTGGGTGGGCCCTATTTTGTTTTGAGTAGTTTATATAAATTTTATGTATGTTTGTATCAAATGCTAAAAATATTTTGTATATATGTTATTAAAATAGTTATTTAACTAGTAAGGAATAGTCTTCGACTGGGCCGAAGCTAAAAAACCCTACAGCCGCTTATATTCCGGTAAGTATATTCGAAGTATTGAAGGCTTTCTTATATTGATGACGTCACTTTGTATAAATGATAGGCGTGGTTTTCTCTCAATTTCTCCAAATATCAAACTCAGAGAATGTTTTAAGTATTAAAGTTACACATGTTGTGTGTGAATTATTTTTTGAGGAATTTGTAAAAAAAAGTCTACTAATTTGATGACGTTATTTTGTATGGGAGGTAAGCGAAGTAGGCGAGTGTGCTAAATTTCAAACTCAGAGTGAATATTAAAACTTAAAACATATATCAAGAATTGAAAGATATTATATTA